>OY744516.1:153110438-153125438 GCA_963556195.1 Sepiola atlantica
AACAACTTTTCAGTGTGACTGGACCCAAGCAAATGTTTTAAGTCACTACATTGTCAATTGCCGTAGAGCTCATTTTGGTTACACAATATGCAATGCATTAAAAGCTGGGGCAGTTAACAATTTTACTTTCCAGAGAGCTCAACCAAAAAGAGTAATGTTTTAGTCATCTATATCACAGCTCTTCTGTGTGGCGAGGACTTGGACGTGAATCTCATCCTATTTCATTGGGCGATTATAGGCCCTTTCTAGTGCTGTATTCTCAAACTTGTGTCATACACGATTCAACCAAGTTGCCGTAATCATAACAGAAACATTGAAGTAAACAATAGTTATTCAGACCTTGGTTTCTGGTCGTTCTTCCAGTGCGCACTTTTGATGTGATCCTAGCAGACTAGAAAAATGTGTGTCCTGTTATTAAAGTTTCTTAAGTATACCTTTAAAATACTAAATCGACATAATTCTGACAGAAGAAAGGAAAAACATATATCATATATTCGACATGATCCTTGTTCCAAATCACATACCAGCGGTAGGGTGAGTCAGACGGAAAGAGAGAGCGAGAAAGATAGAAAGATAGCGAGAGAGAGAGAGAGAGAGAGCGATAGAGAGAAAGATAGATAGAGAGAAAGAGATCGAAATTATTAAGTAGTTATATCTTGTAAGCTCATGTCATTAAATGTTTGACGCCTAGCCTGTTTCCAAACGGACTGCCGCTTGCAATCCCCATTTCTCTTTGAACCATGTGACGTCATATCCAGTTTAATACATTTCAAGCCTAAGTAACTGTCACCTTGGGTACAGTGAGTTGACCTCTGCTGAGCCATCAGCTGTCCGGTTTCCTGCTGTTCTCAATTAACTAAATTGTATACTAGATGATCTACTTATTCAATATCTTACACTAGTTAAAAAAATAAACGGTTGTTCGTTTTACCAATTTAGCTAAATATGTAGAGCTCGTTGTGAGTAGAAGAGGGGGTATTGTTAATTTATTTTTATTTAATCATGTGTAACTTGGACAACTGTTTGCATGCTGAACACAACTTTTTAAATCGATAAGAAACTATCGTAGTCAATACAGGTAAGAGACGGTGGGAGAAGGCCTGACACAAAATCGTATCAAATGAGAAATAAACAAGCAGTGGGTGGATAGGTGGATGAGAAAGAATAACGGATCGATTTGATCGATCGATTCACTGATTGGTAAATAACGATAACGGAAACAAAGAACTAGATTAGACAAATGGGTAGAAAGAAAAACTACAGAAATTGACAGACTGATCGAACAGATCGATATATAAGCTAGTTAGATTTGAATAACTGAAAGAATAAGACGAAATATGACTTTCTCTTATATGTGGGCCGATCGAAAAGCAAGGAGACTGATTTTGGTCAACCTTTTATTTTTCAGGTCGGCAACTCTAGTCGACTACTGTTTTAAACTTAGATGTCATTCTTACAACGTTTCGGCCGATATATTCTCCGACATACTTCAGGTTCGTTTTGTCCAATACGGAAATCTTTATATCGATTTCGGGGATATGTATGCAATTACGAACTGAACTTCTTATTTACTCCCGTTCAGTTGATTGTTCTCGTTTCGCCAGTCGATATAGGGTAGAAGTTTTAATATGTGCGTAATTTCGAACTAAACCAAGTATTTAGTCATTGGGGTAGATTTCTCTCATCCAGTCAGCCATGAGCGGGCCCTTATCAGATTTTATCCCTATAATCATTCTAATTATATATATATATATATATATATATATATATATATATATATATATATGTAAGTTAGGCATGTGTATATGTTTATATATTTCTATGTATGGGATTGACTACAAAACCAATAAAATGATTATAATAATTATTTGAAGTTCTAGGCCTATGTGGGCAGTATTTAGTTTTATATAGTTTTAGGGAAAGTGGGAGAAAAGAGTGGGCGGAAGCTTCAGATGTCTCCGATTTTTGTGGAATTTTAACAATAAGTGTTACACATAAAAAAATAAATATTTCCCAAACTTAAATTCTTTTGTGGGTACTTTAAAAGGGTTTTGGAAAACATAATATGGTCACATACCTCCATTGAAAAATTACATTGTCATTAAACACCAATTAAGAAAAAATCCCTGTATTTGAATTTCTTCTTTAGACCTATTAAACTTAAGCCTTCAATTTTATATATTTTCTAGAATTTACTTAACGCAATGGATGTTAATCAACATTAGAATTAGGAATCTAGACTTAGGTATTGCTAGCATTATATATTGGTGTTCGTAAGGTGACATGACGTGGTGCAAAAATGTACAGAAAAATAATGTTACTCGTCATTTAACAGAAATTATTCAAGTAAATTATATATATATATATATATATATATAAATATATATATTATTTATCGTTAAAGTCAAATGGATACAAATTAAGGTTCGTAATACATAAAAAGTGCATTGAGAGTACACACCACATCACAAACAATAAAACAAACATTAAACACAGAAAGACATTTCCAAAATAAAAACACACATCCCATGCCGGCTTATATACTGTCCCATGCAACAACTGCCATCAGATTTATGTGGGGGAAACGTAACGTGAATTGAAAAAAAGATTGGGCGAACATAAAAGGGTCATAAAAAACAATAACTCTGTCAGTGCACTTTTTCCCCATGTATTAGAGCACGATCATGCTTTCAGATTTGAACAGGCCAACATCACAAAACACATTCATAACAAGGCCAGATGAAGACTACTGGAAAAAAACACTAACCACAGCCTCCAACACCATCAAACAACGAAATGGCTTCTACAATCTATCCCCCTTAATAAGCAAAATTATCCTGACCGAACAAAAACTAAACCTAGATCATGGGTTACCTTTCTTCTCTTTGTTCTCAATTGTATGTATATACAAGTCTCCGCACACACACTCACGCACAAACTCCTCATCACATACATTGTCATTCACTACGAATCTAAACCACTTAACCACAAATAACAGCCTTACCAATAAACACAATCTAGACATCCTCACAAATATTTAAATATTTAAACCCCTTTTCGCCTCAATTTAATTTCAATCCATCAACCCTGCCTGCTCAAATCTACGTTTCACCTATTTCTCGCCAAAATTAATATCACTTTTACCCTTCTCTTTCTTTGTCCTTCCCCTCATTGTCATGTTCACAGCACATTTCAAAACTTTCCTTCTAACTCACTTATATTCACACATTCCTGACATTGCCAGCTGGTCCTACCCCCCCCCAAATTTCACACCTAACCACAACAAAATCTTCCCTCTCCCCTCACCCATCTAACTCTTACCCACCCACCCCGCCTACTTCCAAATTATCTTTATTTCTTCAAATCTTTTTCTAAAACTATTATACTACCTACATACCAAAGACACAGAGTTCTCCGCTTCCCTCTTCTTTCCCCAGCCCCTCAAAATCAATGCTACACCTCACCACGACAAACACCTCAGCACCCCCTCACCTCTCTTCCACCCTAAGAAAAATTCACTAACACTCCTACCCCTCCCCTTTTTCACTCACAGCCATCCAAATTCATTTCACTCTGCCACTGACTTCTCTCAGCCCGGACCTTGGTCCTGCGCTCTCAGTAGCCACGGCTACTACTTTTCCTCGTCAACCCATCATGTCAACCCAATATTTCGATGTACTGGCATTACATTTTTCTTAAAATTATCATCCTGAGGAAGTCTTACAAATAAAGACGAAACGTTGATGAATATATAAAAAGAAATATCTCTTCGTTGTTCCTTATATATATATATATATATATATATATATATATATATATATATATATATATATATATATACTAACGCTCTCAAAGACGGACGATACATTTTAGACAATTCGCTTTCAAACCAAACATTTTGAATTAAAATTTTTGTTCAGTGCATGTACTGACCACCTACTACCATAAGTAATTTAATTGAGACCCACAAAATTCGATAAAAACTAGTAAAGTGGCCAGATTATAACAGCTGTTATAAAATCTATATTATTTTGTCCAATATCGATTTCGTTTTTACCAAAAAAAGCTCGAAAATATGGGAGTAAAATTTCAAGATTGATTTCAAAGTCAATTTTAACTACACATTCCTTTATCGAATTATATGTCAACAAGCAGTACTACCCGGTGTTGTCCAGGTTAGAGTGTGGGATAGCATCATATGCAACATAATGGCAGGGAGACTTTACATCAACAGCAAGCTTGATGCTTTCAGCTAGATATTAATATTACCGAGCTATTCAGATATATTTTAATACTCTAAACTAACGCTAATAAATAGATACATATTAATTGTGTCACATGTTTGAAAATTGTCATTAACTTCTTTATGAGGCAGCCAGAGACGCAAAAATACTTCCATTATTTTCACATGCAAATTGCGTATGTGAATACAATTATATTGAACGTGCACTTCCTAGTATGTCTTCGTTTTTAGGTACAGCCACGTACAGTTGAGGGGTTGTGTCCCCACGGACCATCTAAATATTATCAAAATTTGCTGAAATTATAGGACTAGTAACAATTTTTGGTCATTTACCTATGTTTTAAATTTCATTTGAATCAAGCAGAAAATATTTTCCAGTGAGGGGACCCTCTTAATATTATTAAAATTTGCTGAAATTTTGGGAATAGACATCATTTTTCGTCATTTACTTATGGTTTTAATTTAATTTTATTTGAATCTAAGGGAAAACAGTTTTCAGTGGGGGTTGTGTTCTCCGGGGAACCCCAGCGTTGAATTGATGTATTTCTTATATAGCTGATGACTTTCACTGAGAGGTCAGTAGTTAATTAACATGTGAATTCTCAAGCAATTCTATCCAGCTGTTTGGGTGAACATAATACACAAAGATCAGGCGGCACACACACAGACATAGTTACTATTTTATATATATATAGATAACAGAATGATAAATTTAAATAAAATTACTCCCAGACAACGCAGTGTAAATAGAACTAGCAATATATATGTAAAAAATAAGCCATTGTTACTAATCTGTATCTAATATATATATTATATATATATATATATTATATATATATATATATATATATTAATCAAATTTCTGACTGAGAATAACGAAACTTACGAACATAGATCAGAAAGTCATGACAATGGATCCAATCTTACCTTTTTCATGTAATCACATATTTCATGTATATCAAAGCTAACACTTACCTGGAAAAGATAAAAAAAGTATGTTAGCATAATTCAAGAAATATATATATATATATATATATATATATATATATATATATATATATATATATATATATAAGCAAAAATAATATAAGCAATGCAGAAATATAATACTCAAAGGCTACGATTAATAATTTAAAGTGTACGTATAATTATCGAATGATAAAGGTTTCAGGGGTGACAATATAGAAATGGTACAACATAGTATATAAACAGCCCTATATATATATATATATATATATATATATATATATATATATATATATATATATATATATATATATATAGTCTACAGAAGCTTTGAGTCATTTTAACAAAAAAAAAAGAAAGTAAAATGCAGTTTTAATTCCCAGAGAAGCTAACTAAATCCAAGATATTGCAGACTTAACATTCGTTGGGAAATTCATAAATAAAAAAAAATAAAATAAAATAATATAAAAATAAAAAAGAAGGGGGGTTAAGTATCTAACAGTAAAACAAAAACAGGAGACCTTAAGCGTCTAATATTAACACGTCTCCGAGGGTTGGGTATAGCATCTACTACTACTAATAAAACGTCTTGTATTATATCTTCCAACTACCTAAAACATACAAATGTTAACAGAAGTAGAAACTTACCTATAAGGGATTCTCATGCCTGCTCCCTAAATTATTTTTTCTTTACAATTTTCACCCATTACAAATACAAAAAAAACACACACTAAATAAACACGCATACATATATACATATATCCACTCTTATTTATTCTGAAAAACAAAAAGCAAAAAAAACACCCAGAAATAAACACAATTGTGAGTCAGGATAAATCAATAGATAAACAGTTCAACTTTACAAATTCTTGTTCTTCTACAACCAGCCTTACATTTTCTTTATTTCGTGCCTGCTACAAAGGATACGTACGTGATACTGATTCGAAATCTTGCGTTTTTTCGTAAATTTCATGGGAGAGTGAACATGTTTTACGGGCGGACGGGCTTAACAAGAAAAAATACAAACTCAGATTGAATAGAATGATAAGGAAGGCGAAGTTAAAGAAGATCGAATCAACAAGAAGGTTGATGTGCCGTCTGAACCATAAAAAAGTGAGGGTGGTTTCTCCTTAATTAGAATTGACCGATAGCGCAGAAATTACACAGGTAATTGAAATTGAAAATTCGTTAATCCCACCTTACAAGAAAACGTTTTCCTCCTACCTATAGCATTGATCTTTACAAGACTAAGACCAATAGACAGGTCCTGTCTTTGCGATAATCATATTTCGTACATGTTAGCTCCTTACATCAAGTAGCTCCATGCCTTGTCCGGAGCTATATCCATAAAAAAACACCCGCCCAATCTGCTAAAATCAGACGTCCTCACAGGAATGATACTCTAGAATTTGATCTATAAAGTGTTACTTTGAGCGGTATATACTTCAGTATTTCTTGAAATGTCTAAAACAATGGTCTACCCCCTGTAATATATTGATTACGAATTCGTTATGTAACTGTTGTCTTTTCTCTGTACGTATTCTCATAAAGAATAAATAGATATAGTAGTTAGGCGAAAGAGTACTCTATAGGTAAGCCTTGTTCCCGTTAACATTTGCATATTGTTGTATTTGAAAAAGATATTAAATAAAGCCGTTTCATTATTATTATTGGACGCGTTTGATAAATCGAGTCGGTCAAGGTGAAAGATATGCAGTAATCGCGTAATGAGAAACGAGAAAGGCAAGGATAAAATAAAGAACAATTATCTGTAATTTAAGAATAAATCTCTGATAAAATCTATGTCACATATATGGGAACATATATGATTGACAAAATATTTTATTAAAATAATGTTATATTCTAAAGTTGTATTTTATTTTATCGCATGAAGTCAGTTAATTTCCTTATTTCCTTACGATTCTTACTACAATACTAATATTAGTAGTTCTATGTGATTCACAGATTATAATGTCATATTGTTCAGCTTTGTTGAACTTTTTTTCTCCCCTAACAAGGTATAGTGTCACTGGAGAGTAAAGAGCTACTATGATAACGACGAGATTTATAAGAGAACAACCTTATTTGGGCATCATGATGTTTGTTCACATTACATTTACTTTTATGCACGTTAATAGGTCGGAGAACCCGTAAACAGGAATGGAATTCTATAGGCAAATAATCCGAAAAAAGATCCAATCAGAATATAAAAATCTTCCGGTATCTCGAGACACTTACATTGAAAGAGTCGGATTTTGTTGCTAGTCGGTTAGGGTTAGGGTTAGGGTTAGGGTTAGGGTTAGGTCGAGGGTATTTTCGTGTAAAGGTCAAGTGCAATAAGTTTATCGGAGAAAATTCCCTGGAAATACTTTCAAAACAAGCGCAGAGATTCAACACTGCGTCAATGCGACAGGTGCTAGAGAGTGCTAAATGCTGAGATATGGGTCAATTGTTTAAGATTTTTTAGAGAAATGTGAACCTTCTGGGTGAGAGATGATGACGTCATATTAAATTATGAAATAGGTTGAAAAGTAATACAAAGAATAGTTCTTTTTGACTTTACAAGTGTTAACACCAGTTTACAACCCTGTTAAGCATTTAGCGACTAAACTGATAGTCGATCTATACTTGCCTCCCCATGAGAGCAAATATTTTTAATGTCGGGAAAATTCAGTTTAACATAAAAGGGCACTTTGGATTGGGGCAAGCTGATAGTCTATCATTGTCAGTCGACATACTGTGCGAAACTTAGAGTTAATGCTATTTATAACTTCTCAATCAAATTCTAATACATTAGCGGGACATATTAGATTAAGTGTAGCATTACTAGAGCATTAGTAATGTTAGAGGCATTTTAAAACGTTTTCATTGTATTGACAATACTAATCTTTTATTAATACAACCAATCATTTCAACTGTCCCGCCGAAATATTTAGTAAACATATTTATGAACCCTACGGTATTTACTTAATAGACAACTGCCGATTATGGTCCCCGAGGAAATAGAAAGTACTCGTGTTCACAACAGTTATGGTAAATTCATCAGCCAGTTCAAGCCCAACATTAGGACATTTATCAGGCAATTTTAAAGGATCACACGTAATATATGCAGACATAATTTTACCGTATGTGTCCCATATATATATATATATATATATATATATATATATATATATATATATATATATATGTATCACGTGACTAAGTATACGCTTACAGGTTGAAGGTGTCTCTGTAAACCGGGTTCGCGACACGTGACCGTCTGTGATTGTTACTCCCCTGCGCTGATGAGAGCCGTAAGGTCGAAACGACGTCGTACGTATATAAACTATCTAGTATATAAAGTTAAGACGAGTTTTCCTCTGCAACCTTTTGCAGAACAGGAAAATAATAACATGCATTATAGGCCACTAAACTCACCACTATATTACGCTTATTCACTCAGCGTGTTTTAGTAAATTTGGTATTTCTTCTTCACCTAACACTTAATATTACATTTGACCCTCTATCTTCGACTCTCCTACAAACATACTCCATATATGTGGTAGCAAAAATTTTCCTCTCTTATACTCATCCCATGACACCGAGAACTAAATATTAACGGACACATTTTTTGAAAAGAAGAAACATTGGACTTATAAATGACCATGATGTTGTATGCAGAGAATCAATCTAGTGGTAACGTTACACAGATGGGAAGCTATTAGTAAGACACTATGTTCATGAATACACAGCGCGCGCAGGAAATTAAAGGTTTTTATATTGTTTGAAGGAAAACTCGTCCTTTGATAGTTCTATGTAAAAATCAGATAGGTAGGTCAAACACGACCTATTGAAATAATGATATAGTATGTACATCGTGAGTTTATGATGCCGAGACCTGTTCAGCTCACACTACCCACACGCAGGTTTTATATAAGTTTTCCTCTGAGGGATGGATTGTCATAAACTCTGCCTAGGAGCATCACTTATACACATGCATATCCTACGACTACGAACTGCGTTCGGGCCTACGCAACCGCTTACAACCGCCACTCTTGCACTGATAGGGATGGAAAACTCGAAAAGAAGTCGTTTGTAGGTACAAACACACTTTAATATTTAAAACATATTCATAGTATATGATATATATATATATATATATATATATATATATATATATATATATATATATATATATATATATATATACTAGTGACACGTTAGGTCACAGCAATTACCATTATTTATTTAACTTTAGTTTAATTCGGAAATTACTAATGTGTAACATTCAATACATTATCCATGCATAACTACAAATAATAACTTTACTTCTATATGATCTGTATTATTATATCGAATTATTATGATTATTTATTTTTCTTACATAGAAGTAAATACACTGATCATTTTGCCATTAGATTCACATACGTGTTTGTGGTTTGTAGATAAACACGTACGTAAATTCTGTCAATGGTTACAGAGGAATAAATAAATATTAGAAGATGGTTGAATCAACATAGAGTGAAAGGAGCGAGAGAATTACAGAGAAGGGAGATAAGTGACTTGCTTAATTGGTAATAAATTACGGCTAATTAATAAAATGAAAACGGAATTTCATTTCAATCCCAAAAGTAAAGTATATTTAAGCAAATATCATGTGTTATTAAAATATATATGTAAACCATTTAGGAAAAAATGTTGGGTAACTCACACATAATAATAATATAATATATATATATATATATATATATATATATATATATATATATATATATATAGATATTTATAGTACATGTATTGTATTAGTTTCTGTAGATGTAAATCCGTTGAAACTCAAGTGTTTATAAAAAGTGCTCAGTAACAAGTAGAGCTGTTCTTAAGTATAACTTTTTTATTTATACAAACATTATTGGTTACATATGTGCATAGATGTTTGGGTTGTACTCTTCGCAGAGAGTGACCGTTTTCAGACCAAAGACGTCTTTGATCTAAAGAGGTTAACTCTCTGCGAAGAGTACAACCAAAACATGTATGCACATATGTAACCAATAATGCTTGTATAAATAAAAATGTATACTTATATATATATACGCATATCAGCATATTAATGAATTAATATATATTTACATATATATATTTACATGCATACACATTTATATATATGTATATATATATATATATATATATATATATATATATATATTTACGTGCATATATATATGTATATGCATACACATATACATTTATATATATATATTTACATGCATATATATATTTATATGCATACACATATACATATATATATATATTTACATATATATTTTTTTTCATGCATACACATACACACATATATACATGCATACACATATACATATATATATATATATTTACATATATATTTTTTTTTCATGCATACACATATATACATATATACATGCATACACATATATATAAGGTGTGTATATGTATGTATTTATATACATATATATATATATATATATATATATATATAAATATATATATATATAATATATATGATACTTTCGATAAAATCACGCCACTCTAAAAACAGAAGCTGTTTTTGTTTTACAGAACTATCTTGAATAATTCCATTTTTAGTTTAAAAAAATAACGAGAGAAAAAATAGAGAATTTTTTTCGAAACTCGGAAGTATAAAAGATTCTTTCAGAGAATCGATGCGACGAAATGATAATATCTACAAGCCCCCACTCTCCAACCCGCTCCTATCCCAAGTCTCACTCGATGTCTACACTATTTGTTTGAGGAGGGTTATGAACAGAAAAAAAGCTACTAGAATTTAAATTCAATCGGAACTAGTACATTTACAAAGACACACACAAGTGGGCAATGCCAAAGATATTGTTATGGTAAAAGATTATACGTTCGTCTTTACCGAATCTTTTGCAAAAACTAGTTAAAATTGTTTTTTTTAAAAAAAGGGTTGATAAATGGTTAAAAGAAATCAAAACTTTCATAATTTCTTTCTTCTTTTATTAGTGATTCATACGACTTTGCAAACATTTTAAGTTTTTCTCTCGTGTTCCTGTTTCATTCTTTATTATTTATGTCTCTCTCTATGTATGTATACATATATCTATATACAATTATTTATTTTTACGTACATACAGGTAATCCATAGACACGTGTTTCTGCTTAAAGCCGTCATCAGCATAACCAATTTGTACAAGGATTACGATTACGATTACATTCTCTGTAGTATTGAGTTTTGCCACCAGACTATGACGCCTTGTCTGAAAATCGTACATATTTCGTCATAGTCCGGTGGTAAAACCTTAGACTACAGAGAATGTAATCGTAGGTTAGATCTTTATCCAAGTTAGCCATGCTGATGACGACTGATAGCCAGAAACACGTGTGCATGGATTACTTTTTTGTACGTTAAAAGTGTATTTGTATATCTCTTGTTTGAACTATTTGATGATTAATAAGCATTGTACTTTATCCAATGTATATTTTCATCAGTCATTTTCATATATATATATATATATATATATATATATATATATATATATATATATATATATATATATATATATATATATTTAAAGAAGTAAGCCTACCAACATTTGTAAAAAAACCTTTTTCAACCATTGTTTGTTATTTTATTATTTTATCATTTTATAATTTTGTGATTTTATAACGCGTTTCGTACTTTTCTTGCTTGCTCTCTTCAGATATATATTCTATTTGACAAATGTTTTATTTTTAACAGGTTGATGTTTCTGAGCATGTGCGCGCGTATGTGTGTGTACGTCTTTTCATAGTTTTTGCTTCTCTGGGTAAAAGTTATCTGTATTTTTTAGTTATATGTGATTTTGACTTTTATCTTTCTCGTCATCTTCGTGTGTTGTGGTTTAATACACTTTGTTCAGAATGCTTAAAGTTGGTCTTCAAATTTTATGACTTTGCGGTCGGCATTCTGAGCGGCCATTTTTTAGCTTCCAATAGTGGTTTATCAGTGTTGTTTTAATTCGACGTTTTATGTTTTTAAATATGCTTTTTGGGTCATAATATCTAGTTTTAAAATTAAAGGATGTCATATCCACGTAGTACTTCTTGCTATTCGGTCTTTCATTGGCAAATATTAATAGTAATCACCCGAATTGAAATGAAAAAGTTGACAATGAAGAGAAAAGATGTAACTGCATAAATTGTACACTTTGTCAACTACAAAATAAATGCCTAACTAAAAGTATTGTTTACCAACCACAATATTTGCCATTATATTGACACAACAAAGAAACAAGATATAGACCACTCTATAGACAATAGAACAGGAAAGAGGAAGTAAAACTAACCGGACCTTTGTTCGTGAGAAGCCCAACGATTGGCTAAGAAAACGACGTGTATATAAAAACGACGTGTATATAAAACACCCGGCAAACTAACTCCATGCATTTCAGCCTGAAGATTCCCCCCACCGCTGTGTAGCTTAATTGCCATAAATATATTTTCATAACTTATTAACTAGCTCTACTTACGTATCGAGCACTGTTGAAGTCAATACTGAAAATTGCTACATAAAAAAGTTCATCTCCTTATAAAATTTTATGTGGATACATGAAATAGTAATATACATGAAATGGTAATATATATATATATATATATATATATATATATATATATATATATACATACATACATATATATACATACATACATATATATATATATATATATATATATATGTACATATATATATATATATACATATATATATATATATATATGTACATATATATATACATATATATACATATATATACATATATATACATATATATATATATATATATATGTACATACATATATATATATATACATATATATATACATATATATACATATATATACATACATACATATATATATATATATATATATATGTACATATATATATATATATATATATATATATATATATATATATATATATATATATATATATATATGAATAAGTATATCTATTAGTATTAATTTCGTCATTTTTAATTGATCCACCTGCCTTTTTTCTCTATATTTACCGACATTTTTAAATGTTCTCTCTATCCCGTCTTTCATCCTTTCTCCCCATTTTATTTCATTCCTAGTTATTTTTCTTTTGTATATTTGCCCCAATGTTCTTTTGTCATATAATTTATTTCTCTAATTTCTCTTTCCACCCTGCTATTTCGCAATTCGCTACCGTTCCCAACTCTTTCCAATCGAGTACAAGTAACGTTGGAAATAGAACTTGAGCCACAAAGTTAAGTGATTAGTTTATTCGAATTCTCATAAATGTCGCCCACAGTGGACAATGTATTGACTGAATCAATAAAAGCTCGATATCGACTTCGTTATCCCCAGCCCTCACCCTAACCACTCTATCCTCTTGTAGACCCTTAAAATCTCGACCATCTTACACGTTCGATGGTGGCTTAATTTCAGAGCTGATTGGCTCAACCTTTTAAGAGAGTAATTCTCATTTGCCGCGGCCTTTGAAAGCCGGTTATGAGTTTTCATGGGGGTTTGATTCTCGCCACATAATTGCAGACATTATTCAACCTCAGATGGACAGCTATTGCGCATGCGGCTGCACATGGCAAATGATGCAGGGGGTGGATTTTTATGACGGCCATTTTGATATGGTTTCATGGAGGAATTTTATTTTCAGTTTTAATAGCTTTATTCGGTTTACGCTCTCTCTTTCACTTGTCAAAACATTTATTTGTTTTTTTTTCTGATTTGAAATAAAAGACGTGGAAGCTTGTGTAAGTTCTCGTCCACTAGAAAACTGACAACAAATGTAAAGAAAAAATGTAATGTCTACTGAAGATTAGCAGGTTCATAATGTAACTAAGTCATATGATATACTTTATTTTAGTTTTGATGAAATCATTTTTCTTCAGGATTAAACACGTTTAAAAATATTTTATTTCCTTAACGCTTGATCAGAATTATTCTCTTCAACACAAATACAGTTAAAAACAAAGATTTTTGTAATGATAATCGATGTAATAATACCCTTGTACGTACATTAGCTTCCTTTGCACTCATTTAAAATGAGATCGTCCGATCGTCAAAGATGAAATATCTGACATTGCCGACTGACAAAATAAGATTGAACACATTTTAAAAGGAATTGTCCAAAATCGAATAATATGTTACAAATAAAATGATGTTGTTCTCGATTTAAAAGTGCCATTGGAGTTTGAATATGTAAATTATATCAAACTGAGAAGTACATTTACATTAACCAGAAAAAGAGACCAGTAAGTAACTTATTCCGAAAGTAGGAGTAATGGTAGAAGTAGGAGGAGGACAACAACGACAATAATAAAAAAAATAATGATGTTTTCTTGCATATAAAAGGGTGAAACTGAAAAATGCATAAAAACTGATTAAATAGATGGAGTTTGCCAGAGATTTGTAATACTAATAATTGAAGAGACACGAAAAACAGTTCTGCACATTGAAAATACAAACCTTGGAATTAATGAAAACAACAAAAATATTAAGAAAAGTCCTTAGAGTGTGGAAACCAATCTACATATTAATGCGACGCGTATATACATCATTTTACTTTAGAAATATTCTTAAGTGTGGAAACTACGTAAAAATGCGAAGCAGACGAAAACAATTAAATCGAGATACATCCTTAAGTGTAGAAACCAATCTACATAGTGATGCGCCGCTGACCAACAGCAATTAAATTGAAATAAAACATCACTTCGTAAATACTATTATAAATATAAATAGAATGTACAAAAATAAAACAGAGAATCTAA
>OY744516.1:153130438-153217938 GCA_963556195.1 Sepiola atlantica
TAAGAATAATCCCCATCTTCATGTGCTCATGAATATTAAATTTGCATACGTGATTATTGAAGCGAGCTGGACACACGTACGGTAGCTTTTATTATATAAGAAATATAAAATCTGCACTCTGCGAACCATCTGAAGTACGAAAATAAGAAACCTCAACACATATGTTAGATGCTTAATTATTGTCACAAAATAAAGTGAATAGAATGTAATAAGTCTTCCCATCTCTCAATTTTCAAATATGGCTTCGAATGAGAAAGATGCCGTCGTTCAATCTCGCGAAGCAATGGACACACTGTGTAAGGGTGCCTGCACGCGGAGTCTATTGTGAAGCAAGGGTTGCACACTCCCAACCACAACTCCCTTGAAAAGGCATTTGTGGTGTCTCATGATAAGGAACAGTTTAGGACGACTAGTAACAATGCTGGGATAAACAGAGATCCCGTCCACATATAGCACCTGGTATTCCTAAATGGTCACTCATTTAGACCGTGCCAGGTTCAACGTCGCTTAACTTCGGTGATCTAACGAGTACCGGTGGATCAACGTGATTGTGCCATGTATGCTGTGATTAGATACAGAATGATCATGTTAAAATATATTATAATTTCTTATTAACTATATTTACTAATATTATTACTGGGTTTTTCGTCTCTTTTACGGTATCTCAACTCTGTTTTAATTTTTTAACGTTTGAATACAATACCTATTGCAAACGCGTGAGTAAATACACAATATTTTACCTATATAACGGTCCAATACGGCACCTCGCTTAATAACCAAGTTAAGCAACGTTGAACTTGGTCAGTACTTAGACGAGTGACCGTTTGAAACCACGGGGTACCGTTGGTTTGATGTAGGCCATAAAATATTTTTCCTAATACTTATGTGTAGGGAAATGTAAGTATCAATCTCCACTATAATAGTAGGGTAGAGTACCTTTTTAGTTAAGAGCAAAATATAATATATGTACTGATATTACAATTCATCGTTTCGGTCCTACGAAAGTGACGGAGAAGTTCTTCTAGACTTGCAATTTTTTTTCGCAACCCAGAGTGCCCATTTATGAGGATCTCAATTTTCTCCCACATGAAAAACCGACATTGTGTCTAACTCTGCCTTTGTGGAAGGCAAGTAAGTAAGGAAAATTAGTCTATAGGAAGGAAAATTTTTAAAACGACACAAGTTCTCCTACGTTTGTTTCAGCACTGTTTCCATTCATCTTAGATTTCTCGTTGCAAGAACTGGCCAAGAGAAGAGCAGTTAGTGATTGCGCAATCCGTAAGTACTCTTTCTGAGAGTATTCATTCCTCCGAGATGGAACGGTGCCAACCATAAAAAGAACAACGGCGAATGCAGTAGCTCCGATCGAAGCTTATATCATATTTTCCGATTCCATGGTCTAAGTTTGCATCCATCACAGCGCATGTAAACCACTAGTAACGCCAAAAGATTTTTAAAAGATGAAGCTGCCAAAGCTAATCCAATTTAAACCGTAAAATTGTAGCTGCAGAAGCAACAACAACAAGAAGCAGCACATGAACAAACATCCATTATTATCGGAAAACATAATAATGGCCGAACGTGTAAGTATCGATAATGGCGTGACAATGAATATTTAAAAAAGAAATCATGCTGTTATATCTGCCAGAAGTCTACCGTAATATCGGCCCAAACTAATAATGTCGAAATATTCTCAAATAATGGTCCAAGAAGATTTGGTGCCAATACCTCCCACCTTCCTCCATAAGATTCACTTTTATCAAACACTTACTCCTCTTCAATCAGCAACCCTGCAGCTAATTTTCCAATCACAACGCATTCGTATCTATTATACTTCGTACCCGACTATCAAACAATTAGATACGCAAAATCGGTTTGGAGCGGGCAAGGAAGGTTATAGTGGCCCGTGGGCCCGCGTTCAAGCGAATTGGCAGGGTTCGATCCTACATACCAATTACTGTAGAAGTCGCGCGTTTTGCCGGCTGGCTTGGAACTCTTCGCCGTGCCTCTTAGTTTAGTCAACCGTTGACCATCAACATCTGGGCGGACCACGAATAATTGGTACGAGTTTGCCAGAATCGTATATCGGTGTGAAGATATTTTCGCCCAACGGACAAATTTAATACGCAGAGATTAATATATGTCATTCCCCTGGACGCTCTAGATGTTAGCATCTCTCTCTCTCTCACACACACACACATATATATATATATATATATATATATATATATATATATATATATATATATATATATTATACAAGTATTATATATTTATTAATACATATATATATATTATAAAAATATTATATAAATATATATATATATTATAAAAATATCATATCAGTATATATATATATATATATTATGAAAATATTATATAAATATATATATATATAATAAAAATATTATATCAATATATATATATATTAGAAAAATATTATATAAATATATATATATATATATTATTAAAATATTATATACATATATATATATTATAAAATATTATATAAATATATATATATTATAAAATATTATATAAATTTATATATATATATATTATAAAAATATTATATAAATATATATATATATATATTATATATATATGTTTATATAATATTTTTATAATATATATATATATATAGTAGAGAATGGTAGTTTGCTTGAAGCATTGCTGGGTATAGTAGTAGTAAGTTTTTGAAAGGCTGTGGGCAATGCAATTCCGGGTAAGATGCAAGTTGAAAGGAAAGGAACAAAAACAATAAAAATAAATCGAATACGATATAAGACTTACTATTTATTTTTCCTTTTTTTTCCTTTTTTTTTTTTTTTTTTCTTACATAACAGCAAGAGTGTTTTAGCTGTCCGGGTGATTAAAAATCACTATTTGATATTTCGGGAAAAGACATCCCTTTTTCAAAAATAATTAGACCAGAAGAAGAATAATATTTTATTCTTCTCCGACTGTGTAGAGAATAATACAAAACAAAATGGCTGCCAGATATAGACCGCAGCAAAAAAAAAAAAAAAAACAGTTTCACAGGGAATATAAATTAAGTTAAGTTTTATTTTAATATTATGTTAAATATATGATTGGTGTTTAGAATATTAGTGTAATGTTGGTTAGGTGTATGGTGTTCGATAAACTGTTATTTTTGATAATATATATATATCATTTTTTTATTTTATTTATTTATTTTTTTATATTTGAATATTTACTTTGTTTTATCTTCGTATTTTTATTTTGTTTATCTTTCTATCGTAATTTAAGAATTTTAATATAAATTAAAGTAATTAGTCTCATATTTAAATATTCTAGATCTATCTACTTATCGATTTCGATTATCATCTATTAAAGAAGTGTTATTAATTACTAATTGTGAGTTTCGTCAAATTAGATTAACGAATTAACTTATTAACTTGATATATTTATTATAAGATAAAGGGGAGTAACTCTGGATTTTTTAAAATATTTTTTTTATAATTAATTTTTTAATTTTTTTTTTTTTAAATTTTTTTTTAATTTTTTAAAATTTTTTTTTTTGGTGGAGATCTGTATAACAATATTAGTATATATATACAACATATATACACAAATGCATATATACATATATATACATATCTATGTATTATTGTTTGTTTAATTGTTTATCTATTTCTTTACATATTTGTTTGTTTGTTTTTTTTTTTTTTTTTTTTTTTTTTTTTTTATTTATTTATTTATTTTTTATTATTATTATTTACTTGTTTAATTTATTTTATGAATTATTTATTTAATATTTGCATGTTATTTGTATACATTCTATATGTGTTTGGATTTATTAATTAATAATGCTAGGTTATGGAGTGACTTATTTTGGTGGGTTAGACGAGTATGCTGAATATGGTTTTTGATTTGTGGTTGAAAGTGTGTAAGGATGGAAGTTCATATGGGGAGGGGCCTGTTAGATTGTTTGGGTGTATGGTGAGTTTATTATGGGAGGTGAGTAATGAGTGAAGTGGTGGAAACGGACTCTGTTAAGTGTTAGATATGGGGGTTGGTTGGTGGATGGGGGGTAGATATTATAGAATGAAAGGTAAGTAGAGCTCGTGACGTTGATTGAGTGAGGGGTTTAATCTGGAAATGAGGATTGATTCTGTGATTCTAAGGTCACCGATGTTTCTGTCAGAAACCCACCAAAATAAGTCACTCCATAACCTAGCATTATTAATTAATAAATCCAAACACATATAGAATGTATACAAATAACATGCAAATATTAAATAAATAATTCATAAAATAAATTAAACAAGTAAATAATAATAATAAAAAATAAATAAATAAAAAAATAAAAAAAAACAAAACAAAAAAAAAAAAAAACAAAAAAAAAAAACAAACAAACAAATATGTAAAGAAATTGATGAATATATATAGATAAACAATTAAACAAACAATAATACATAGATATGTATATATATATGTATATATGCATTTGTGTATATATGTTGTATATATATACTAATATTGTTATACAGATCTCCACCAAAAAAAAAAATTTAAAAAAATAAAAAAAAAAAAAAAAAAAAAAATTAAAAAATTAATTATAAAAAAATATTTTAAAAAATCCAGAGTTACTCCCCTTTATCTTATAATAAATATATCAAGTTAATAAGTTAATTCGTTAATCTAATTTGACGAAACTCACAATTAGTAATTAATAACACTTCTTTAATAGATGATAATCGAAATCGATAAGTAGATAGATCTAGAATATTTAAATATGAGACTAATTACTTTAATTTATATTAAAATTCGTAAATTACGATAGAAAGATAAACAAAATAAAAATACGAAGATAAAACAAAGTAAATATTCAAATATAAAAAAAAAAAAAATAAAATAAAAAAATGATATATATATATTATCAAAAATAACAGTTTATCGAACACCATACACCTAACCAACATTACACTAATATTCTAAACACCAATCATATATTTAACATAATATTAAAATAAAACTTAACTTAATTTATATTCCCTGTGAAACTGTTTTTTTTTTTTTTTTTTTTGCTGCGGTCTATATCTGGCAGCCATTTTGTTTTGTATTATTCTCTACACAGTCGGAGAAGAATAAAATATTATTCTTCTTCTGGTCTAATTATTTTTGAAAAAGGGATGTCTTTTCCCGAAATATCAAATAGTGATTTTTAATCACCCGGACAGCTAAAACACTCTTGCTGTTATGTAAGAAAAAAAAAAAAAAAAGGAAAAAAAAGGAAAAATAAATAGTAAGTCTTATATCGTATTCGATTTATTTTTATTGTTTTTGTTCCTTTCCTTTCAACTTGCATCTTACCCGGAATTGCATTGCCCACAGCCTTTCAAAAACTTACTACTAATATATATATATTATAAAAATAATATATATAAATATATTATAAAAATATTATATAAATATATATATATATTATAAAAATATTATATAAATATATATATATTATAAAAATATTAAATAAATATATATATATATATATATTTTATGAAAATATTATATAAATATATATATTTAAAAAATATTATATGAATATATATATTTTAAAAATATTATATAAATATATATTTAAAAAAATTATATAAATATATATATTTTTTAAAACATTATATAAATACATGTATATATATTATAAAAATATTATATAAACATATGTATATATATATTATAACAATATTATATAAATATATGTATATATATTATAAAAATATTATATAAATATATGTATATATATATTATAAAAATATCATAAATATATGTATATATATTATAAAAATATGATATAAATAAATATATATATATATTATAAAATATCATAAATATATATATATTTATATATATATTATGCAAATATTATATATATATTATAAAAATATTATATAAATATATATATATATATATATATATATTATAAAAAATCTGATATATATATATATATTATAAAATAATATATACATATACATAGTTCATAAAAATATTATATAAATATATGTATATATATTATAAAAAATATGGTATATATATATATATATATATATAAGGTAATTGACAACATCTTTGAAGCACGCATGAAAATACATTTAAGTAAAATATTTTTGAAAATCAACACAGCGGGCAATTTTAATAAAAAAAACTGTTTATTTGATTTTATTTTTGCAAGTTTTCCTTCTCGAACAATTTTTTCAGGTAAGACTGTCTAATAGTGTTTTTCTTCTTTTCGTCGTCCTCATTTTGATGGTATATACCCCGAGGGTAATATATATATATATATATATATATATATATATATATATATATATATATATTATGAATATTCATCAACGTATTGTCTTTATTGTTAGACTTCCTCAGGATTAAATTTGAAAAGAAAGGTAATGCAAGTACATCGAAATTTTGGGTTGATATGATGGGTTTATAAGGAAAAGTAGGTGTCGTTGCTACTGTCAGCGCTGGAGGCGAGTCCAGGCTGCGGAAGTCAGAAGTGGCGAAGAATGAAATGAATATGGAAAGCTTTCAGTGTGAGAGTATTAGTGAATTTGCCTTAAGGTGGGAGAGATGAAGGGGGCTGAGGGTTTTGTCGGGATGAGGTGTGGCATGGATCTTGAGAGGTTGTGGAAAGAGGAGGGGAGGGGGAACTCTGTGTGTTTTGCATGTAGGTGGTATCATAGTTTTAGAAAAAGATTTGAATAAATGTAGATAACTTGAAAATGGCGGGTTTATTACTTCTCTTGGCGGTTTTATTACTTCTCTTGAAAAACCCATCATGTTAACCCAAAATTCCGATGGACTTGCATGATATTTCTCTTCAAATTTCACCCTGAGGATGTCTTACAATAAAGATGAAACGTTGATGAATATATTAAAAGTATATCTTCGTATTTTCCTTTCTCATTTCCTATTATGAATATTATATATATATATATATATATATATATATATATATATATATATATATATATATATATGCAAGTTTACTGAGAGAGGTGCTCAGTTTTATAGAGAATTCAATAATAAGATATTTATATATTTTTACGGAAGATCAGAACAACATTGTTACAGTCGGTTGTAAAAAGAATGTCACTCATTTTCTAAATGTTTTCACATACATTAAGATATATTAGACAGTGTTTGAATGAACAGAGAGTCGGAAAGGTGACATAAATACATAGATGTCTAAGAGCCAGATGGATGATGTGTGTTAGTTTATTATAAACTACTGCAAATTAGAACAAGTCAAACGTACGTATGTATGTCCCACCCTGTATCTCATCAACTATTTGATGGATTCAGCTGACTTTTGGCAGAGATAGAGGTTCTAGTGTCTAGTATATGTCATTTCAATTACAGTTTACCATATACCTTAGTTTTCCAGAACATTCCAAAAAACCATAAAAATGACCATTGTATAGAGATATACCCTTTACAAAAGTAGTGCCATTCCATGATAAATGCCAGCATACTGAAATCATATGCCCTAAATAGGGTTAAGATGAAAATTCATATACACTAAATGTACAAAAGCAAGGAGATTTCCAAATTTTTACACTTTTATTGCCATTAAGGCTATGCGAGTACAACAGGGCTATGCATTTTACTGGTAGGAATTTTTCTTCAGCGCACCTTACACACTTCATCCACTCATGCATAGAGATTTATACTGTAGTGATGTGATAATGAAATGGTTTGGTTGATATGCAGTCATACCCTCAATGACAATAAAAGTGTAAAAATTTGGGAATTTCCATGCTTTTGTACATTTAGTGTATATGAATTTTCTTCTTAACCATATTTAGGGCATATGATTTCAGTATACTGGCATTTATCATGGAATATATATATATATATATATATATATATATATATATATATATATATATACACTTCGATACAGTCACGTAAACTATGCGAGAAAAAACGTGTCCGACGAGAAAATCATTTCAAGTTTTGAGGGGAGGCAAGAAAGAAAATAACAAGGCGGACACCCCAAACCGTCTAAAATGAATTCGGAGAGAAGGGGTTACTCTAAATAAAAAGGAACTATTGATGATTTTCTAGGTTATCAAAAATGACTATAAGAATTCAAATAGGAAACATTTAATTACTAAAGTAATCCAATGATCTTATATGATAATTGATGCGAACACTGGCGAAAGTTAATTATTTTCCCGTCACTTTTGACAGAGGGTGGACACTATATAGTATAATAATAAATGTAAGTATATGTACATTACATTATATATATATATATATATATATATATATATATATATATATATATTATGTTCGATAAGAGATCAAAGCAGACAACTTAATAAAAAATAATGTTTTTGTCTGACAGACATATCTTGAAAAAATCATTCTTCGATGTCGAAAAAACCTATGGCAAACTAAAAAAAATCAAAGTAGATACGTTTTTTATCGAACACCGGAAATACAAAATATATCTTCAGTAAATCAATGAGACAAATTAATACTTATATTCCCCATTCACCTGTCGCACATCTCACTCACCGATTCTATATATTTTGACGAGTGTGGGGGGTGGATGATAAAAAGAAGAGGTTAGAAAGATAATGTTAACGTTACATTAAAAAAATGCACATATGTATATATATATATATATATATATATATATATATATATATATATCCAGAAAATAATAAATGATTAGTTTGTTTTACCTGAAGACTTTACTGCAGTTTGTTATCAAATCTTTTGCCGAACTCCTTACTCAGGTTACCTTCTTATGAATTTGTCCCTGCCACAGTATCCGAATACGCCCTAGTGGCAGTATTGTACGGTTTGGAACGGATAAAAGTATAACACTTATATAAGGGTGTATGTCTGATGTTGCTTTATAGTATTATACATTTTAAGGAAAAATAAGAAAAACAAATTATTAACTTTAAAATGTATTAACTTGTTAAGCAAAATAATAACAACTTCTAATAAAATGGATAACCATGTAACTGCAGTAAAGTCTTCAGATTAGTAACAGTAAGTAATGTTATAAAGCTCTGTCTGAAAAGATGTTGTAGTCAGCCAGGAAGCAGCCCCACACTGTTGAGTTTAACAGATGGGTAGTTCTAGGAAATAAACTTTGCTCATCGAAGTTTCGTTTAGTTTTAGGCACCGAGGGGAGGAACTGGACATAATTGGCAGTGCTGCTATCTAGACGAGTTGTTGTAAATGTTTTACAGGATGGGAAGGGGGTATAGATAGGAGTTCGGTCGAGTATCTACCATGAAAATAACGATAGAATAGACGAAGGCTAGCGACGCCTCCTCTGTAAGAAAGAGAAGAGGACATCTCTCACTAGATTTCGAAGTTGGTCCTGTACTCAAGACAGAAAAGGGTGCTTTGAGTGACACATCCCCAGATATGGCAAGAGTACACAATCTTATAACGTATTTGACTTTTATGCAGGTCTGGGATTGCGTCAGGAGTCAGATACCTTCTGGAGCGGTATATTGATCCAACAATTTTTCTAGCGACTTTGGCAACGTACTTGCTGTAAGTCTTCCATTTAAGGTAAGGAGTGAAGGTCAGCCCCAGAAGCTTGTCAAATCAGGGCGTTTCCTCAAGGCGATAGGCATTCATTTCATTTGGGGGTCAAGTAGGAGTCAGAGCGTTGGTGGTAAAAAGACAGAAGCTTAGTTTGGGACGCATTAAATGTAACCGGCCACGCTGTTCCCCATTGCACCACGTGCTCAAAATCAGAAAGATCTTGGTTATTGCTGCCCTTCAAAGTGTTGTCATAGATAGTTGTGTCGTCTGCATAAATTTCGCCAAATGATCTTAGAATGTAATTTGGGAGATCGTGGATTAAGTTCAGGAAAACGGTAGGGCCCAGAATGCATTCTTGATGCACGCCAGCGTTGATACTTTCAGCTTCGGGCTTCCGCCTATCGATGACTACTTTTATGAACTAATCAGAGAGAAAAGAGTTGGATTATGCCGAACACTATCCAACACCTTTGATATGTCAAGAGTTATTACTCTAGAAACGAAGCTCTCGTCTATAGATTCACTGATCATGTGTTATATTAAAGTCAGCACATCATCTGTCGACCTAACAGGGCGAACACCATATTGTTTGATATTAAATAGGTAGTTTTTGCTGAGGTGACTGACAACGTCTTGAATTATCACAGATTCTAAGCAACTTACTCATGAGGCACAGGAGATTAATTGGTCCGTACTAGGATGCAGACGAACTATCTCCAGTATTTCTAAGACTTACGAGGTTTTTTAATGTGTTGGGAAGCATTTTTTAAAATCTTTGTAAGAAAACAAGCTTGTTTCGATTGTTGCTTTGTAAGCACTATGATTGGAGTGTTGTCGGGCCAGTAGCTTTGTTAGCATCAAGGTTCATGATAAGTTTGGCAACATCTAGGACAGATATACTGATATTGCTCAGAGGATCTTCAGTCTTAGGGGGGAATTCAAGAGGAAGACGGCCCTGATCGCAAAAGTTAGAGTTTGATGCAAAGTTCTTAGCAAAGAGTTTGGCTTTGTCGGATGCTGATGAAATAAGCTTAGTACTATTGAGGATGGTTGCGATAGAGGTCACGCATCTGTTCAGGACCTTGTTTGTTATTCGACAACACTCATGGGAACAAAGCCTTTGCTCAGCTACTGCGAACTTAAGGGATTAGGCATATGACTCTGTCGCGTTTTCTATAACCATTTCGGAGTATTTGCTGGCAGTCATAAGGGTGACCTATGTTTCAGAACATATTTTTTGTTTAAAGCAATTGAAGTGGTGGTTTATGTGTACAATGGCGGCGGAACATTATTGGGTGTACCACGGCTGGCCGTTTGGTTTTTGTTGGAATTTCTCGGAGGGTATGAAGCTGTCTAGACTAATAGTTAACCAATCAGTTAAGTCGGATGCGATATAGGCCACATTCTTTATAAACATGGAATGCATAGGGATTTCTGATATGAATAATCTAAGGGTGTCTTATTCAGCCATCGAGTATCGATACACTGTGCGGTAGATAGGGACATCAGAGGCCTTGTTGCACTTTGTTTTGATCTTAATTGGGACAACTGAGTGATCAAAATATATCAGCGGAGATAGAACAGTGGATAATCAAGATTCAGGACACATTGTTAGAAAAGGAGCAAGAAGACTTGCAAATTGACCGTCAGCATCGTGTACGCTGGTGGGGTTGTTAACAATCTGTGTCAGACCATAGGCAAGGGGGAATCGTGGCAATACCTCCCTTTCTCACCTGTCTTGTAAACTAGCTATTCAACACTTTGAACAGTGAAATCTCCACAAACGTGAATGTTGGCAGAGGGATGAGCAGACAGAATATAGTTAATTTACTCAAATATACTTGTGAGGTCGATAGATGGCAAATATGAATTCGATGCTGTTGATAAGTGCTACTCGCAAGCACATATAGAGCAATTTAAATTCTTCTTTTTAGATGTCCCTGCCACATGGAAAGCCACCATTAATATGAGCAAATATTCCATGTCTATGACGATATTAAGCTTCCGATTGTGATGTCATGTTCGAATCAACTTTAATCGTGAAATTATCTACAGAAATAAAGAGGCTAATGCCAGTTTCGCAGAGGTTTGGTCGCTCGTATTTAGATGTCAACCTCTGGAAGGTTGGAACGTAGACTCCTGATGTTGGAAACAGAGACCTGGTAGTGGAAGTCTTGGGCAAATGTATCACAATCAGTCTGCCAGTTTAAAAGTGAGTTAGAGGCAAAAATAAAATGGCAAGTTGTTTTTTTAAAAGAAAATAAAGAAAAGCGAACATTACCGTCTTCACGTGGGGCTACCTTTGAAAGCAGGAATTCATTCCATTAACAGCCAGTGGAGAAGGGGACAAAGTGAGGAGGAGAGGGATTTATAAGTCCGAAAAAATAGCCAACGTTTAAAGATACCTTTCACAATTCATATGCAAAATATATCTGAGATCAACAAATGTCCATGAGTAATAACTTGTTTTGTTTTTTTACCTCGGATTTGGAAATTATATATATATATATATATATATATATATATATATATATGAGGAATAAAAGAAACAATGTTTCAGACAAAATGTAAAAATAAAAATAAAATAAAGGATAAGCAAATCAACAACTAGCAAAAATAAACTCAAAAACACATTGAATAGTTCTACCAAAATATTTCAATTGTTAAAATACAATAATCATCAGTTGGTAGCAGAACTTTAATTAAACACAGAAAAGTTTTCAAATTTATACAAAGAACGCTATTTGGAAAAAAATAGCCACGTGTAATAAATTATTCAATATGTGTTTTTGAGGGTTTTTTGCTAGTTGTTGATTGGCTTATCCTTTATTCCATTTTTATTTTTACATATATATATATATATATATATATATATATATATATATATATATATATATATATATATATATATATTAATTAATAAATTCATCTTTTACAGCTGTTTCACCATTTATCTAGACAATCAAAGTATCCAAGCATATATCACAAACAAATCTTGTATTATTCCCAAACCACCGTCATCTATATATATATATATATATATATATATATATATATATATATATATATATATATAGAGAGAGAGAGAGAGAGAGAGAGAGATGGAAAATCATTTTTGCTAAAGGGAAATAAATATTTTGGATGTTTGGGAGCGAGAGGTAAAAAAAAAACTTTCTCATAACCCCACCACTAACGCTAAATCCGGATGACAACAGTCCCTTCGAAAAAAAACACAACAACCACCTATTAACTCTACAGTAACCTAATACATGGTAGCGTCTCTCACCAACAATTCTTCATTAACCCTATGACTAAGCTTAAGTCTGAGTGGCAATATAACCCCCCCCCCTAAAAAAAATACTATGAACCAAAACATGGTAACGTCTAGGATTTTACACAACAGCAAAAAAGAAACTTTAATGTTTTGGGTTCAATATCTGCTTTAGAGGGAAATATCTCCTTTTTTAATCTATGGGTGAGGGAACATTGCCCCCCAATAAAACTTGGAAAAATCGATGTTATTTGTTTTAAAAGAACTACATAAATACTTATTTAAAAATATTTATTTAAAAATCTATTCACAACTATAGGAAAGTGGGCCTAGGCCTCATCCCAAATACATTTTGAAAACTAGATTTTATTGGCTTGAAAACAACAGCATACATTTTAAAATTATGTATTCTAATATATTGGAAGATTAGCCTTTATTTAAAACTATAAAGGAGGGATTTTATTTGCTTAAAAACAACAATCTGAACACATTTACTTAGATTATTCGGATGGATGAGAACCATCTTGATGTAATTTTTAATACATTTCGGTCGATGGATTTTCTAACCTTCTTCTGGTGCGTCTGGGCAAACTCGGGAATCGTTATGCTGAACTTTTTTTCTTTTTATTTACTTGTGCCCTTTTTTTTACCCTGCACAGTTATTATAATAACATACAAAATACGATGTAAATTCATTTTACTCGTCAAACAAAATGAAATTTTACACGAATTCGCTAGGTTACATTTAAAAGTATGAGTTGCATTTACAAAGTTCCGAAACATGTTGAAAAATTAAATAAAACATTTTTGTCAATAAATAAATACTGATGGACATTATTGGTCATTAAATTACAAAAAAAGTTTAATATTAAGAAATGTTTTAATTTTTTAAATTTATTTATTTAATGCTGTTTTGTTTTGGTACGTTTTTAAATATATGGTATGGTTTTGTCCGCTGGGCTTTTGTGTTGCGCCTCAGCATTGGCAAACCTCACAATAATTGGGCTAAAGGTATGAAAATAAAATTTTATCATTTTGAAAGGAATAGTGTTAAGTACAATTGGGTATGAATTAATTAGTGAAGTAAAGATTTTCACATCTATATGTATAAAGTCACCACATTTGGCGTTAGTTCTTCTTTGATTTTTAGCTTCCATGTCTGATTAGAAAAGAAAATTTCAAAAGATTTTAAAAAAATATTTGAACTATTTTATTACACACGAACTGTTTTGCACAAAACAATAAACTTGAAACATTCTTTTTATACCAGAAAAAAAGTTTCGACGGTATTTCTAGTCTCTATATACTTGTTTCTTCACGAGGGAAAAGTATGGCATAGACAATCCATCTCCCCCAAAATGGGCACTCTAGATAAGAAATTAAATTAAATTGACCCAGTCTAGAAGGAGTTCTCTTTCACTGGCACAGGGCGGAAAAGAAGGAATGTAATATCATACCCGGTGTCTATAGGTAGGCATAACAGTTAAATCAATGTAGGTCCAATAATAAATTAGAATTTTGCCATTGTGTTAAAGCAATATTTTAAATTTTAGGGAAAACAAATAAGTATTAGTTTTTTTATCTAAGATTTACCTAGACAGATTTTGGCATCCATCTTTAATTTTAGTCTAAATAAGTTTCATATAGATCTACCTCTAAATCACTAGCAGATATCTACCTTGAAAACGACATGAACCAACCCATCATTATCCTGTTTAAAACATCAAACAATTACGAGATCAAAGGTGAAACAATTCAAGACAGCCATTACTACATAGGTAAATGGTGTTAATTTTTGTTGTATTTAGCATAATTTCACTTAGTCACGAACTTACACAATTACATTTTTTCAACCCAGCAATTGTAATAGTTCAATTACATTTCAATATTACTTTAGAAGGTATGACACTGGATGTGGCGCTTAGACATGTCCTTAATGTAGAATCCGTATCATCTCCACAAGTTGTTTGTTAAAATAACCATCAAGGCGGGATACTTTGTAATCTACGAAGATGAAACAAAGACAATTGGAACAGTTTTTTTAAATTCTGTTTATTTTCTCTTTGCAGTATTTTAATTTTTGAAGTAAGTTTCTTACTCGTTTATTTTATTTTACTAAAAAGGTCCTAATTGACTGTTTAAGTTTTTATGAAAAATTTGAAATAAAATTTTGTCAACTGATGCCGGCTTTGTTTAAAAGGGAAATCAATCTTTAGTTGCCTCATGATTTGTAATCAATTTACTGAGAAAGCATCTGAGAAAATATATATATGCACACATTACACGAGTTTTTCGGTAATTCGAAAAATAACCAACAACAACTCCATGACTAATATTTAGAAATTTTAACAGAATTTGAATCGGTAATTATATCGTAATCGAGAATATATAAAATAATCGGTAATTGTATTGGAATCGAGAATTTAGAAAATACTCGGTGATTGTATCGGAATCGAAAATTTAGACAATAATCGGCAATTGTATTGGAATCGAGAATTTAGAAAATACTCGGTGATTGTATCGGAATCGAAAATTTAGAAAATAATCGGTGATTGTACTGGAATCGAGAATTTAGAAAATACTCGGTGATTGTACGGAATCTAGAATTTAGAAAATAATCGGTGATTGTACGGAATCTAGAATTTAGAAAATAATCGGTGATTGTACGGAATCTAGAATTTATAAAATAATCGGTAATTGTATCGGAATCGAAAATATAGAAAATAATCGGTGATTGTACCGGAATCTAGAATTTAGAAAATACTCGGTGATTGTACCGGAATCGAAAATTTAGACAATAATCGGTGATTGTACCGGAATCGAGAATTTAGAAAATACTCGGTGATTGTACGGAATCGAGAATTTAGAAAATACTCGGTGATTGTACGGAATCTAGAATTTAGAAAATAATCGGTAATTGTATCGGAATCGAAAATTTAGGAAATAATCGGTGATTGTACCGGAATCTAGAATTTAGAAAATACTCGGTGATTGTACCGGAATCGAAAATTTAGACAATAATCGGTGATTGTACCGGAATCGAGAATTTAGAAAATACTCGGTGATTGTACGGAATCGAGAATTTAGAAAATTATCGGTAATTGTATCGGAATCGACAATTTAGAAAATAATCGGTGATTGTACCGGAATCTAGAATTTAGAAAATACTCGGTGATTGTACCGGAATCGAAAATTTAGACAATAATCGGTGATTGTACCGGAATCGAGAATTTAGAAAATAATCGGTAATTGTATCGGAATCGAAAATATAGAAAATAATCGGTGATTGTACCGGAATCTAGAATTTAGAAAATACTCTGTGATTGTACCGGAATCGAAAATTAAGACAATAATCGGTGATTGTACCGGAATCGAGAATTTAGAAAATAATCGGTAATTGTATCGGAATCGAAAATTTAGAAAATAATCGGTGATTGTACCGGAATCTAGAATTTATAAAATACTCGGTGATTGTATCGGAATCGCAAATTTAGAAAATAATCGGTGATTGTATCGGAATCGAAAATTTAGCCAAATTATCGGTGATTGTATCGGAATCGAAAATTTAGAAAATAATCGGTGATTGTACCGGAATCGAGAATTTAGAAAATACTCGGTGATTGTACGGAATCGAGAATTTAGAAAATAATCGGTAATTGTATCGGAATCGAAAATTTAGGAAATAATCGGTTATTGTACCGGAATCTAGAATTTAGAAAATACTCGGTGATTGTACCGGAATCGAAAATTTAGACAATAATGGGTGATTGTACCGGAATCGAGAATTTAGAAAATACTCGGTGATTGTACGGAATCGAGAATTTAGAAAATTATCGGTAATTGTATCGGAATCGACAATTTAGAAAATAATCGGTGATTGTACCGGAATCTAGAATTTAGAAAATAATCGGTGATTGTACCGGAATCTAGAATTTAGAAAATACTCGGTGATTGTACCGGAATCGAAAATTTAGACAATAATCGGTGATTGTACCGGAATCGAGAATTTAGAAAATAATCGGTAATTGTATCGGAATCGAAAATATAGAAAATAATCGGTGATTGTACCGGAATCTAGAATTTAGAAAATACTCTGTGATTGTACCGGAATCGAAAATTAAGACAATAATCGGTGATTGTACCGGAATCGAGAATTTAGAAAATAATCGGTAATTGTATCGGAATCGAAAATTTAGAAAATAATCGGTGATTGTACCGGAATCTAGAATTTATAAAATACTCGGTGATTGTATCGGAATCGCAAATTTAGAAAATAATCGGTGATTGTATCGGAATCGAAAATTTAGAAAATAATCGGTGATTGTATCGGAATCGAAAATTTAGAAAATAATCGGTGATTGTACCGGAATCGCAAATTTAGAATATAATCGGTGATTGTATCGGAATCGAACATTTAGAAAATAATCGGTGATTGTACCGGAATCGAAAATTTAGAAAATCATCGGTAATTTAATCGGAATCTGTAAAACTATTAAAATCGGTTCTCTCTTCAATGAGTATCTGTAAAGATTGAGTTACTTTTTATTTTTTTCTCAATCCCGAGTGTCCTTTTGGAAAGAGCTAGATTTTTTTCACAATGAAATAATCGACATTGCGTCTGATTCCACCGCCGTGTGGAGGCAAGTAAATAATGACACATTATTCAATCTCTAAGAGTATTTTTTTCATTGTTTGGAAGGGAAACAACGGATTTATATCAATTAGCCATCCATTTTTCAGATTATAAAATGAAAATTATTTTTGACAAAAAATAACTAACATTCATTTTTAATATAGGGTTCAGTTTCCAAACAATTGATTAACACACATTTTAGAATGCGGTGAATAAGTCTTCAGGGATATCAATTCCAATAAGAATAATTATGCTTAAACTTATATCAACTGAACTTATATAAACTGGATAAATTTGTAATATGTCATTATTAACTTGCATCCCCGCAAGGGCAAATTTAGACAACCGATTAGTTTGTAATGTGGCGAAAATTCAGCCCCTCTCAACATGGCCACTCTGGTTTGGAACAATAATTTAAAAAATGCCTCAGTCTAGAATGATTTCTCTTTCATTGGCCGAGGAGAGAGAAGATAACGTGTGGTATCAGAAAAGATACATAGCTTTTCTCCTAGCCGAAAGGTCAATGAGATTTCTTTTAAAAATCGTTAGTGTTTCGGAATTTTTTAGATAAGGTTTGAATAAGGCGGACACGTAATTTCTTATAGGATGTTATTCCTACAACGTTTCGGTCGATGTAACTTCCGAAATTCTTCAGGTGCATCTTGTGAAACTCGGGAATCAATACGGAATTTTGAACTGAACCCTTTATTTAAGCCACGGGGATAAATTGTTCTCATTCTGTCAGCTTACTGAGTAGAATTCTTAAGAAAGTAATTCCGTATTGATTTCCGGGTTTGACATCAAGGTTTTCCGAATTCGACGAGATGAATCTGAGAAAGGTGATAGGTTACATCGGCCGAAACGTTGTGAAAAGAACATCCAAGATAAGAATAGTAGTCTAAATAATCAAATAATACAAATGTATTAGTATATGAAAATGTTCTGCTTTTCAATAGTATTTCAAAGATAATTTTAAGAAATATCTAATAAACAATTTAAAGAGGGTGAAGATGTGTCGTATACGCCCGCAAAATGTAATATTGTTAACCTTATCAACGATTATTGTTTAAACAACGAATTAAAAAAATAATCCACTGGCCTAAATGTTTACAGTCAATTTAATGAATAAATAAATCCCTTTAAAGCTGATAATCTCTGTCTATCATTTATCGTCTTACCAATGGATGACAGTAACACGTTTACGTCACTCGTTAATACGAACATACTAGGAGTGCCCAGCTGATCTAACATATGTAGTTATCTTGTTGATTTTCAAAGTAAGACCAAAATAGCATTTAAGCTGACAAATCTAACTTTGCCTCTGACTAGCCAATTTACATTTGTTATTGTTCTTGCATGTTATTGACAATTTACTAACTTACTTCGCTACAATTTATTTAAAGATATGTTATCCTGCCCGGACAACTGGTAATACGGAAACACTTTTCTAAACCCATTTATCAGTTGCACCTTATTCGACCTTTCACAATCATTTGCTGTGGCATAACGAGGCTGTTTCCACCGAATTTATATAGGGTGGTAGGCGGTGAGGATTTATAATAACAATAAAAATAATAATTATTATTATAGTATTTATATGTTTGTGGGGTTCATATATGAAAATAAAACAAACGAACCTTTTAATCAGATGAACATCCTAGTTAAATCACGCAATATTTGAGAAGATTTCAAATTATGTCACAGCACTCTAATTGGCTCTGAACAAAATTAAAACTTTTGCTAAACCCATACTGAAGGTGTGTCATCTCTACTTTCACAGTTTGGCGATTTTAATGCGTCTTAAACCATAATAACACACTGGCAATTAAATCAATTCTAAAGATTTATGCTAATTTATCTCACAAGATACCTCCTAATCTTAGGTTCAGTGATTATCTCAAGTCTCATAGCGTTAAGCCGAGCGAATGGTTCGAACTCTCCGCGACATGACGCTAGTCTTTCGCCGGTTATGCTTCCCAACAAAGATAGTACCCATTTATAAATCGGGCGTTAGTGGTTGTTTACAGTACTATCTATATTCCCAAATGATCACTCATTTAAATACCGATAAGGGAACCGGTGCGTTAACGTTATTTCACCGTAATTAAATCGCGCCTAAGAAGAGCTTACAAAAAATACATTTTTTTCCTTAGCAAAACGCTCATAAGCAAGATTGGTATTTCACCTAGGTTTTATAGCGATAAGCAATTGGAATGGTCTAGACCACCGGAAGGGCCATGGCTCTATTGGAACCTCCATAACTTCTGTTATGTAATCTATACTTTTACAACATTGTTATCATTCAAATAATATTTTGGAGTCTGGTCTCCTGGGCTTATTAAAGTTTCTGAGTGGCCCCTATTATAATACACAGGCCTTGGACGGATACTTTTATATTTCAACGCACGTCTACTTGTACTATTTTTTACTTACTCAAAATACACATGCCCGGTTGTGGGTCATGAATATATATATATATATATATATATATATATATATATATATATATATATATATATATATATATATTTAGATATATATGTGTGCCTGTGTCCCCATTATATTTTCTTTTAAGAATTTATGTAAAAACGTAACCGCTACGAAGTATATTTTCAACAACGAATATATATATATATATATATATATATATATATATATATATATATATATATATATATATATATATATATATATATATATAATTTATTTATAGTAAATATTTAATTATTATCTATATAAGTATACGTTTCATTCTTGCGGAATCATCAGTGTAGAAATAACTGTTCAAACATTCCGCACGATTCGAACCACCGGAGCAAGAGTAACCTTTAACTCAAATTCTGAACACTCTAACCAATGAGGCCAATTCCAACCGTAACACAACGTGATGAGAAATGACCTCTATTTATGTCAAGCAGGCGGACAACCATAGTTAGCCGTCATTACAGTGTTCAAATAAAAGGAACTTGCATTAATAGCTGAGATTTGACAACTTATATTATTTCTCATTGAAGGGCCCGGCCGAAAGGGGGTTAAAAAGTATATACACATAGAAAACGCTTTACTTTGTATTGAGTACTTTTCAAAAATATTTGTTTAAAGTTCATGTTATCGATATCTTAAAACTTTGACCCTGGTTGGCCTCTGTATTGGTTGGAGCACAATTTCCAGAGGCAGGAAGGTTTATACCATTGCTTACATCTTCCCGCCTGGTGTATGAACGGGTTGATGGGCCCTTTTTATCCTGGGTGCCAGCCTGCCAGTATTTATTGTTGTTTTTATTCATATTTTTTATTATTCATTTCCTCATTGTCAACGGCTTCTAATTTTTTATTCGAAGCTGCCCCCGTCCGCAATTCGGGAGACGTGCTGGATGGCTTGATGAGACAGCACACCATTTGTTTTGAATATTTGGTAAGGGTTTACTTCAAGTACAATGTATCCTCATGTCAGAGTCTCTGACAAACCCCTGTACAGAGAGACCGGAGACACCCGAGGGTGGTGTCTAGTAGGCATTCAAGTCCTCCTCCCCATATATATATATATATATATATATATATATATATATATATATATATATATATATATATATGCGTGTGTGTGTGGTAAATTGTATAAGACATGATAATATAAGTATAATTTTACTCGGCAATAATATTTTTGATGCAACCCACTTATATTCCACTTTTCTCCCCTCCCCTTTCAACCCATCACCATTATATCTGAAATTGTAGATCAAAATATTTCACTTCGCCAGCCTGAAGGAAAATCACCTTTCTTATCAACACTGTCAAATGAAACGTGAAACAAGAAAACGAATAAAATAATTATAATAATAGAAAGTTATCAAAACAAAGTGAAAAATAAGACTGTTATGGTCGAAGCGGAAGTCTGGTATGTATTTTTTAAGTCCCGGATGTAAACCGGAAGTTTTTCTCCCCTCTCACTACAGCGAGTAAAGTCAGAAATAAATATAGACAGAATTCAACGCAGATATAGAAATGTATTGATTTATAAGAAACAGTTACACGCCGAAATGCACGTATAAAAAGATGAAACATTTTCAGAAAAGGACATGGACACACAAGGATAAACGAGAGATTACACAAACACACATAAGTAGATATATCGGATTCTCACACACCAACACATACTTCATCCTCGCTTACCAACATGCACACACACACATATATATATATATATATATATATATATATATATATATATATATATATATAAAAACATATAAACAATATAAAAATATAAACAATAACAAATATTTATATTTGAAGCTCTGCTGATGAGTCTTGATTGAAAAAAGACGAACCGTATACGTCCATAGATAAAAATATAAACAATAACAAATATTTATATTTGAAGCTCCTCGTTAAAAAGTAGAGCACTGTAAAATGGTAGTAGTTACACAGCGTAGCGTCACTTGCTCTATTCATCGTTCCTTCACTTATAGAAATTTGAATGCCTGTTCGCTTCGCCGCCGTTAATGTGTTAAAATTATCATTGTTTATAAGCTGTTCAGAACTGGCCTAGCGGTTAGCGACGTTGGACGGGAATTGGAAAATACTTTCGAATCGTGTGACCGGTGGTGAATAGTCGTACTTCTATGCTGATGAGTCTTGATTGAAAAAAGACGAAATGTATACGTCCATAGATGAAAATATAAACAATAACAAATATTTATATATATATATATTGTATTAGTAATACTATACAATATACTAATAACAAGTAAGCAACTTGACATAAATAAGTATAGTTTTATACTAACATTATATATATATATATATATATATATATATATATATATATATATATATATATATATATATATATACAGTCGAAAATAAGTCATCCGACACACTGATGATTCCCGAAAAAAGAATGAAACACATATGTATATGGATAAGAATAAAACAATATTAATCATAATATTCTTTATAAACCTCTTAATGCAGGCTTCCAAATTAATGCTTAAAACGATGGTACGCCTAATTGGATTGTTGAACACTGTTGTGACAGCCTACTAAATACGCCCTCTTGTAAATACATAAATAGACTTTTATTCGCTCCGATAGAAAGGTTCGAATTTGAAAGTTAAAAGGTGAGCGGGGTGTCTGGCGTTCGAATCGTGCGACTGGCCAACAGTCACCCACCACACTGATGATTCTCTAGAAAAGCATTAAACACATGTGTATGCTGATAAAAAGAATAACAAATATTCATCACTTTTTATTCCCCATTACAAAGATTACAAGCAAGATATAATGATACAAAACCTTATGTCGAAATCATACTAATTTTCATAAAAATCAATTACATGATTTTCATTCTAGAAAATATCTAAAATGTAAGACTTAAGCTCAAGGGGTCTTTAGAACAAAATGTAATGTAGGGAATCATGTGTAATTGCTACTTAATGATTATGAATCAACTTCAAAGCAGATCAGAAATATTTGAATTTTCGAATGGGTAGTGGTGTCAAACCTTTTTAAATTAAAAAAAAAGCCTTTCAGAAATATTTATTTATTGATTGATTTCTAATACCCTCTGTTCAATTTATTTTTAAATCGGAGGTATCTTATTTTTACAGAGATCTTTAACCGTCTTTTTGCCTTTTTGCATAAAACTAAATTAAAGAACATATAGCTCACATTTAGACCCCTTACGCCTCATAGCTGTGCTCCAAAGTTTATAATGAACTGTTAATAAATTCACGAGTGAATCCTGTACATATAAACATAACTAACATTATATATATATATATATATATATATATATATATATATATATAGTAAGCTATGAAAATATATTTATTGCAATTAAGCTACACAGAGGCCTCCGCGTGTCATCCCCGGGGGAATCTTCAGGCTAAAACTGCATGGAGTTATTTTTGCAGGGTGTTTTTATATATACGGCTAGCTAGTAACCAATAGTGGACAAAGTGTACGATTTAATTTTCTTGAGTTTTCTCCCTTGACTTTGTTGGAATCTCTTACGTGTTTATCTTTATTGTCAAGGAACAAGTGTGCTCGCAATCGCATTCGGCGTATTAGTGTGCCCGTTTTTCAAATTAATTTAATAATGTATCCATGCTTGCTAGGTGTTGGGATATTTTTGAGTGATGTTTCTAAGTTAATTTGTTCATATTATTTTTCAGTGGTAAAATAAATTCTTGTGAAAGTGCTCAACTGCTTGAGGAGCTAAATATTAGTATTTCATGTATCCACATGAAATTTTATAAGGAGATATAAGTTTGTATGTATCAATTATTAGTATTTACTTCAACAGTGATCGATACGTAAGTAGAGTTAGGTAGTAAGCTATGAAAATATATTTATGGCAATTAAGCTACACAGAGGCTCCCGCGTTTCATCCACGGGGGGAATCTTCAGGCTAAATTGCATTTTATATCTTAACACCTAGCAAGCATGGATACATCATTAAATTAATTAAAAAAAACGGACGAACTAATACGCCAAATGCAGTGGAATTTTTAGCCTGAAGGTTCCCCCCCGGGGATGAAACACGAGAGCCTCTGTATAGCTTAATTGCCATAAATATGTTTTCCTAGCTTACTACCTAGCTCTACTTACGTATCGAGAACTGTTGAAGTAAATACTGAAAATTGATGCATAAAAAATCATATCGCCTTATGAAATTGTACGTGGATACATGAAACACTAATTATATATATATATATATATATATATATATATATATATATATATATATATATATATATATATATATATATATATATATAAAACAGGTCAAATATATTGATAACATAAAACTTAAAACCGATATTTTTTTACAGTGCTAAATATAAATTAGAGCTTTCATAAGTAAAATAAAATAAACTTTAGAAACAGTCTACTCGGATCAACCTACGTTTCGACGCTTACGCGTCTCGTTTAGGATGCATAAGCGTCGAAACGTAAGTTGATCCAAGTAGACTGTTTCTAATGGTTATTTAATTTTACTTTATAAGTATATATATATATATTATATATATATATATTAGTACTTCATGTATCCACATAAAATATTATAAGGAGATATAATTTTTTATGTGTCAGTTTTCAGTATTTACTTCAACAGTGCTCGATACGTAGGTAGAGCTAGGTAGTAAGCAATGAAAATATATATGGGAATCAAGCTACACAGAGGCTCCCGTGTTTCATCCCCGGGGGATATCGTCAGGCTAAATGCTATATATATATATATATATATGTGTGTGTGTGTGTTTGTGTATGTATACACACATATATATATATACTCCAACTGTTCACTATGACAATTTATATGTTCAAGTGACCAGCTACTGTCTTATTTGGCGTTAAGAATGTGTGCCCAAGTATAAAATATTGATGAATTCCCTCATGCTCTTATGATTCTTTTGTGTTTAACATTTATTAACTGACACTTTTTATGTCTTCTCTTTCTCAATATTAATATTTTGATTAATTTTTTTATTAATGAGTCACCATTTAGTAAGTTTAAAGCAAATCGAAGATAAGGTTTATGATATTGATTAATGCTTATTTGAATGATGCATTATATTATAAGACGCTTGAAAATGATGAATGAAAAAAAATTGATTACTTATGAGGATAGTTTATTACAAGTATCTGTTTACATTGGATTTGTAGACAACCACGTGCAAACAAATAATACACATAGTATAAAACAGTCTAAGCAAACACACACATATATATTAATCATTCATATAAATGTGTATACGTGTATATGTGTATAAATATGTATTCATTTATATATATATATATTTACGTTTTTTTAACAAAAATTATTTTAATAATTTTTATAATAATATTTTTCATCTTTTTCAAATATTTGAACTTTGGTTTTTTCGAAAGCCAACTTATCCATCTGCATTTCTCCTCTGATGATAATATTTCGATCTTTGAAAAGCCTTGGCTTAAGGAAAGAATTATAAACACTAATTTATTACTGAATGCACCTTGCATTGAACAATTGAAATTTGAAATAAATTTGGACAATCGTCGCATATTTACGTTTTTTTAACAAAAAATATTTTAATAATTTTTATAATAATATTTTTCATTTTTTTCAAATATTTGAACTTTGGTTTTTTCGAAAGCCAACTTATCCATCTGCATTTCTCCTCTGATGATAATATTTCGATCTTTGAAAAGCCTTGGCTTAAGGAAAGAATAATAAACACTAGTTTATTACTGAATGCACCTTTCATTGAACTATTGAAATTTGAAATAAATGTGGACAATCGTCGCATATTTACGTTTTTTTAACAAAAATTATTTTAATAATTTTTATAATAATATTTTTCATCTTTTTCAAATATTTGAACTTTGTTTTTTTCGAAAGCCAACTTATCCATCTGCATTTCTCCTCTGATGATAAGACTTCGATCTTTGAAAAGCCTTGGCTTAAGGAAAGAATAATAAACTAGTTTATTACTGAATGCACCTTGCATTGAACAATTGAAATTTGAAATAAATGTGGACAATCGTCGCATATTTATCACTCTTTTTTCTTCTATCTCTCTCTATATATTTATATATATATATACATACATATATAAACATGTATATAAATACGCATACGTATATATGTATTAGGTTGGAAAGAAAATAATGTGGTTTTGTCCAACACATTTATTTCATCTGAAACATTCACATTAATACATTTTTAATCTTAACAATACTTCCCCTCATTTTCTATGAGTTCTGTCCAACGATAAACTAGCTTCTTGATGCCTTCTTCAAAAAAAATCTGATTTTTTAGGTCATTTTTAAGTTGGTCGTCATTTTCATGAATTTTATTGTTTAAGTGATGCTGCAAAGACTGGAAAAGATGGTAGTCGGATGGATCAATGTCAGATGAATGAGGCGGATGAGGCAAACTTCCCAATTGAAACTCATGCCCTTTTTCTGAGTGAGTTTTGCTGTGTGAGGTCTCGCGTTATCATGCTGAAGCACTACACCCTTCCTATTGAGTAATGCTGGTCATTTTTTTTATAGAGCAAGATCATCCAGCTGCGAACAATATTCTACTGCTGTGATTGTTTTATTAGGCTCTAGTAACTCATAATGAATTAGTCCTCTCATGCCCCACCATAAAGAGAGCATAACCTTCTTTGGGTGAAGTCCTTGTTTTGGAACAGGCTGTGGACTTTGGTTTCGGTCTAATCATTGTCCTTTGCATTGGTATTCTTGTAAAGAACCCATTTTTCATCTCCAGTCACAATTCTTTGCAAATATGGTTCTCGATGATTCCTGAGAAGCAAAGATGTGCAAACAGTCAATCTTTGATTTTGTTGAGCGTCGGTCAAATTGTGGGGAACCCAGAGTCCAAGTTTTCAAACTTTTCCTAACTCGTGAAGGCATGAACTAATTGTGGTATGCGGTGTCTTGAATTGTTGAACTAATTCTCTGCTGGTTAACTTTGGATTGGTCTACACAGCGTCTTTAATGGCGTCTTTATCAATTGATTGTGGCCTTCCTGAACGTCGCCGATCTGATAGGTTAAAGTCTCCAGAATTAAGTTTTGTAAACCACCGTTGACATTTTCGATCATTCAGAACATTTATCCCATATATAGTTCCAATATTCCTTGTAATTTCTGCAGCTGAATTTCCTTTTTTGAATGCAATGTCTCAGATGCTTCTTACTAATATCCATTGTTTGACGGCTTAGACCGTTAAACTTAATATGTTCCAACTAATTACTATATCTGAAAGACACAGCAAGATATTAAGACATTAATTCACCAAAAAATCTAGAACTGTGTACAACTTAGGAGGCTGCAAAGTGATGAAGTAAAAAATACGACATTACTTTTTTCCAACCTGATATATAAATATATATGTAAATGTTGTCCTTACTCACCTCATATTGCTAAAGAAAGACAACTTTTAATTAATCCATTACTGGTTACAAACCCATTAGGTTCCTTTGTTTAATATCATGTAAGGGGGTAACAAAGATATTTTCCTCAAGAGTTATTTTTCCTGGAAGCATTTAACATTCATAGCAATTACTTATACCTTAAAAGTATAAACATTTTGAAAGCTATTTACATCCAATTATTTTTTAAATAGAGACTTTAGAGAATTACCATAACAGACTTAGTTTTAGTTTAATGACAATTTTATTCAATTAATAATTTAGTGATCAAATAATACTGTGATGGTTACATTTGACTTGGAAAGTCCTACTTATACAGTGAAATAATAATATTAGTTTAGAAGAAAAAGACAAAATCAGCAGAGTCTAAACAATGTCAGACAAAAATAAAACAGATTCCGGTAGTTACAGCTAATGTATATATATATATATATATATATATATATATATATATATATATATGATGGACTCTTCCGTCGATTTCGACATATGAGTGCCCCACCAGGGGTTGCTCGCGCGTGAATTTGTAATTGCAAGGGTTGCGCAATACCCAACAACCGCTCTCCTGAGTCGGCATTGCTTGATTCCAATCGCAATAGTAATACAAGACGACTGGAAACAATGCCGAAATAAGCAGAGAGCACATACAGCACCTGGTATTCCCAAATGGTCACCCATATATATATATATATATATATATTAGCTGTCACTAAACAAGCTCTTCCCCAAACCACTCCTAGCATTAGCTAAAGTTTCCTTTCCTAAACGTTCTCCTTCCACATCCGTACACCCACATTTACCCCCAACTCTCTGTGACCTTGTTTTTGACCATAACATTCTCCTCCAAACTCTAGGCTCGATCGGAGTAACCAACACTCATCACAAGTGAATCGGCCTACTTGAAATATATACAATATTTTAATCTCAATTTTTTTAAAACTATTATAATTCGCGGTCCACAGAAGTATTTTTAAAATGGCCCTAATTCTCCAACTTACATCCTAATAAGCTTTCCTTTATCTACGGTTGAAGTAGACATCATTCTGTAAAATTTATACGTTTTGACTATTTCTGACGCAGTCTCCACGAAATCTCTACGATGAATTCTTTCCATCTTTAAACCTTTATTAACCGGGAACTTTGTCAACGGACCCTTTTTCAACTGGGCATGCTCTATATTTTGATAGGCACTTTATGCACGCACATTTGTTTTAACAAAAAATTAAAATTTTGACATTTAACTTTTCCCTTGCCTACTTATCCATCTATGTAAGTTCTCTGATAAAATTTTAATCTTTCAAAAGCTTGGCTGAAGGAGAGAAAACACAAACATGTTGTTATCAAGTACATCTTGCATTGAATGACAGAAGATGAAATAGATTTGTCATTTGCACCTCTTTATCTCTCTTACTTCATTAATTTTCATGAATGCTTTATCCCATATATTGAGCATTAATCCTTTCCCTATAGGTCCAATTTACTAAAAAAATATACTTTAAGTGTCATATTTTTATATATATATACATTTATATATATATATATATTTATATATATATATATATATATATATCGATATATTTGTATATATATATAATTTATATATACATATATATTGATATATGTGTATATATATAATTTATATATATATATATCGATATATGTGTATATATAATTTATATATATATATATCGATATATGTGTATATATATAATTTATATATATATATGTGTGTATATATATAATTTTTATATATCTATCTATATATATATATCTATATATGTGTATATATATAATTTATATATATATATCTATATATGTGTATATATATATACAATTTATATATATATCGATATATGTGTATATATATAAATTTATATATATATATAAATAAATATATATGTATATATATATGTGTATATATATATAAATTTATATATATATAAATAAATATATATGTGTATATATATAAATTTTTATATAAATATATATGTAAATTTATATATATATCTAAATATATATATATATAAATATATATAAATATATAAAGATATATAAATACATAAATATATATAAAAATATAAATATAAATATATATGTATATATATAAATATAAATATATATATATAAATATATATATATATAAATATATATAAATATATAAAGATATATAAATACATAAATATATATATAAATATATATAAATATAAATATATATAAATATAAATATATATAAATATAAATATATATGTATATATATGTAAATATAAATATATATATATATAAATATAAATATATATGTATATATATAAATATATATATATAAATATATATATATATAAATATATATATAAATATATATATATACAAATATATATATAAATATATTATATTTATTAATAAATATTAAATTATTAATACCTACAGACGCTAGCGTTTCAAGCTATTTGCTCTCATCAGTGCAGGAAATTAACAATTTCAGACGGTCGGGAGGCGCGAACCCGATTCACAGAGTCAGCCTAGAATCTGCAAGCAGTCGCCAACTGTCACATAATTAGGGGAAATTAAGATATATATGTACCTAGAAGCGGGCACAGATAGAAGCGTAGTCGATAGTGTTCGACGAATGTATTCAGAACTTTATATATATATGTATATATATAATTTTTTATGTATTTATTTATTTCTAGAATTTTATTTTTATTTTATTTTGTTTTATCTTATTTTATACTCTAACTCATTTTCAAGTGTTTTTAATTTAGTATTTTTATAAGAAATTTTTAAAAGGAAATATCCTCGATAAAATTTGTGTAATAAAAAAAAATAATAATATGTATCATTGATTCTTCATCCCTCTGATATAAACATTTTTTTAATTTAAATTTTTTGCGGAATTTTTAAAAGGAAAAATCTTTGAAAAAATTCGTGTTATATTTTTTATATGTACTTGTGATTTGTTTATAATTATCATTGTATTTTTTCCTCCCTTATGGTAACAACATATCCACATGTGATTCGTTCTGTCAGCGGATGTTTCTCTAAACCTAACTTTTTTATTTTTAGACGTGTTGCTATAGGCGCTCATGAAGACGCGTTTTGGACCAACTTTATTAAATTATGAAATAAAATATAATCAAACTTTTTTGGAAACGATCGTACGCTATAATGGACTTGGTATTGTAATTCTTGAAACAGTCAAAGTAATGCTTGATTCATTAAATGTTATATATATATGTGTATATATATATATATATGTATATATATATATATATATTTATATATAGTCTAGCCGCACTGATGAGGTATGAAACAGCGAAACAGTCTGTATGTGGATGACTATATTAAGCTTCCTCCGGGTAGAGCTTATTTTTGTAAGGGTATCGTCAACGGCCATTAGCTTTAAGGCAATACTCATTAGGTAAAACTAATTTCGAGCTCAGGCAATTGCAATGTTTACATTTCGTTACATTGAGATATTTCGTACATTCAGTCAGTGTCGCATGATGGCGTAGGGGTTAGCAGCTCGACGGTTGCGTTTCGATCCCGGCTTGAGGCACTAACTGGTCTAGCCGCACTGTGTATGACTATATATATATATATATATATATATATATATATATATATATATATATATACTGTTTATGTTTGCATTTTCCATTGTCTAATCTCTACCGTGGTAATTATATATTACCAGATCGACGACAAAATTGTTGCTGTGTTTGAAAGTAAATAATAGTAAACACAACAGGTACAAAGATATTACAGATTAGCTTTTGCTGCAGACAAAGAAACAGAGATAAAGCCGATTAGTGGGGATTAGTGCAGTCAATAGCATTATATAAGAACATTGCTATATATATATATATATATATATATATATATATCAAAGTACATGTGTGTATGCGTCTGTGTATCGACAGCCTCAAAGTAACGAAGTAATAACAAGTCACAGGAATGATGTACTGTTTTGTCCGTCTCTGATGGATCATTGTTGATGAAATGAGAAAGCCTCTCGATGTGATTCATCTTACAAACAATTGTATATGCACTCTGGTTGATACTTATCGTTTATATATGCATATATATTATTACAATAAATATTTTTTATTTATTATTTCACAAACACACACACACACATATATATATATATATATATATATATATATATATATATACATATATCAGAGGGTAGTGCAGAATTAGTGCAGTTCACACGAGAGAAAAGTATATATATATATATAAAGAAGTTAGGCTACGAACATTTGTAAAATGTTTTTTTCAACATTTATTCATTATTTTATTATTTTATCATTTTATAATTTTATATGGATTAACATATCTGATGAAAACGGACAACCGCTAGAAACGCGTTATATAAAATTATAAAATGATAAAATAACAAAATAATAAATAAATTTTGAAAAAAACATTTTACAAATGTTGGTAGCCTTACTCCTTTACATTATATTTATATATATATATATATATATATATATATATATATATATATATATCGTCTTTTTCCAAAACTCGTCAGTGCTGATGATAAACTTATGCCACTGGTTACTAGGGCCGGACTAAGGTCACCATTTAGACTTCAGTTTAAACTCCTTTGTCTTCTCGGCTATTGTTATCACTTTATGGAAAGGATAAGGATTAAACCTAATCTAAATTTAAATAGTGCTCAAACTTTCCCTTTTTATTAAAGGGCGTGAACTCGCAATATTGCTTAAATTTAGAATGTCATGTATTCCCGATAGAGTACCTTCTGTTTATGAATAAAACAATTAACTATTATAATAAACTAGCAGTACCAGCGGCCCGGCATTGCCCGGGAGGAATTTAAAAGAATGAAAGAACTGTGTGCATATATCAATGGAAACTATTTAAAAATAAAGAGAATCGTGTGTATTTAATGTTTAAAAATACAATTCGGTGCTTATGTGTATGCCCCCCGTTCCCTGAAATCACTATTTTTCTTTTCGGTTTATTCATGTTATTATTTCGTTACTTTTCAAAATACAATTAACGTTGATGGATGCCCCCCCCCCACGTTACTAAATCTGATGTCGATTTAAATATTGTTTACTTGTCAGTTTTTTAATTCATGTTATACTTTTCAAAATAGAATTCACGTTAAAGTGTAGTATCTTGTATACCGTACTTAATCTTTTCTCAGTACTTAAATAATAACGTTATTATTAACACACACCTTTAAACCTCGGGATGAAGAGGGGGCTTTGTTAAGTACTGCGTACTTTTACCTGCCAATTTAATAAACAAAACATACCGTAAAAATTGAACTTAACATGAAAACCATATTTGCGAAATAGCATGGCCCTTGTCCGTAAACTAGAGTAATGCCCTTTTATCTCCTGGTTCAGTGAAGTAAAACTCCTTCTAGAATGTGATGATTTTAATTTTTGTCCCAATCTGAAGTGCTCCTTTTTGCTGGGAGATTTATTTCCCCAAGAAGAAAAAATGATACTTCTGCAGTTTACAAAACCGGCTCTTCTTTAATATGATTTCAAAGTAAAAGTACATTTTTACGGTATCTGCTGTTATTAAATTGTATGGTGAAAGTACAGAATAGTTAACATATTTAATTGGGGGAAATCAATCTCCTTGCTAAAAGGACCACTTCAAATTAGGACGAAAAAAAAATAGCGCAGCCAGGAAGGATATCTCCTTCACTTATCGAGGAGAGAAAATAATACTTCTGCAGTTTACGGACACGGGCATTTTTTAAGATAAGATTTCTAAGTAAAAAAAATCTATTTTTACGCTATCTCATGTTCATCAAATTGTATTTTTAATGAACAGAATAGTTAACATATTTGCTTGAGGAAAATACATCTTGCAAAAAGGAGACCTTCGGATAGGGATCAAAAGAAAAATTAGTGCAGTTTGGAAGGATTTCTTTTTCACTGATTGAGGAGAGAAAAGGATACTTCTGCAGTTTACGGACCCTGACCGTGTATCCCCCTCACCTTTACATGTTAAGAATGTGTATGTAAGGAGTAACGGTATTATTTCAGCACAGTGTGTAAAGTGCAGAAGTACCGAGAAAAGATTGATGCCAGTCGCATTGCAGAGTAGAATAAGTAAAATGTATGTATAATTAGAAAAAAAGGAACGGCGTTATCATACGTGAAATGCTAGCCATATTTATAACGTATTATATGAATAGGTATTGGTATAGAAAGAAGCCGTACGAATGTGATTTACGTTGTAATATTGCGTAATGACAACAACACCTAATTACTATTTGTTTTGTAATATTGTACTTGTTCGAAATGTATTTAGCTTGACTGTATTATTGGCGGAACCATCTGACTTAATAATGTATTCGTGTAAACGTAAGCTTGGTATGGATGGACTAAAGCGAAACATTTTACTGATTGGTAATCGGGGATAGCTTTGGTTAAAGAATTACATAAATAATGTTTTTGTACGAAGACGGCGTTTATGTAGCGTAAAAAAATTACTGAGAAGTCGTAAATAGATACTGACAGTAATGTTATGATGCGAATTCTAGTAGGCAATCTATTCAAGAAAGTGAACCTAGAGGCTCCCATAGTTGGAGTGATGTTTCGAAGTTAATTGTAGCTGACTGCGTCATGTAGAAAGTGACCTTACGGGATACCGTACAAGTGTTTTAAACAATGGAGTTGAATGCTGCACTGGTCGTGACTTTATTATATGTTCACAGAAGATGTCGAAGCCTTTAAAATGTTATGAATTTGTGTACTGAAGGTGTATTGCACGAAATTAAATTATGATAAAATTTAGTAATTAAAACAATTGAAGAATTGGAAATAACATTGCCCCGCACTTGAGCGTAGTGGATGAAGGACGCCATTTTGAATCGAGTTTTTTTTTTAAGTTGAAGCGTTCTAGAATGTGAATAGATTTTGGTGAAAACGTATGAAATCATTAGGCGCAAACTCGGTAATCTGTTATTCGTGTTAACGAAGGGAGCACTTCTTATTCATTTTATGAAACCACTGTTATAAGTAGTATGTTTTAATGATTTAAAATTTAAATAATAATCGGTTTTTCTAATATTAGTTTCTTATTTAATATTATCTAAGGTGTGTAAGAGTTGCTCTGTAGTTTTACGATATTAATGGGGAAATGAGTAGGCTAACCTCTCTTTCTATTACGTTTTTGGGAGAGTATATAAAACGATTGTGATAATACAATGACAATCTATGAACAAAAACATGACTCAGTCATGAGACTGCATGCCTCCGTCTGACATCGTAAGGATGGGCGTTACGTCTCCATATTGCACGAAGAATTCCTCAAGTTATTCCATGGAAACTATTGATGACTCAAAAACTATTTCCCAGAGCAGGCTGAAATTGTGCATAGTGGATACTGTTTTTAAAGAACATCAATTCCATGCATCAAATTTTGAAAATTCGACAGTTGAAATTCTGTCAAAACTCCGACTTTCACATAACTTCATTGGCTAAATTATGGACCAAGTAGCGAGTTTTGGTGACGATTGGACACGCTATATGAAAACTAGGCTATGCACAATCAAACACACACGACTGTAAACTAACTTCACCCACCCAACTATCACGAAATCTATTTTTACCTGCCATTTCTACATTTTTTCTGCCTACGCTACTTCCCAACCTTGTAAGCAAATAAAGCCTTCTCTACGACTAATTCCCATGGGTATGCTAAAAAATGGCATCCTGAGATCAGGCACCAATTTGGGAGTTTAAGTAAGTGATGAATCATCAATTTGTTGCTATTATTTCCGGGTATACTCACACCTTGAGTTAAACTGTTTGTGAAGGTCCCGTCTATGAGTTAAGTAGAATTCGGATTTAAATCAACCGAAAAGTGTTTATATGTCGCAACACGGACAAAACAACTAACAAAACTAGTAACACATCTAGTTCACATATGAAACTTAATAGTAATAAACATTATATAATAAAATTGTATGAGTATATTAAAATTGTTGTTTTTATTAATGAAACATTTATTTAAAAATATGATTTCCTAGCTTACAAATTAACTATTTTCTGTCGATCTATGTAAGTAGTGATTCGGCTTAGTGATCATTGTAATCATCCCCACTTAAACAGGTGCGCGTCAGCATGTAACGAGATTCACGCGCAATAACTAAAGCCAGATCACGTTATGAGCAGAACACGTCAGTTCGAGATTGTTTCCCAAGCGGACAAAATGTGATCCTGCAATGATTATGATTAATCTTATTAAGAAAGCAATGGGAACATGGAGACTGGAACTGACAGTCGGAGGACAACACCTTACTGAGATAAAGATATAGAGAGGCATCTTCCAAGGATACTCCCTATCACTACTACTGTTTATACTAGCTATGATGCCACGTAACTACATTCTCAGAAAATGTGATGCCGGATACAAGTTTACAGACACAGAACTAAGAGTAAACAACCTGATATACATGGATGACCTGAAACTATTTGCTAACAGCAAAAAGGAATTGGAAAAGCTGATAAATACGACCAGAATCTTCAGCCAGGACATCCAAATGGAATTCGGAACGGACAAGTGTGCACTACTAGAAATTAAAAAAAAGGAAAACTGAAGACAACAGAGGGCATGGAACTCCCCAACCAAGAGGAAATGAGGGCGCTAGGCGAACAGGATAGCTACAAATATTTTGGAGTTCTGGAAGCAGACACCATCAAATCTACAGAAATGAAAAAGAAGATTGGAAAAGAATATTTACGAAGAACAAGAATACTCCTAGAACCGAAATTATATAGCAGGAATCTAGTAACAGGTATAAACACCTGGTCAGTATCACTAATAAGATACTCTGAACCATTCATAGGCTGAACCAAAGAGGAACTCAGGCACCTGGACCAGAGGACTAGAAAAGTAATGACCATGCACAATGCACTGCATAAAAAAGACGATACGGACAGACTCTACATGGAAAGAAACGAAGGGGGAAGAGGACTGGTAAGTATAGAAGATTGTGTGGAAGACTAAAAAAAAAGAGCTGGAAAAAAACATAACTCAACACATAGAAATCCTTATCACTGCAGCAAGAGACACCGTTCCAACGGCCAACTCGGGACGCACCGAAACCAGAAACAAAACGACAAGAAAAGAAAAGTGGGAAGAAAAAAACTACGTAGACACTTCAGAAGACTGACAAGAGAAGAAACCAACGAAAATAGCTGGGCATGGCTAAGAAAAGTACACTTGAACAGAAAAACGGAATCTTTACTGATGGCTGCACAGAACAACTACATTAAAGCTAAAATAGATAAGACCCAGGAAAACGGTAAATGCAGACTGTGTGGGCAAAGAGACGAAACAGTAAATCATATAATAAGTGAATGTAGCAAACTAGCCCAAAAAGAATTGTGTGGGGAAAGCAATACAGCGGGAACTGTGCAAACAATTGAATTTCTAATACCCAGACAAATGATACATATATAAACCAGAAACAGTACTGGAAAACGAAAAACACAAAATCATCTGGGATATGGATATACAAACAGACAAACTCATACAAGCAAGGAGACCGGATGTTATAATAATCAACAAGCAGGAAAAATCTTGGAAAATCGTAGACTTCGCCGTACCAGCAGACCACAGAGTGAAAATCAAAGAAACGGAAAACGAAGCAAATACACGGAACTATCCAGAGAACTGAAAGGAATATGGAGCATGAAGAAAGTCAGTATAATATCAATAATCGTAGGAGCACTAGGAACAAGCCCAAAAAACTGGAAAAAAGACTGGGAGAAATTGGAATCAAAGGGATCATTGTAACTATACAAAGGACATCAATGATCAAAACAGCTACAACACCACAGAAAGAACACATCACAAACAAAGAAACAGAAAATGCAAGAAACATCGCTTTATAAGCTCGCCCCCCAATAGATTACACGGGCCTCAACTGACACGACACAAAAATGAACAAATGAACAGAAATAGCAAGAAACACCATCAGCCCCCCCCCCCTCAAAAAAAAAAAAATTTAAAAAAATGCTCAATTAAAAAAATAATAATAATAAATGGTACCAGTCTAGGCTGACACCACACACAATATTTGCATAGGGTCAAGGAGGATGAGAAGACCGAGGAGGGACAGCGCAAACCAGACTTCCACTGGAAGTGCAGAGACTGCTAGGACCTTGGGGAGGCTTATTGCCACCCAAATCCCAGAGAACATCAATGGTCCTAACCAGCGAGAAATCAATGGTAAACGGCTGTTGTGATACTGCAAGTTTATTTGCGGTGGCTATCGAAAAGAGGTGGAGAATACTGGAAATCTGGGGAGACTTGTTGTCACTCAGACTCCAGGGAATACCACCGATTGTCGGTGAGCAATCACTGATGACCTATGTGAGAACTCCTAGTGAGTAAATAATAATAATAATAATAATAATAATAATAATAATAATAATAATAGCGGTAATAGTGCAGAAATGACAAGTAATGATATTTATAAATATTAATAATAATGATACCAATAATAATAATAATCAATAATAAGCAATAGCAGGATAACAAATAAATTAATAAGGAACTATTAGAAGATAATAATAATAATAATAATAATAATAATAATAATAATAATAATAATAATAATAATAATAATAATAATAATAATGGTATTAATGATAATAACAAAGAAAATAGCAATAATATTAATCATAGTAGTTGTAAATATGATAATAATAATTATTTTATAGATTATAATCAAATTAGTGGTTGCAATAATACTAATAATATTAATAATTGTAATAATAATAATGATAACAATAATAATAATAGTAATAATAATAATAATGATAACAATAATAATAATAATAATAATAATAATAATAATAATGATAACAATGGTAACTATAATAATCTTGATAATTATCATAATAATGATGATAATAATGATAATAATTATAATAATGATGATAATGATAATAACAGCAATAATAATAGTAATAATAATAATAGTAATAATAATATTTATATAACTAATAACAATAGGTAAGGTGGTTATGGTTATGATAGAGATAATGGTAGCCAAAGTAATAATGATAATAAATAAATAAAATAATTATAATAATAATAAAAATAAATATAAAATGATAATAATAATAACAATAATAATGATGAAAATAATGATAATAAAATTAATGATAATAAAATTTTGCAATTGGTAATAATGTTAATGGTTTTGATTGTAATACTTAGTGATGGACTTTGATTATATTTCTCATTTAATGGAATATTGAATATAATAATTATATCAGTATTGTATGGAATATGGTATAAAAGGATAGTTATGTTGTCTAATGATTGTTAGTGGATAAGTAAAGTTCTTTTTTCATGCTTAAGGGGGTAATTGATTCTGGGGTATTTAGTAGATACTATAGAGTTATAGGTTCAGTTAGGTTTTAAATATTTTTTTCTATTTTTAAATGGTAATATTTGTTATATGTGAATTACTGAGAAGGTGTGATCTATTGTGCCTACAGTTAATTGAGGTCTCTTGTTTTTTGTTTAAAAGTTGACCGCTATAGCTAAATCTAACTATCTCAAGTTTTTCAGTTAATCATAAGTGATATGGTGAGTTCAGGGCACTGCAGGTGCTGGTTTTTTTCTAATAATGTTCCAAGTCACTGTTGGTGATTGATTATTGCAGGTTAATTCCCAGTAGTATATAGATAGTGAGGTTCTTTTTTTGGCAGACAGACTTATTAAATGAGCATTTATGGCTGGTATATCTTTCTTTAAAAGTAATAGCAACCATACCTATATAGTATTTTTTCAGTTTTTTTTTATTGGTTTAAATTGTAGCTTTGTATACTATTTAAGTTATTTGGCAATTTTGTTGTAAGCGGCATTCTGTTTTATTTTTGTGCACTTTGTTTTTGTTGTTTTTCTTTCAGTATTTTGGTGGTCATTTATAATCTTATTGTTCTGTTTTTTTAATTATTTTATTTCATATTTTATATATCATATATATTTTTAGTTTATATTATTATTTTTGATATTATTTTTTTATTTTGATTCTTACCGGTTCCAACCACGTGACTTTCCAATTTTTAATTTTAAATTACTATTCTTTTCACTCCATTTCATTTTTTCAAAATGTGATCTAAAGTTCAGATCGGATTTTAGCTCTCGCTGATGAGATCTCAGTGTATAACAGCTGTTGATCGATAACATCGACATGCCAGTGTCGCAGATTTTGTACATGTCTGTGTAAATGAAAATAATCATATATATATATATATATATATATTATGACATTAAGAACGTTTTGGAATTAAATCAATTTAGTATTACGTAGTAAAATGGGGGAACATACGTTTTAATACATTTTTATGTCTTCAGCGATACCAGAAAAAAAACATGGCAAGATCAGTTAATCCAGTTCTTTTTTGTTAAAATCTCTATTATTCTAGCATATTTGTACGTTTTTAAACATGTTTTCTTTCAGATTGCATGCGTAATACTAAATAAATTTTAACTCGAAATGGTTACTCATTTAATAATATGAAAAACAACAACGACATAAAACTATTTTAATCCCCTATGCAAAATTTTTTATCGCATTCTGTTTACACCTTCGAACTCATCATTTGCCCAGATATGTACAGAAATGAATATATATACAAGCACGTGATAGATTTCGTTGCTGCTTTCCTTGACAATATAAATACCTTTTCTGGTATACATTATTATAAGATCTGTATCAGTTTCAATTGAACAAAAAATGGCAGGTTGTACTTTGTTATTTGACGCAAACAGACACATTCACATTTAATATAAATATTTGAGTCTTACCATATATATTTATCGTGTTTTCTGCTATCTTCTTAAAAAACGATTAAATTGAGGTAAAGTCATATGGAACGGAAAACGAAATGATCCAATAAAAAAGCTAGACTTTCATCAAACCATTTTATACGCGACCTTTCTAAAAAATAGTAAAGAGAAATAAAAGTTTATCAAATATAAAAATAAATATTTCTAAGGACTCATGTTATTTTCTTTTGCTTATAAAATGGCGGAAGAATGAATAGATCTGTAGCTTTCCGATTTGATTCAATGGAAATGTGTATTTGAAATATTTCCATATTTCGTGGTTAAAAAAATGTCGCCTGCATCACTGTAGTTTGCTCTATACAAACAATCGTTTCCATAAACAAGATTATTTTTTGGTTGTTTGCTTAAGAATTCTTTTTATTGCTCTTTTTAAAAGCTAAACGTGTTATTTCACAGTGTGCGCCGAGTATAAGTACCCATTTTGTAGTAGGCGGTCGGTACTAGTACCTATTTCATAATCGGCGCCCGTTACTAGCACCTATGTTGTATTAGGCGCGAGGTTTTAGCACCTATTTCGTAGTAGGCGCGGGTCTTAGCACCTATTTCGTAGTAGACGCAGGGTCATAGCAACTATTTCGTAGTAGACGCAGCATAAGCACCTATTTCCTAGTAGACGCAGCATAAGCACCTATTTCGTAGTAGGCGCGGCATAAGCACCTATTTCGTAGTAGGCGCGGGGTCTAAGCACCTATTTCATAGTATGCGCGGGGTCTAGCACCTATTTCGTTGTAGGCGCGGGGTCTAAGCACCTATTTCGTTGTAGGCGCGGGGTCTAAGCACCTATTTCGTAGTAGGCGCGGGGTCTAAGCACCTATTTCGTAGTAGGCGCGGAATCTAAGCACCTATTTCGTAGTAGGCGCGGGGTCTAAGCCCTATTTCGTAGTAGGTGCGGCGTCTTAGCACCTATTTCGTAGTAGGCGCTGGATCTTAGCACCTATTTCGTAGTAGGCGCTGCGTCTTAGCACCTATTTCGTAGTAGGCGCGGGGTCTAAGCACCTATTTCGTAGTAGGCGCGGGGTCTAAGCCCTATTTCGTAGTAGGTGCGGCGTCTTAGCACCTATTTCGTAGTAGGCGCTGGGTTTTAGCACTTATTTCGTAGTAGGCGCTGGATCTTAGCACCTATTACGTAGTAGGCGCTGGGTCTTAGCACCTATTTCATAGTAGGCGGGTCTAAGCACCTATTTCGTAGTAGGCGCGGGGTCTAAGCACCTCTTTCGTAGTAGGCGCGGGGTCCTAGCATTTATTTCGTAGTAGGCGCGGAGTCTAAGCACCTATTCCGTGGTGGGCGCGGGGTCTTAGCACCTTATTCGTAGTACCTTATTCTTTATATCAGGTTGCTAAGCTAACTAATCAACTGTCTGCTTGTACATATGGAGTTAAAAGGAACCAAGGGTCATACTCCGTCAATTATCAATGCTTAACAATTGCATGTAAGGAATTATCTCTAAACTTTACTTTGAAATTGTATCTTTTCAAAGAAAATACGAAACACATATTCATCGATTCTTCAACGGCAATAACGCCTTATTGATCACACTAAAACCGATTGAAATGACCATTACGCTATTTGGCGAATAATAGGTTGCGCAAAGATTACACGCTTCACCCCCAAATAAAACAAACCACGGACCAACGTCCTTTCGTCATGGCAAAGACATTGCGACGTCGACCCAAAATATAGATAAAACAAAGAAAAAGGGATTGCATTCAAGTAGCATTGCATGTAGAATACTTATTGTTTCGAAGAAAACACTTGACATTCAAACCCACCAATAATACAGGGTTACACCGTCCATACTGAAATGCCACCCATAGAATTGTTAATGAGATTGCCAATCCTTCCTGAAATGCAACCATATTTGGTATAAATAGACTTTTGTATATGTCAGACTTCTCCAAGTTTTAGTTATAATGTCCGACAGTTTTCGTTTCATTGCCGTTCAGTGATATAGAAGGACGTTTTTTTCTGATCGTCTTATCAGAATGCGATTCATACTCACTTGACTTTTAGGCCCTGGATCTTTATCTGTGAGGTTATCTTAAAGCAAAACAATGTCCAGACTATTGCTGAATTAAAGAGGGCCATCATAGCCATACACTCTGGACAGTGCAAAGAGAGAAGTGTGTCAGAGTTATTACAACTTTGCCTGTCGTATATAGGTGTGCTTATAATTAAGCGTCGATACAAGACAGAGTGTTGAATATTCGGGACTGAGAATTGATGGGCAAGTCAGGCATATCATTGTTTGAAAACAACTGCAGGAAGGATTGCGAATTTTATTAACGTTCAATGGTTGGCATTTGGGTGTGTCACCTTATAGTATATTTTATCTGCTATTGGTTATTATTTGTGTTTTAGGGACTATTACATGAATACAGAATGTTTCGAAAGCCTTGATATTTCACACTAGATAAATGTAACAGCAATAAAGGAAAAGTCATACAGCAATACAACAACGTATCCTGAGTTCAGTTTATTTTTAATTGTTTTTTAATGGAAATAGCTCCAGAAAAAGCATGAAGCCACTTGATGTAAGGAGCTAAGAACAATAGATCATAATCGCAAATGGAGGACATGCCTATTGGCCTTAGTCTTGAAAAGGATCAAAAACAGTAAACAGGAAAAGAGTTCCCAAGCCTACTGTTCTTGGAAGGAAGCTACTGGAATAGGAAGTTGCATTACAGTGACGTATCAAAACAGCGAAGTGATGGAGACGACTTGATCAACGAATTTAGCGAACTTTAACCAAAGAAAGCAGGGAATAGATCACACAATTCTGATGAACATGCTATAATATTATTTATGGAAAAGACTGATGTAAGCAACATCACGTCTGTGAGAGAGATGGTGCAAGGAAGAAAAAAGAGTAGGGCCAATCAAATAAAAGATACGTTTCTGCACCTTATCAACACCCCTCAAACGGGACAGAGATTCAGCAGCACAATTATAGCAACATTTAAAGAATAGTAAAATAAAATAAGATTCTTAAGAGAATAGAATAACTAGTAATACGATAATATAGTAATCGAAAGTAACATGCGATTGATTCAGTTTAATTAACTTCACTGATATTGTTACACATCAAGAAGCTCTGTATGAGCACCATCAAAATGGTGCGGTGCAATGATCTCTTCTATATTTTCCATAGCTGTGCTTTGCTGGTGTTCCTCTATTTTCTCTAGATTAAAATGTCTCGCTTGGGAAACTTACGGAAATACATTTATATCTTCTTAAGTTAATGTGGTTCCGAGAAAATTGGATTTCAGCGTGACCTTGGTCAGATAAGCCTGCCATTTTGAAGATGTAGGATAGAGCGTACGAATAATTGCTCCAGAGAATTCGTAAGTAATTTCTATTTTATTTCCAGTTATTATGGCTTGAAGTGAGGATTGCACCTTCCCTGGGGGGAGGGAGGAGCCTCGAGCGCTAACGTTTCTGCTTAGTAGCGAGGTTTACTTATTTAAAAAAAAAAGAAAGTAAACGATGGAGAAAAAAAAAGAAAACCCGTTTCTCCAAACCAGTTAGTATTTACTAACAAATATATTCACCCCATGCTCTGGTCGCATACTTTTGCTAGTAAATGTAATGTTAACTTTAAATCTAAATGAATAATAAATGAATGAATTGATTAAAAACACATTTGTACCCATAAAATTTTACGACTAAAACTATAAAACATTTCCAGTATATTCAAGTGATTTAAGTTTTAAACTGTGGATTCGAATTTAATCATAATTATGAGTTTAAATTATATTAATAAAATCATGACAAAAACGTTTTTGAAAGTCTTTGTAACTAACTGAACTGATGCAGCGTGTTGTCCATCAGTAACATGTGTTTTAAGAAAATGAAAGATAGTGTAGAAAATTATTTTAAGTTTACTTTACTTATTTTCTCAATTAATTTTTGTTTTTTATCTGTTTATTGGTTTTATTTATTAACGTAAGCCTTTAAATTATCGCTTTTATTAAATAGTTTGTTTTTTTAAATTTAGAACTCTAGATCAAATTCAATGCAAATCTGAAATATCTGAATTTTAGCATAAAAGGTTTTCCCCATATTATGCCCCCCTAATAACCGATTAAAATAATTCAAAGACACTAAAATTTAGGGAGTAATACGAAGAACAAAATAGTTTTAATTCACGTATATTTGTATATGGATTACGTGTATAAATATAGTTTTCTGTTTCGTATTATTTGGATTATTTGAACTGCTATGCTTTCACAACGTCTCTGTCGATGTAACTCCCGACCTTTTTTTTTAAGCATCTTTTCGAAATTGGAAAGCGACTAGTAAAACTTGATACTTTATAGGAACTTGGAACAGAACGTTTTATTTAATCTATGTGGGTAGATTGTCCTCATTCCGTCAGCGATTACTGAGTAGAAGTTGTAAATAAGCAATTTTTTATTCTATTATTATTTAAAAAAAACAAACTTAGTTCACCCCAAGCAAAGCAAGTTGCGAGTGTAAACGTAAAGGGCTACTGAGAATTAGGGTAAACATTTAGGGGGCCATCCTGAATTGAGAGTTGTGCAGTTGATGTTTAATCTTATTAATATATAGTCTTGGAAGTTTCTCAACCATTAAAACTAGATTACCCCCCGCCCCCCCCCCCAAAAAAAACCTTACGTCCCAAGTCGTTAAATGGAAAATCACCCATGTAAGTCAATTTAACTTTTTCAGTTATTATATTAGTTTGCTTCTAACATCATTTAAGAGATCATCAGTTGTTTACCATGAAAAACTGTTTCGGGAATTTAAATATATATATATATATATATATATATATATATATATATATATATATATTTCCTGAATATATATGAGAGAAAATTATATATATATATATATATATATATATATATATATATATATGAGAGAGATATATATTATATAAATATTTATTATTTTTACCTACAAACATATGTTCAATGCTTACGCAGTCTTCAGTGTAGATGTGAATTGCTGCCGCTCGAATGATTTGAACTCAGTTGCAGAGTCTGCTATTCAATATATATATATATATATATATATATATATATATATATATATAAACATATCTTTGTGCATATGTTTATATATTTGTATCTACATGATTCACTCCTAAACTATTTAACCGGTCATTATTAAGTTTGGAACACTGCTAATTGACTTATGATGGCGAAAACCGGGCTATATTTAGTTTAATTTATCTTTACGCAGAATGGTATAACACAGTAAATTCATATACCTCTGATTTTGTGAAATTTTTACACTCGATATTCGACATAAATGAATAAATATTCCTCAAATGTATGTTTCTTTGAAGTATTTTAATGGGTTATTAATGGGGCAGCCCTTTATTTAAAAATTCAAATATTTCAGATTTGCATAGAATTTGTCCATAGTTGTTCGAATGAAGAAAGATTCCCTGAATTTTAATTTCTCCTTAAAACAACTTAATTAAGCCTAATATTTATATTTTAGACATTTTCCAGAATTATAATTATGTAATAGGTTTTGATCAAAATTGTAATAAGGATACTAGACATAAGTTTGGTGTCATTATTAGTTGATTTGAATGTTCGTAATGGGGCATAAAAGTGATCCAAATCTGTTGTTCTGTTCGGGAAATTAATTTTACCGCTATACGAGAGTGGGCGAGAAAGCAGGCGAGATTTCAGTTTGTAGACAAAGAGCTTACAGTCGTGATGACTAGTAGTGTATAGCTTCGCGTTCCTCGGACCATATATGCTGTTTATATATATATGAATAAAAAAGGAAACAGCTGAAGACCTAAGAACTCAACGTTTCGCCCAAATGTTGTGTGGGTTTTTCATGAGCAAAAAATGCTAAAATACTTGCCAACATTATCTCCAAATTGCTTAAATTGTCATTTATTGCCACTTTTAGCATTTTTTCGCTCTTGAAAAAGCTCACCCAACAGTAGGGCGAAACGTTTACTTCTTAGGTCTTCCGCTGCTTTCTTTTTAATTCATATCGTCGGATTATTTTATCCTTTTATCGATTCATATATATATATATATATATATATATATATATATATATATATATATATATATATATAACAGCTCTTTGGTTAACGTTTTACATGATCATTTATTTGCGCTCCAAGAATTCAACATAACAACAGCTTGTTTAAGATCGTTACTTTGTTCATATCGGTTCTCTTCATCAGCACATGTCATATACACCAATTTAAAAGCTAACACACACATATGTATGACAGCGAGAGATAAACGAATTTACTGATAATACAATAACCTGTTTTATTTCAGTTCCAATGCCTTGACTTGACGTGAGACAGGTAGAAAAAACTCCACTTCCATCTTTATTTTACTCACGATAAATGCCTGTTTCTATTGACATGTATATAATCAACATTTAGAAGTGCTTTTAGTCTAAGTGCGAACTCCAGACACATTACAAGGGAAATCGTGCTGCATAGCTGATAATATAGGTGCTTTTTATTACTTACAGCGTCAGCTGCATCGAGCAAGCTTGGTGACAATGTACGGCGTATGAAATCGCTCGAGTTCGATTTCTTCGAGAAATCCTTCGTCATTATTTCTGTAGACAAGTTACCCTCCAGAGTTGTGGGGTTACCGGAAAATTTCTCTGAAATCATGGTGCATAATTTGTCTTTTTCCTTGTCTTTCGTTTTTGTTTTTTTAAATCATATTATCCGATGTTTTCTTTATTATTCTTTTATCCGGTGTTATTTTGTATTTTTTTTCTTTGAATTCTGTTTTTTTTCTGTTTTGTTTAGATTTTTTATCATATTTTTCGGAGTTTCTTCTTTTTTTTTTATTTCGCTTGAATTTTGCTTTTATTCGTTTTTTTTACATTTTTTTTTATTCATTGTCAGAGATTTTTCGTTTTTTTAAATGTGGTTTAAATTTTCCTTTTTTTCGTTTTTTGTTTTGTTTTTGTTTTGTAATCATATTATCAGAGCTGTTTTTTAAAAAAATTGTTTGAATTTTGCTGTCATCTATTTTTCGTTTAATTTAATGTGTAGTGTGTTTATTTAGTTTGAAATTTGTTTTTTCAACACGTTTTGGTTTACATATTTTCGAATTTTTATTGTTATATATTCCTCAACTATTTTGAAATCCAAGGCAAAAAAGAAAAATGGCCGCTTTCTTTGCCATTTCGTACTAATGAAGCCGATCAAGGAAGAAACACGTTCAACCCCATCAAACATGTCTGCCGTTTCCAAGGGACGCAACAATGAGGGAAGCGGCGAAAAATGAAACACAAAGAGCGGGAAAAAGGGAAGAAACATTAAGAAATAAAATAAAATCGTTCTTTCTTTCAATGACTTCATGGCGACCAATCTGTTTCAGGAATTTTTACATAGACTTAACCTTTCGCCAGCCGCCCCTCTTCATAAACCTTACTGAGCATTTTACTATAAAATCTTCATGCATCATCGGACGATTGCTAGCAGTTCATCTTTACGCGTGTATATTTATAAGCCGTGCTTATTTAAGACAGTTTTTAGCGATCTTCCGTTGTGCTGAACGAAAATCTTTTAAGATGTCAATCGAGTAAGAACCGCCCTATTGACAAGTTGAATCTAACACCAAAAAACTGGAAACGAATTAGGAAATATTCATGAATAAATAACTTAACATCTTTCTATGTTGATATAAAAAGGTCTATATATAGATGAAGCAATAAATTACAATTTTTATCCCAGTTTATTTATATTAACACTTTCGTCCGTATAAAAACACTTTGGTTTAGGTTTCGAATATTTTTGATAGTTTATTGTTATATATGTTTTAATAAGTGTTTTTTGGCGTTTAAAGTCTTCCGTATTTTTTGTATTTTTCACAGTGTGTTTATTGGTGTTATGTAGATTGACTAATTATTATAGCTAAGTACTTAAGTAGCAAGTCAATATTGGAAACCCGTACACACAACTAGCTATTACTACTGGACTGTAGGAGAAAGGTGAAAGATACTTTACAAGTGTCCTACTTTAGAAGTGACAGCAATACAAACAAAAAATAATGATGTTGGTAGTGTCTAAATTACTACCGATCGTCGAGAAAAAATATGATAGCCTCTACTTGTGTCTTCTGTCAAATCTTTATACATCAAGTTAAAATATCTGAAAACAGTGCAACGAGAAATTAAAGTATTTTTTGTTCTGTAGTTGAAAGCAAAAGTTGTTGGTTATGTACGAATTACTCGTTGGTTACGTGCTAAATAATTACCGAGCCCTGAGAAAAGTACGGTAGCTTCTACTTTACCGACTCTGTTAATTCTTTCTACATTAAGTTGAAATATCCAGGAGTGTTGAAACAAAAGAATACAGTAGTTTTTCTCGGTATCTGAAACAGAAATGACGTTGGTTATGTATAAATAACCGGTTGGTTACGCGCGAAATTATTACCGATCCCAGAGAAAAGTACGGTAACCTGTAATTTTCGGCCTCTGATATATCTTAATACCTCAAGATGAAAAATCAGAGAATGTTGATACGAACGATTAATGTCGGTGTTTTTCTGGTGGTTGAAACAAAAACGGAGAAAAAATTCCGAAATTCGGAAGCCGTAGCTTTCTTCTGTATAAGGTTGGGGTACTCATACCAATTAAAAATAGGCCGCTACACAATCTTCCGACATTATTTTTTGGGGCAAGGAGGGAACCGGTTATAACCCAACCATCAAGCGTTGCACATTTAACCTCTTTCTCTTTTCTCTCCGACCACTGTCTATCAATAATCATCCTTTCGTCATCGTCCGTCTTCCTCTCTCGTGAGTTATACTTCATCACTCTCAGATAATTGTTCTCTCTAATAACCTTTATTCGTATCGATCTATCAAAATCCCGCGCTTTTAATACAGTATATCTATCTTGCCATTCTTTTCTTTCTTTCTTTTTTTTGCTTTGTGTTTGTTTTTCCACACAACTCTCCTTGCTATCATCATTTACCCATTCTTTATATACCCGACCCTCTACCTTACCCCGCCCACTCTAAGACGTTAAGCTGCTCAGATTTCTTTAGTTACAACTTCCTTTGTTTTTAAATAACCTCTCTTACCTTATCTTTAATTTAGCTTACTGATTTACCACCACCCCTCTCTCACCAGTAGATCAACCTTCGTCATCTTTACTCCTCTCATAATCTATCACTTTATCTACCTGATCACCATTTTCTCTCAATCTCTCTCTGATTATATATATATATATATATATATATATATATATATATATATATGTGTGTGTGTGTGTGTGTGTGTGTGTGTCTGTCTCTCATAAAACTGTCTAAATCGCTCGCGGCTAAGAAGGTTAACCTTTTCCGGCTTAAACAGAAATAGAGTAAAGTTGAAAGAATCTGATTGGTAATGCTAATCTCAGGATATCCATTAGTTTTATAATTATTACTCATGTCTAGTTCAAGGATACCGGATGAAAAGCATCATTCATAAAATCATTTCTCTTTAAAACAAGATATGGCAATGATATCTATAGAGAAGATACATTTTCGTCGGTCGGGCCACGATCAGATGTGTTGCTTCTGCTCAGTTTTGGGAAATATGAATTGGTTCTCTCTTCTTCCACCTCGTTACGAGATGATTGGTTCATCGCCGATTGCCTGTGGCGCCCCTTCTCATGAGGATTCATGACTGACATTTGGTAGATACGTAAGGCTTAGACCGAACTTTATTTGTATCAAATATGGTTGGAGTGTAAAAGGGTTGTAAATTCGTAAACGACTACATTTTGGTGTCACCCTGCATATAGATAAACGCTATTACTCGATGGTTCGAAAAAAAAACACCACCTATCAGACCTACCAATCGCATATTATTTGTAGCTATGCTAGTTTTATTTTATATTCCTGCTTTACACTTGTAACGTTTATTTTATATACCTTTGTGCATTTTTTTTGCATGTAGCACTTTTATTGTACATGACCTGCCAGAGTTTAGAATAATTTCTTTAAGTAAGTAAACATGAATTAAGTATAAGTAAAAGTTGTCTTAACAAAAGCACCAACACACTTCTGACCGCATGTAAAAGTACTCCACCCCTACAAAGATATCTGTTCGCCTTATCTTAAATTGATGTATCTAGACATTCCCATAACTATTTGTGAGGTTAGGTAACTGATAAGTATTAAGCAATGAGCTCATAATGAAAAGTCCGCGAAACCTTTTGATTTTATTTGCATGTTTACCCTTCGACAACTCCTCGACAATCAAAGGTCTCTACTTCGGTACTCTGATGGTCTTGCAACATAATAAGAATGGTTGACCGCCGAATTCTATAACAAATCTGGTTTGGTGCACTAAAGCAAATGAATAAGGATAAATGCCATCTCAACAAGAGATATAAAGAGGTACAAATGAAAGTCTCTGGTTATGTGATATATTTTCGATGCAAACACAAGCAACGAAGAACCAAACAGACTAACTCAACGTCAACTAATTTTGAAAATGAAACATCGCAATATACCTTACCTGGCTAGAAATAATCACCATAAGACATAGCTAACCCAAGCGACATCTAGAGACAACCAACGCCATGTTTTCTTATACGCAATCGTCTACGTATATATCAGTCAGATAATCCCACGATACAATACTTCTGTCGTATCTAGGGAGAATGCCGTTCAGGTCACTCTTTCCTGTCTTGACAGGGTACAAAACCGACTTCGAAATCTAGTGGGATATAAACTCTTCTCTTCTTTACATCTCTTTCTCACAGAAGACACGTTACTAGTCTTTCTCTACGCTATCGTTATTTCCATAGAAGGTGCTCGACCGAGCTCCAATCTCTGTTTTTTACTCATAAGACATTCACTGCAAGAACTCGTTTTCTACTACAACGGAAAAAGATTTTCTTCCTATCCAAATCTGCCTAAGGGCAGGCGGAATTTACATGAAGAGAGCTTCTTTGCAGCGGCTTCACATCGAATGTCAACAAATACTTATCATAATCAAACACATTTAATACCATTAACCCTTATAAAGGCCAATAGCCATGCAAGGATATGTGGTTACTCAACAGCAAAAACATTTTTTTACGAACATCGAGTTTACTGACGAATGCGCAGATGTGCGTATTCTTCGAGATTGAAAGGCCTACTTCGTACTTGCATTATTTGTTCAGTGGAGACTTTAGGTTCTTCTAAGTGACAATGTTATGACAAGCAAACACAGATAAATACGTAATCTGCACATCCTTTATTATTGTAAATGTGAGTCAATCAAAGTCTGTTTCCCTTAGGCGTTTACCTATATACTTTTGTAAAGCAAAATATGCGCGAAAATATACCTTAGTTCTGGGATTGAGTTATGTTTGAAAACTATTTGTTTTATTGTTCTAATTAGCCGTTATTTAAAATAAACTGAACAAATCAATAATCTATCACTTAGCTATCTATGTATTTCTGTCACCCCATATCTATGTAGATTTAATTACTCTCTAATGTGTATCAGTGTTTCTGAACATTTTGAGAACGAATGACTTTTTTTTTAATGTGGCGATTTAATTTACATACGGTTCGAGACACACTAAAAATACGTACTCAACTCAGATAACAATTAAATTAGTTTTTACTTCTATATAGATATTATAAATAATAAAAATATCTATATTATAATAATAATAATAATAATAATAATAATAATAATAATAATAATAATAATAATAATGATAATAATAATATTGATGTAAAGATACCTATTATTTTTAGTTACGTTCAGTTTCTGAAGTTTCAAATTAAATTAAAGTAGCGTAAATAGTGGTAGTCGTTGTGACCAAACGGGTCACGGGTACTTTTAGTATGAATAGCATTCCTGTTTCAAATCTCATCAGAATCGATCCACTTGTTCTTAACTTTGAAACATATATGTATTTCTCTCCTTCGATATTTTAAACCGCAAGTAAGAGGGTTAACTTTCTCCGGCTTAACAAAAGAGAGCAGTTGAAGGAAGCCGATGGGTTCGGATAATCTCAACATATGTATTAGCTTTATATTTACGAAATTTAGCTAGTGTGGTTCAAGGCCAGTAGATGGGAAACCATTGCAGAAGGAATACATTATCCGAACAATCTTCTTAAGAGAGACAATATACAGTAATAGAGCAACTATTCATTGATGAGATGAGATAGTTGAATCTGTATACAATGCAGAGGGTTTTAGAACCAACATATATATACTAAAGATAATGGAAGAATTCGCTAGATTAAATTTGGTTCTTAATTTGTCATCACATCAACATGCTTTTGGGTCGTTTAATAGATAGAGACGTCGATTATTGAATCGGCGAAGCTTGTTAAAATCCCGTAAAATGCACTAGCTCATACATGTCCTATGATTAGTGTTTGCACCGTACCTGGCACGTCAACTTCCATCTTCACCTAGCTTCTACCGTTTTATAGTTAGTACGATGAAAACATTTGTGAAATTTCGTGATAAATAAGTACGCATTTGCATTAGAGATGAAGTAACTACGATGATGAATTGACGTATTGTTTTGAGTAGCTACAATTATTAGAAATTTTGTTTTGAAGCAAAAATAATTCGTTTTGAACGAATTCCGAATACCTTTAAGGTCTACGATTTCGCGGATTATCCCGAGAAAAGGATACTTCGTTTAAAAATATATTTATGCAATGTTTTTATTTGATGTTACATTAATTTCTTAAATGTAAAAAACACGTCTTCCGTTAAAAAATTTTTTTAGACTTACGTGTGATTACAAACTCTTGTATTGCCATCGTAAAATCTAGTGCGTTAGTAATGTTTATTCTGCCTATTTTTTTGTTAAGCGATCACATGTTTCTATTTGCGTACGCAGACAAGCTTCCAAAACACCATGCTATATAATGTTAATTAATGGAAGGAGTAAACAGGTATGAGATTGAAGGAATGTTATTTTGCACAATTTCTTATAGCCGTCATAAAGGGATAACACTTCTATTGATCCCTTTCGGGAAGGTTTGTATATTTTTTGACGAAACAATAACGCCGATTTAAATTTTAAATTTCATTTATTTCACTAAATGTATCATCAAGTCCTTAACTATCAGTTGCTTCTGGAGAATATTCATAAGTAGAATGAGGTGTTATAACTACATGTTTCCCAGAACTTTAATTTCAATATTAAAATCACTCTTACGTCACGTTGTTTAACTAATACATCAGCTGTATATCTTTCACATAGAGTGTTAACTGACGCTAGATACTCAATCTGATTAATACATTATAAATATGCACAACCTGTATACTTGAATTAATAGTACCGTTGCTGTTAAGAAATATACAACACCCGACATCTGTGCAGCTATTAGGAAAATACCAGTCCGCCTTGGCTAAATCGTTTTTTTGGTTTTTGTGTTACTAACTACAGTGTTCGCACTAATATACCTTTCCTTTTCTGTTTTTTAAATTTACACTTTGAGACGTTTTATTTCTTTCTTACTTTTTTGCCTTTGAACTACACCGATTGAGACGTTATTTCATAGTGAGAACATTGGTGAAGCATATTTTTTGTTTTCCGCCATTGTTGACGGAGAGTGTAAACTACACGGTGGTTGTCTGAAAAGCGGGAAATTTGAAGTTGCAAATTTTATTTTGTTTGAATTTTATTGCGTCTGGCACTTCTACACGGACGACATTTTGAGCACCCGTGAGTGTATTATAAGATTAGTCTTTTAGACACTTCATAAAAATTATTCTTTGTAAAAATAAATAACCGTTTGATAAGTTTCCCGCTTTTCTGGCGACCCTGTCGTATTTTAATTTTTCCTAATAGCAATTTACGATTTACTGTTTGAATTTCCAAGTATTTCTTACGCTATCGTTGTACTAATTGTTTAGAAGTGTGTAGTTTGTTTGCGATGTTTGCTAGATATTGTCATGGGATTGTGTGAAAGAAATGGAGCAAATAGAATCACGACTAATATTGAAACAGTCATGAAAGAAAAAAGTATAATAGTCTGAAATAACTACTGTTGACATTTTGAATAACAAAGTATTTGAATGCGAGTTAAGCAGTAATTGTGTTTTAAAGTCCTTAATACGTTTACGAAAATATAATTGAATAAGTCTTCCAATGACGGGTAAAATGATAATAAATACAAAAATAATTTCATCGAATGTGACAATTTCAAATTTAGTTATACAATCGTTTTTTGTATAAAGATTCTAAATATTTTTTCCGTAAGTAAAATTATATCTACAGAGACTTACTTGAACTGGCATAAATATTTTACTTACAAATTATGTATATTATATTTTACTGAAATCTACAAATATTATAGTAAAGCTAAGTCAATGAACGTGTTTCTTTAAGGTTTGTTTCATGCAGACTTTAATCACACAAAATACATGTTTATATATACTTTAGTTCTGGGATTGAATTATGTCTGAATAAAATTCCACTTTGTTATAATTAGCCGTAATCTTGAATTAATTTAACAAGTCACTCTTATCCTGATTTGCTATCTACATATTTCCCTAGCCCATTTCATTCTATCCTGATCATACCACTCGCTAATTGCTTACAAAGAGATTAACACATATTAGAGAAAGAGTGACTCACTCTTCCGGAATTGCCATCTAATTTACATACGTCTGTTTGATTAGTTGGCGCCCATTCAGCGACAGGTACTGCAGCTATGTTTTTAATGATTTTTCTCACTTTCGTTCACCCCAAACAAGGCTCAATGCCACTGAGACGTGAGAGGCTACTGTGAATAAAGGGCATCATAAGTTGGGAGTTATTCAGCGAGATGTTTGTTCACATTACATTTAAACTTCTGTGCGTTAGTACAGTCAGGGAGAAAAGCAGAGAGGGAATTCCAAAGGCGCTCAACTCGAGGAAACATTTTTTTAGAGTAGCAAACCCTCCGACCTCTGGGGACCTCTACAGTAAAAGTGTGTGATCTTGCTAACTGATTAATTTTTAAAGATACACTCATTTACACTCATTTATACTAAGGAATGACACTCTCCGCACCGTTTCCGGTTGATTTTCGTTTTCTTTTTACGTTTACTAACGCATCATCACGTATCAAGGCCAAAAACCACTAGAGGATGAAGGTTAATGGCATGGATAGAGTGTTGATTTTAGTTATGATGAATATTCTGACAGTATTGAAAATAATTGATGTAATGAAGAAATTTGGATTACTTATACGGACGGTTTATGATAAGTATTTGTTTACATCGGATTTGAAGACAGCTATGTAGTAGTCTACAGGGAAGCAGTCCTTTGATAAGATGTTCAATAGAAAATTGTCTTTCCACATAGAAACGACATTAAAAAGTTACACAGATGTGTATACTCTTGTGCAGAGATACGTTCTCTATCCTACTTTACGAACGATCGTTACGTCATCTTGATATATTCATCACATGCGTGCCAGCATAATATCTTTTTCTTTTGTCTCTCAGAGTTTTGGCGTAAACGACGGTAAAACATGAGTCAAAATACGGATGTGGATAAAGATGGGAATTATGTACCCATAGTTGGGAAATATTTTCCTCTTGGTTGTACTGCGCGCGAAGCATCTAGTTCTAAATTAAATTCTGTAAAAAAATTATTTTCTAAGCTTGAGTAAGATAGGTTGAACTCAAACTCTAACGGATGCCACTGTTTCAAGTAACAATTAAGTCAGACCACTGTTTGAATGTGTATACTTATGACCTCATTGAACGCGAACAATCGCGCTTGGTATTTTAGGGTTGCGTGTTCAGCGTTTGGGTCGATTGGAGGTCAGACGTCGGAGATTTGCGTTATTAAGAAGATAATTATCGTCGCTGTCTGTTAACTGTGATCATAATTGCTTTTTACACATACACACATATATATATATATATACCTATCTATATATATATATATATATATATATATATATATATATAATTGTAGTTTTATCAATTGCTTTTTTTATAAGGGAGAGAGATCAGTTGCTGTAATCTATGTTTGTTAAAAGTAAACAGCTCATAATGTCGAGTACTTTCTCGCTTTGTGCTCGTCAGACTGTGATTTAAATAAAATTTATATTTTTGTGTGTATGAATATATATATATATATATAAATATATATGTGTGTGTGTATAAACTAATAATATAAAAATATATAAATGTTTATATCTTTTCTCCATTTATTTCTTATTTGTTGACGTATAAGAATTTCACAGGTCCTTAATGAAATCTTCTTTCTAAAAGAAAACTTTTGGCAGTTCCTTCGGTCTTCATCCGTGTATTGTCAGAGAAATATATATATATATATATATATATATATATATATATATATATATATATATATATATAGAGAGAGAGAGAGAGAGAGAGAGAGAGAGAGAGAGAGACAGTTGACAGTTGACTATTAGCAGAATCTCACACATAAAAAAATACCCAAATGCTAATAATGATGTCACGAAATTTATCGAATCACGATAAAAATGTTGCCTGATATTCAAGGATTTCGATAAAGGTTACAACTGAGGACGTAAAACGTCATTGAACAACTATTTTGAGAACAATAACAGTTGGATCTACAAAATGGCATATTACAAGTTTTATCACAAAAATAGTAAGACTAATTCTACAGGTTCTTTTTTTGCCGGACACAGCACCAAATTCAATAAGCGAACTTAAGTTTAATCCCGATGAAAATATTACTTTTGACGTGTATTTTCAGATATACGCATGTATTTAAAAAAAAATTGTCGAAGTTGGATTGACGATAGAAAAGTTCGTTTACTCTGACAATAATTGTGTGATTTTTCACCGGATAGGTTTAATTGTTTAATGTTTGTTCGATGATTAAGGTCTAGTCGAGACGCCGAAATACGTTTTCAGATTTTACCGAAAACTAAAGATACTTAACAGACTCTGTTGATAGTTACAGAATAATATCAACGAATCATAAATTTAAGGCACAACAAGGTGAACATTCAGGAGACATATATTGTACAACTACAGTGTGTGACCAAAGGGAATAAGGAGAAATAAAACGACTGAACGTCAACAGTTCGAACTCGTTTGGAAATAAAGAAAAGTATTTAAGATATGGATGATTTGGAAACAATTTATTACTAAAGTAAACACAATGGTGAAGTTGTACACATTTGATGGATAGATAATAAATAAAATTAACCATGTGACAAGAAATCGTTCCTGATATTACTACTAGTACTGCTACTAAAGTTAAATAGTAGCAGTCGTGTTAATAAAAACGTGTATGAGTTGTGTAGTCGGAGGAAGGGCACCGTACGAAACTTATGCAAACAACGAGATTTCCGGGCGGCGGCCTGTTCCTCGCGCTTAGTCAACGAAACTTGAACGAGAAAAGACGTAAATTCCGCATTCTGCCCCCAAAACGGGGTCAGCACACGTCGGGAGACTGATGTAATGAAATCGCTATCTCTCTCTCTCTCTCTCTCTCTCTCTCTCTCTAGCGAGAATCCCCCTGGAGACAATCGTGTAATGACTGCCTCGGTAATCAAAGCTTGATGTAGTTCAACGTGGTTGACATGAGGTATGTTTTTGAACGTTAACGTATTTTATTTGGTTGTGACCTGTGGGACATGAGACCTCCACAATATAGCGTAGATTTATATGCAAATTACTAGAGAAACACATAAAGTTACATAGAGAGAGCCTGATTACCGAGACCCAAAACATCACAAAGAGTAAGACTACACAGAACAGTGCAACGGGAAATCAAAAGCTAGAAAACAAGGGAGAGCAGAAGCACTGCATACTCTATTTATAAGACGGGCTCCACAAAATGCGCACGATAAAACAAAATGGTTGCAAATAAACACTAGAAAAGAGAAACACACAAAATTAGACTAACTACATAAAACCGAAGAAATGTAGACCTGTAAACAGAGAGACAAAGCAATACACCACGTGATAAGTACATGCAGCAAACTAGACCGAAAGGGTACGAATAGACATGCTTGGTTGGGAAGGTAATCCACATGGAGCTGCATGAATGACTACATTTTGAATATATAGACCGAAGCAGGAGACAATATTAGAAAATAAAAAGACTTTGAAATATTTTTTAAAAACTCATAAAACCTGGAAAACCAGACATAATAATAGTTATCAAGAATATTACAAAAAATGCCAAATGCTAGATTCGCCGTATCATATCATTACGGAGTGAAGTAAATACATGCAACTTGTCATAGAGATAAATGGCCTATGATTCATAGAAAACTGCAGTTATACCTAAAATCGCAGGAGCACTAAAGGCATTTGCGAAAAATACTAGAAGATATTGCAATCAGAAAAAGGATTGACACCGTAGAAACCGCATCAATAGTGATAACAGCTTGCATAAAAAGAAACCCACCAGAAGGCGGAAACTAAGATGCATAACACTAAGCAACGACAGGTAAGTTTAAATTAAAATCAGAATTGCAGTAAAACAGAACCACAACCCGAAATAAAAGTGTCACATATTAATACGAACCCAAAGGAGCTGAAACTACAATTTTACGCCATCGATTGAAACGTTATCAACATTGGTTGTGTCTGGGAGTTTGGAAAGTAGCGAAACGTCTCAACGCCGATTGAAATGTATGGATACCGAGGAGAGTGATTGTCATTCAGATCCCAGGAAAATCCACCAGCCGTTAACTGGTAACGGCTATAATGGGAATCCGATTTGCAATAGTAATTTAACTGAACGGAGAGTTATCTTATATCTTAAGGGACTTAGAATGAGTCAGACTCCAGGAAAACCATCGGTCGCTATAAGCGAGAAATCACTAGCAACGCATTGTGTTTATAATAATAATAATAATAATAATAATAATAATAATAATAATAGTGAGTACAAATAATAATCGTTGCTAGCGATAAAATAATGGTAAACATCTGTTGCGATAACGAAACATGATTTACAAAGTTATTGAAAGAGATGGAAATCTGAGCTAACTTTTGGTCACTCGGACTCCAGTAGAACATCACAAATAATGACGTTGTTAGTAGTAGTAGTAGTAGTAGTAGTAGTAGTAGAAGAAGAAGAAGAAGAAGAAGAAGAAGAAGAAGAAGAAGAAGAAAGGAGATAATCCTTCGAGTAGAGAAGTAAAACATATGTCATAATCTTCCCCGAAAAAATGCGGTCATTATCATCGGTTGTTACCACAGAAAATGGTTCTGAAAAGTGAAGGAAGATGGGTAGAGCGATGATGAAGTGCAATCATGTAGACCATCACTAAAAGAGCACGTACAGTACAGAAATCTTTGGGAGGCTTATTGCCCCTCACATTCAAGAGAAACCCAACGGCTGTCATTAGCGATAAATAAATGGTAAACAGTTGTTACGAGAAAAAGTGATTTGTAACGTAGATAGAAAAAAGCGGAGAGCACTGGACACCTAGGGAAACTTAACGCTCAGGACTTTTGGAACACCATTTGTTGTTATCAGTGAGCGATCACCGATATGGACTCGCGTGAGAACCTCTCGTGACAGAATAATAATAATAATAATAATAATAATAATAATAATAATAATAATAATAATAATAACAACAACAACAACTAGCGGGGCCCGCGTAAATTACACGAAATTATGTTTTCAATACTAATTATCTTGTTCCTAACCTACACATGTTTGAATTAAATATGATAAGATTTGACTTGTATATTTATTTAAAAAATTAACAATATATGAAACAATTTACAAAACTTCTTCATACACAATATTTCTAGTGAAAGTAATATTTCGACGACTAAACCTTACTTTCGATTAAATTAAATTTGGCTCCAATTCATGAGTAGCATACAAAGATTCGGAAGGTCGTTGCTTTTGATGTAAGCGTGACGCACAAAATAACACACACGCTATCGTATTAATATGTGATTTCCCGGTCGTCCCCTCCCTAACTCCCTCCCACTCTGGATGTAGAAGATAAAAATGTTAGAGGTTGGTTGGGATCGAACTATAAACCAATCGACAGACGTCAAAATCCTACGTCGCTGACCGTTGCGCCAAAGGGAAATACGTGAAAAATTACGAAAATTAGGTTACTTGAATGTGTTTCCAAATCTACATGCGGCACGCTGCGTATACCATTTGATGTAAGCGTGACACACGAACATACACGCTATCGTATTAATATATAGATAATAATAATAATAATAATAATAATAATAATAATAATAATAATCATAATAATAATCATAATAATAATAACCGAAGAAAATATGGAAAATGGAAACCGCTTTTATACCATTAATACTAGGAGTACTAGGAACAGTTTCTAAACACCTGGAAAAAGAGCCTAGAACAATGTAAATCAATTGGAGAATAGACATCATTGGGACCGATGAACACCGATGAAATATTAAGGAAATCCCGGGATTTTGGAAAACAATTCGTATAACTAGATAACCCGAATAATCACAGATAAATTGAAATAGAAAAGCACCGCGTAAACACAACTGAAAACACAGAAAAAAATAATACGAAACCAAGGGAACTGAAACTTTCATTATAGAGAAACAATAATATAATCGCGCTTTCCCCTTCTTCCACCGGAAAAATATTTAATCACGAGCTGGTGACAAAGGAAATCCTCATGAAGGCTCGCGGAGGATGGAAACAAAACAGAGAGGGAGAGCACCATAAAGAGCACGAAGAGTACTGGACTCCTGAGGAGGCTTATTGACTTTCAAATTCCACGGACGAACGGCTTGTATCATCGAAAAAATGGTAAACAGCTGTTGCAGAACGCAAAGTGATTTGCAATGTTGATTAAAAGAAGCAGTGAATACTTGAAATATGGGAAGACTTGTGACTCGGATTCTAGGAATAAGAAAGTGCATCATACCGATGTATTTATACAGCGAATAGATGAAGACCATGAGAGAGAGAGAGAGAGAGAGAGAGAGAGAGAGAGAGAGAGAGAGAGAGAGAGAGAGAGAGAGAGAGAGAGAGAGACGTATATATATATATATATAAAGAGAGAGAGAGAGAGACGGAGAGCGAGGGAGAGACGGAGAGAGAAGGGTTCTGAGAAAAAACTTTATGTTTGACTAGAAGAAAGTGTAGTATCTGTTCTAATATTACACTGCCCTCGGTCAGGAACAGAGAACCCCTTCTAGACTGAGGCAATTTTTATTTTATCTAATACAAAGTGCTCATTTTTGGGGAGCCGGATAATACCCATATTAAAAACCGGCCTTGTGTCTAACTATGCTTTCGTAAAAACGAAAGAAAATAGGGATTAAAAAGTGTATTTTTTCGGAAGATACTGAAATTATTTTGTTAATAATCTGATGAATAGCGACAAACTCGAAATCAGGAATAAATTATGAAATGAGATCAAAGAGATTTTTACAACTGACATTAAATGGAATATAACCCCAAACGATATTAATAGTATGTAAACAATTTTGTAAGTATTCTAGTGTTTATATGTTTTTTTCTCCATAGAAGAAATTTACTATTTTAGAAATTAAATGATTATAAATTGTAAAATTAAAAATGGCAGTTACTGTTTAATTTATTTTTTCAGAGCTGGAAAAGATTTTATGAACAAAATATGTCGGCTGCTATATTAAAAACAAAACAACAACAATAAAAAAAAAACAGTTAAAGTTTAGAAAAACACAGCGTGCTACTCAAGGGAGGCCACTCTGATGGATTTAAAAATGTAAAGCTGTATTACACTGATTTCTCTAAATCAACACGGGCATGCGTGTGTGTGTGTGTGTGTGTGTGTGATTTCGAAATTTGAATCAATTTTCCTCGTCTATAGAATATTGCTTTGAGCAAATAAATTATTTAACTAATTAAAATTTATTAATTTTTTTTAATGACAAATATATTAATCTCCGGAAAAGCGGTGCACTCATTGTCAAATTCAATTAATTGACACGTTATCATTTCTGTTATCAGCCAGTGAAGGAGAACTCCTCCTCGACCAAGGAATTTTCTATTTTTTCCTCTAATGCAGAGTGCCTCTTTTTGGGGATTTGTATTCTCCCCACATTAAAAAAACGATTTTGTGTCTAACTCTACTCACTATACAACTTGGATTAAACAGACTAAATAGGAAACAAGAAAGTAAACATAAAAGCGATAGGGATTTCCGGATATATATATATATATATATATATATATATATATATATATATATATATATATATATATATATATATATATATATATATAAACGTATTCATAATTACAAATATTAAATAAATAAATATACAAATAAATAAATTTAATAAATATATAATTAAAAAATAAATAAATGAAATAGATACATTAAATAAAATAATATAGCTACACAAAATTAATAAATACACAAATACAAAAATGAGCAGTGGACTCAACCACACCCATTTGTTCTGTTTCTTACCCTTACCCTCTCCCTCTCATCCTGTCAAAACTTTCGAAAAAGTTATAAAAATCACAAGTCCCATTTAAAAAAACAGACTATTCCTGATGACGACCAGAAAAGTCAAAAGCGCTAGAGTGATGGCCGAAATGAAAACAGTCAGAGACATATTATAACTGCGACAGCCGGAGACCAGAAAGCTTGCTTAACGCATCGAGAATATCATTAAAAAAACAAACAAACGCGAAAATTCCGTATTATCAAGCCACGATTGCTTAAATATATACATTGTGTGTGTTTTTTACGAGTTAATCATTTTCAAATTATATTCGAAATAAAAAGAATATACAAGGTATTATAGCTGTTTAGAGCTGTTTCACGACAATGTTTTTTAAAGTAATATATGCATTTTTTGAAACACCTTATTTACAACAGAAAATATTTTTTCGGATATATATATATATATATATATATATATATATATATAACATTGTCTTTAATTATTCCATTTTATTAATGCGTTCAATTAAAAAAGTATTCTAATATACTATATATATGTGTGTGTGTGTGTGTGTGTTAGTGTGTTAGTGTGAGTGTGTGTGTGTATAAGGCAAACGTAGACATTCCTGTAACAGATGCGATTGCGGCGATACCATGCTGAGTAATCGCCCTTCACATATTTTATGTAACACGTCAGTGCTATATATATATATATATATATATATATATATATATATATATATATATATATGTGTGTGGGGGGGTGTATACACACTCATTTCGTTGTACAGATTAAACGCTTTTCCTAATCAACCGATCATGATGAATTTAAAAACAGAGCTTCTATGCGTAAAAGTGAGTAATATGAGCTATATTTAGTTTAATTTAATTTTATGCAAAAGGACAAAGATGTTGTAGAAGTCTATCGTTACAATTCAGATACTTCCGATTTTTGTAACATTTACACAACACGTATTAAACCAATTAATTACGATTTCTCAGTTTCGTTGATCTATTTGCAAGTGTTTTTAAGGGCACAACTTCACATTTGAAAATCTAATATATTCAATTTTTTTAAAAATTTGATTCATATTCACTAGACACTAACTAAGCAAGATTCGCTGAATTTCAATTTCTTATGAAGACCCCTTTAGCTTATAACATTAATTTTTAGACACTTTTTAGAATCAAAATCATTTAAAGGATTTTTTGATAATTGGAATAACAATTCACGACAAAGTTTAGTAGCTTGATATATTGATTTTAATATTCGTAAATTAAGTTAGATACAAAAAATTTAACGGAGAAAAGAATTGCTCTACATAAAACTTTTAGTTATATTAAGTAATTCATTTTAAAAAGATCGGTGCGCATGCATGAGCATCAATAATATTTATGTGTTTGGTAAAATTCTTAACTATTGAACTTATCATTATGAATTATGAAATATGTATTCTAGGAAATAGAATAAGTAATGTGGGCATATTATTTTGTTTTGTAAACCTCACTATTTAGGGGGTTCCACCGAAACCCCACCATTGCGATCTCTTCATGATTAGAACATTTATTTTAAAAAATCAACGTTTAAGATCATACGACCTCTAACTTTCTGTTGACGACCCCCCCCCCATCCCACAAAATAGCTGATTTTAAATAAATTAACATCTATTAAAAAATATATTCATCCGTTGTTCTGCTTTTTTAAACTTACACATTCCTATTCAAATTTACACAAGGCTTACATCGAGGAAACAATCTCTTATTCATATATATATATACATATATATATATATATATATATATATATATATATATATATATATATTGTTTGAATCGGGAAATGTGAGTTTGCAAAGCCAGTTAGATTTTTTTCAATATAAAAAATATCTAAAATAAGTGTTTCTGTTGGCTGTATTAACTTCACTTTAATTCTTATATGCCATGAATTTAATAGTATTATTACTGCGTTGATATTTCATCTGGTTAATAATAGATTATTAAAATATTCTCTTATATAGTTTGTTTATTAATGATCAAATGTAATACAACTGAGAGAAAGAGAGAGAAAGAGAGCGAGAAAGAGCGAGAGATATATCATTATTTGATAGAGATTGTATGAAATAAGAACTTATGTTTGTATGGGGGGGGGCTCAAACAACAAAGATTAAAAAAAGGTTGATATTAAACTTAATAATAGATGGATGCCTTAGTGAATAAATTGCAAATTCCGGTTTATAAAGAACATTTAACACGTTTTTTTTAAGCATAACTCAACCCTATAACCAAGAAACATGTTAATATAAATGTTGTATGATTAACATATATAGGAAAATCCTGGGAGAAACAAGTTTGACTCAACAGTATTATAATACTAATATTAATAGTAATACATACATTTAAATCGAGATAATATTGTACTGAACATTAGGTCTATAATAATTATTCCGATTTGGATCAAACTTCATTACATGATTTTAATCTTAGAGGATGTTTAAAATGTAAGCTTTAGAGGGTCGCAAAAGAAAATTAAATTTCAGGGAATCTTGCTTAATTGGTGTCTAATGACGGTGGATCAACATTTATAAATGAGTGCATATGTTGCCCCTTAAAATCACTTAAAAACGCCCCAAAGAATCTGAAATCTAAGGAATATTTATTAATTGATATCTAATACGTATTGTTAGAATTTCAAAAAAATCGGAGGTATCTGAATGTTATTATACTAAATAAAATTAAACTAAAGATAGCCAACATTACCCACCTCTCTGCAAAGCAGTTGTGTGCAAAAATGCATAATGATATGTTTATTAGTTTAGGATTGCATCATCTACGTACAAATATATAAACATATACACACACCTAACTCATATATATATATATATATATATATATATATATATATATATATATGATATATTATAATATAAGATGTAATAGTCTTAAAAGTAGAGCACCGTGAAGTTGAGACAAGTTAGTTACCATTTGCGACAAAGCGACAAACACTGTTGCCAATTATAACGTTTACCCCTGCCTTCCCGGATAAGTGTATCTCAATTTCAATAATTGTATGTGCTGATTGTCGGTAACCGTGTGGTCCCGAGCGTTCGTCTCTTAATTCTAGCCTGAATTTATGATCTGCGTTCGATCCCATGCGACTGCCTACAACTCCTGCACTTATGAAGAAAATCGTTTGTAGGTAATAAACACTTTAATATTTAATAAAAAATATTTATAGTATATATATATGAATTGCCAAATTGATACTGGCGTCAGTAGATTAGACTTAAAAGTGTTAGTATGACTACTTATATCAGGGAAATTGGTAACTCTTTCTAGTAATCACGCGCTAGAGAGGAGGAGAGAGCGAAAGAGAGAGAGAAAGAAAGTAAACGCAATTTACTTTTAGCTTGATAGATTTAAATTATTCATTAAAATTAGATATCGTCATTGATTGTGGCATAATCAATGATAACATATCGAAATTTGAATTTTAGTTTGGAGAAAAACCTAATTTAGAGAAAAATAGAGACACAAAAGAAAGCAGACACATCCGACCTCAAAATGGGATGAGCGAAATATGCTATAAGGACGACTGATAAAGAGGTGAGAAATCGTAGGCACACAGATGAAGACGGATTGGGGCATGATCCATTTAAATAAATTAATTTGTTTAGCTCGTTCGTAAACTTTGACTGCCTCCCTCGTCATCATGCGATATATACAGAGGAATCACATTTTAAAAAGGCCAACAAATGTTATTCGACTCTTTCCGACTGATTCTGGCCACGAAATGCAGTTAAACGAAACGATTTAATTATAAACAGTTTTAATTCGATATTATTGAAATTAATTTCTGCTACTGGACTAAACTGATATTGTTGGAGGCAGTGACTGTTTGTGAAGAAGTAGAGGGAATAGCTAGGAAAAGGAGCAACATATATTGTAATTGAGGTGGCGGGGGCGCCGATTGTTATCGTGTAAGAGAGGATCGAACTCTCAATCGATCAGGATATCGATCCGATCTTCGCCTCGCAGATAAACTTGCCCCTCCCCCAAGTTCATAAGCTCTCTGCCACTCTACTGCCTCGAGGCCTTCAGTTATTATCATAATTATCGTAGAGAGTGCCGACATCATCGTTGCTATCATTATTTCTGCACGCCTAACTTTTTCCTTGTAGAAATAATGACCGTAAATTATCCGATTAATAGAAGTTGTACATTACATTTTAGATTCGTGTATTAGTCGATTTTTTTATGAGAGATGGGGGGGGGGGGGTAAAATGGGTACAGACCCGAACTGACGACTTGGCGTTCCGTTTTCGAATCCTATCGGATCAATAGCACCACTTTTGCTATGAATCTAGGCAATCTTCGCATGGTCCACCCTGGGACTTACTGACCGCGCCCCCCCCCCCCATAAAAAAAGAAAAGAAATCAAGAAAATAACTCAAACAGGGTTAAAACAGATTTAACACGTCGATTTATACAAAAATAATGATCAGTTGAGTTTACTGGATATAATCCCGGTTAAATTGAACTACTGGTTTTCTTCTGACTCGAAAGACAATTATTACCCTCTGAAAAGCTGCTTGCGAAATGCTTAATCTAGAGTGAAGTAAGGGTTAGCGCAATCACTAACCGCACTTTTAAGAGAAGATAAAATACTACGTTCTGTGTTAAAAGGATATCTTGTTCGAAATCTATTACGCAAAAACCCAAATATCATTTATTGATAAAAGAATTAGTATTTTAAACTGTGAAACATTTACGTGACGAGATGATGCCAAAAAATATATGTGTAAATATGAAACACAATTATCAATGTAACCGCAATAAAATGTCATTGTAAAGGAATTTGGAAGCATTTAAAGTGTAAAATAGAAAGGTATTTTATGCTTTTAAAGTACACACATTTAGTTCATTTGCTTTAAAAGAAACGACGTCGATAGATATTATAGCGGCTTCTTTTATAGAACACTGCTTCAACAAACTCTAACCAATATAGAAAATGTGACACATTGATGAAAGAAGTCTACAAAATATTGTCTGCGTATGCAGGATCTTCACTGTTACTATCGCAATATCGGGCCTGTTAAAATGCTACTATCTTACGTAAAAAGACGGCAGACGGATCGTCACTGTTGTTATCGCAATATCGGGCCTGTTAAAATGCTACTATCCTACGTAGAAAGACGACAGACGGATCGTCACTGTTGCTATCGCAATATCGGGCCTGTTAAAATGCTACTATCCTAGGTAAAAAGACGGCAGACGGATCTTCACTGTTGCTATCGCTATATCCGGCCTGTTAAAATGATACTGTCCTAGGTAAACAGACGGCAGATGGATCTTCACTGTTGCTATCGCAATATCGGGCCTGTTAAAATGCTACTATCCTCCGTAAAAAGACGGCAGATGGATCTTAACTGATGCTATCGCAATATCGGGTCTGTTAAAATGCTACTATCCTACGTAAAAAGACGGCAGACGGATCGTCACTGTTGCTATCGCTATATCGGGCCTGTTAAAATGATACTGTCCTAGGTAAAAAGACGGCAGACGGATCTTCACTGTTGTTATCACAATATCGGGCCTGTATAAATGCTACTTTCCTACGTAGAAAGACAGCAGACGGATCTTCACTGTGGCTATCGCAATATCGGGCCTGTTAAAATGCTACTATACTACGTAGAAAGAAGGCAGATGAACGTACACCGATAGTGTTGCCATGATGACACCGGATCTCTATAACTGCTACTATCTCACAGATTGAGTTACTATAGTCAGAAATAATGAATCACCTAATGAAATGCGTATATAATTTCACGTAAACCACAGTATAAGACTGTGTTATGAAGATAATATTTTGTACATACTATCGTGCTATGCAATGAAGTTAATCAAATAAATCCTTAAATACGTAATAGTTTGTGATACAGCTGTCATTATAAAGCAATGCAGGAACATCTGCTATTATTATGAAGATACTCATCGATTGGAAAAATCTGGGCAATGTTAATAAGGTTCTGAGCCGAAATATATAGTATATAGAAGCACTGAAGCGAAATAGATTTTGTATTTAAAAATCATGATTAAAGAGAGAAAGAAGAAAAAGAAAAATAGAATATTCAGAATCCAATATTGATATATAAGGTAAATTGTTATAAATTACAAATTCTTACAACCCGACACATGAATTTTTCATATTAGATTATTATTATCAGTAGTAGTATGTTAGTAATAAAATAATGTCAGTTTGTTGTACCTATACATTCAAATGTTTATAAACTCAATTTTCTTCATAAAAACAAAACAAAAAGACATGACAAATATAATATAATAGCATTTAAATCTTACAGTCTGTTCATTTTTTATAATGTAATATCTATAACTAGATGGCTATTTTGACTCGCTGTCGCTTCGATCAGTTCACGATTTGAAAGATAAATTTTAAATAATAAACATTTCATTCATAACTTTGTTGTAAACATGAAATAAAATATTTCTCATCTATTCATATAGTTAGATAAACATTAACATTTTGCTAATTTCGATGCAAATCTGTTCATGCTTTAACTTTGACCAAATAGAAACATATATATTATTTCGTTACTTTACTCGTAACTCAGAAAGATATCGCAACTTGTTGACAATCAAGTCGGTCCCACAAAGAAAGAAACATTTGAACAAAATGCTAAATATTTGTTCAAGAAATGAAACAATGTTTCGAAACAGAACTGTTTGTTATATTAAAACAAAATCATTGAATTTAAAACAATAACAATTAATAAATAATTAGGAAAAATGTACTATGTCAAAACTAATGTGAAAATTAGTGAACATTGCGACTGATATCGCATATATATATATATATATATATATATATATATATATATATATATATATATATATATATATATATAGTATGTCAGGGTATGTTGAAAAGAAATCAATAAAGTGCCTGAGCGCAAAAAGGGAGAGCTAAAATACAGATTATATATTTAAAAATATATGTTACATAGTTCAGAGACGTATCGCGGTTTCATCTAGATGGATCACTTTTTACCCTTTAAAGACCATTATAGTCCATTCAAATCATCAGCGACTCACAAATGAAAACATCACAAAGAATGGAATTCAAAGGTCACCGTTAATCCGCTGTGTTCGCTCAAGCATCTCTTTTGGAGAAAGTACCGAGTCAATAGAGGCAGCCTGTATAATTATATGGGTCTTAATCATAATTAAGTTTAATGTAAAATAATTACATTATTGATAACGGGTGCTGTATGTTTCAATGCTCCAATACATACATATATATATATATATATATATATATATATATATATATATATATAGTATATAACAAGATGGTGCCTCTATTGTGTAAATTTTAAACCGATAATACGAGAAAGAGTTCTAATTTTTGCATTTATTCATATCTAAACTAAATCATGAAGACAATAAACAAAGGTTATTTAATTTTAAATCCTTAGAATACATTATTTTAATCATCTAGTATTAATAAGAAAACATTTATATTCATAATTGAAGTCGATAATTTTTAATAAGGCTTCTAAAAAAGCGAACTGGATTCAGATTTTTGTTCATAGTGGAACTATTTCAAGAAAATTAAGATTAACTGATACACGAACTCGTTTTAACTAATTGTGCAAAATGTAAATAATATACAAAAAAGACTAAAACTCCTTTGAGAAATTTCGAATGAAGAGCGACTTATTTCCTGCGCCAACAACAGCTTAAAATCTTGTGAAAAAATTAAGTATAAATGGAATCGAAGTAATAGTAACGGAAGTATGATCTTCAATTCCTGGCTATTTATCTCCTCTCATCAAATATCTCCCTTTTCTCCGTCTAATTACGTAGCGTCTTACTTCTTTATCTTGCATGTTATTTTCTCTGCACAAGGCTATTTGTTGGTTTACGCTAATGTAACGTAGCTGAAGTGTTCTACAATCCACATAGTGTGTCCGCTTAGTCGACGGAAACCGTTGGTCGTTTTTCTGTAGTTGCAGTTGTGATGTGGCAACCGACGTTTCCATCCTCCCTTCTCTGTCGTCGTAGATGTCTTTTAATTCTTTTTATTTACAGGTCTCATAAAAAACACCACAAATTCCTCAGAAATAAACATTCTCTTTGGGGTTTTATTACTCTGTATAGTATACATAGAGATAAGACAAGCACCGGCCCCTTACCGGTGGGATAAAGAGATAACAGCTATTCAAACGCAACCGCTGGTGATTCAATTAAAAGTGAGATATATTTTTTGTTCATTCGCCACGTCAGGTAGCAACACCCTGTCTCTGTGTCGTCACTGCTGCGACACGTTTCCCTTACGACTTTTATTTGGAAAATTCCACTCTATTTAATGGTTAAGCTTAAGTGGAAATTTACCATACTAATCGTATCTATGGAACTGGGAACATGTAACGTTCACAAAAAGAAAATTACATGCGTACAGCATATAAACCTGTGCCCATGAAGAGGAACCGTCTTTATCTGATGTCACATTTGACTGCTCGGCCAACAATCCTTATGGTGAAGCGTTGGTCGCATTTTCCCAGATAACTCACGAAAATTCGACTCTAGCACGAGAGCGGTTTAACGCAATGTTAGCTAATGATGGTCCGCGTTTGTAAGTTTAATCCCGTCCAGGTCTTATTATTTTGTGTGAGTTATCTGTTGTCCAGGCCACCTTCAATAAGTAAATGTATGTTATCCATGTGTCTGATAGAATTTTATAGATTAGGATATATTGCTCAGATGGCATACTCAAGAATCGTCTGTCCAAAGTTATGTATAATGGACAGTATTGTGTTTGACTTATGTCTATTCGTCTATCGTCTTTGGAAGCATGTAATGTTCATATTTTCTTGTCTCCCCACGAGACAAGGTAGGTTTTTAATGTGGGAAAAATCCAGCTCCCCGCAAAAAGACAACTTTGATCGGAAAAAAATTTAAAAAATCCTCAGTCTAGAATGACGACTTCTTCACGCCCCGAGGACAGAATAGACTAAGTGTAGCATCAATACATCTACTACACTTTGTTACTAGCTAAAAGGCCAAGAAAGATGAAATGTTATGTGTATGTTATAAAATTGACACTGATGAAATCATTAAAATTCACACTCCTTTCTGTAATCCGACCATAATTCCTAATAAACTTCAATCTATACTTGATATGCGAACCAAATGTCAGTTATTAATGTCCAAAAGTCTCGTTTCTATCAAAGTTTTATGATATGCAAGGGCAATTTGGTTATATCATCACTAAGAGGCAATACTCAATGGACCTAATACTCATTAGATCTTAAGCCCTCAGCTTTTTATCTGTGGGGTTATCTCAAAGATAATCTCTATCAAAATAATCCCATACTATTCTTGAACTAAAAAGAGAGATACCAACCAACATCAAAGAGGAGTATGTCAGATCTGTTGATAATTTTGCACGTCGTGTCCAGATATGCTTAATATGTCATATATGTTCATAATTTTCCACGTGATGTTAAGATATGCTGAGTATGTAAGATCTGTTGATAATTTTGCACGTGATGTCCAGATATGATTAGTGTTGTGACACTGTTTAGGGGCTGAAATGAAGACACGGAACATGAGCTTAGGTAAACAATATATATTGAAGAAAATATAAGTACAGAGAATAAGAGAAGTGGTATATCAGTTCTGACTGCCAGGGTAGACTGGAGTTCAATCCAATTACGTGAAACCTAAATGCTTTCAGTATTTTATTAGAAATGGACGAGTCTAACTGTTCGTCATATAGATACAGCACCATAACACTTATTATGTCAGATCTGTTGATAATAATGAACGTGGTGTCCAGATAAGCTTAGTATGCCAGATCTGTATATAATTTTGAACGTGGTGTCCAGATATACTTAATATGTCAGATCTGTTGATAATTTTGCATGTGTTGTCCAGATATGCTTAGGATGTCAGATCTGTTGATAATTATGCACGTCGTGTCCAGATAGGCTCAGTATGTCAGATCTGTTGATAATTATGCATGTGTTGTCCAGATAGGCTTAGTATGTCAGCTCTGTTGATAATTTTGCACGTGGTGTCCAGAAATGCTTTGTACGTCAGATCCGTTGATAATTCTGCACGTCGTGTCCAGATTTGCTTATCATTGAACGGCAATAAAACACTGGTAAACATATGTGGCATCATTGAAGAGTGGTGTAACATCATACTTACTTCGCAGTTTTATGTAAGTATAGAAAAGCCTAAGATGAGATAATTCATCAAATTAGGGTAATTACGCTATACTAACGCTTCTATTTAAGCGAAATAAACACAAACACAAAACCTATGCCTTTTAATTTCTTCTGATCTCAACTGCGGATTTTTGGTTTATATATTTATATACCAAACACTATCCAAGCGTGGTAGGTGGTATGAGTTGCCAGAAGCTGTTATCAACCACATCTTGTACGGTTTAAGTCTATTCTAAAAGAGCGAGAGATTGCTACAGTTCTCGTACGTGACGTCACAACAAAACGTAATCCCATCAAGTCTCGCAACTCCGCTAAAAATCTAATATGTAATATATAGGAACCAAGGAACTTCACGGAATGTTACTAACTATGATAAATTGCATCTAAAAATACCTGAAATTACAATAGTCGAAACGTTGTGAACTTAAAGTGACGAGAGCAGTCTGAAATATGTTATTAATATAAATAACAACGTTGATTCATCGCATTAAAATAGCCTGCAGCATACCAGAGTGTTTTTCATGTCATTATAAGTAACATATACGGTATCATCACGTTGACACACGTTAACTTAAGCGACGTTGAGCCTAGTCACTCATAGATAGGTGACCATTTACGAATACCAGGATCTGTAAGTGGGACAACGGAGGTACCTCCTTGCAAAAGTACTGAAAAAACTAACATAATTAAACTCATCTGGCCTAGGAGAGATACGCATGCGACTTGGGAGCGCTAGTGAATTTGCTATTTTTCAGTGACTTCCACCTTCATAGGAAGCCGGTTAAACCTGCTTAGAGTGCGTGTCGCACAGGACAGGAATATAATTTGCATCGATATGTTGTGTGCTGAACGTTGCTGACCTGAAAAATAAAATACAAATGTTGGATTCTTTACTATATGGATTGACATACTAAATAATTATTTATGGATATTTATTTTCTTTTACAGACTGCAAGAGTGTAGTAAATAATAGCAGACCTGCCACAGAACCACTGATGAAGAATTTATTGCTATGCCTAATGTACGTACATGTTCGATATTTCACCTTTCCTTGTTAGTGGGTATGATTAGCCTTTAACTTCGTTACGGAACACCAACGCATTTTTTACTCACTCAAATTGTAACCGTAATATGATAAATCATTGGTATTGCAATTAGCTTGGGATCGATTATCGAACACTTATAGTAATAATTCGTCGTCTTCGGCGCACAAAAAGTATAACGAATATGATGCCGACAACTGAAAAAGAAAATGTCCACCCTCAGAAAACTTGAAAACTTCGCGATCGATCGCCGTGGGGACGAGTGGAACGATTGGCCCTATCACGCGGGACTTCCTTAATCACTTGGGTGTATAAATGACAGGCTATATCGGGGGCCATTGTGGATTGATTTGGCTCTACGAGCACTTCCTATCGCCATAATTCGAGGGAACGCTCCCGGCCTAACAATCCAGCAGGAAATACAAATGAAACTTTCTGATGGGCCGAATATAATCTTCTTTCTTTTCTTTTTACACCGAATATTTGACATTTTACTATCAGCATAGAAAACATGTGTCAGTCAACATTGGCCTCTTTCCTTCTATTCTACATGTCTTAATGGAGTATTATTGCGACATCTGGGCTGGTACACCAACCACTTACCTTCCCCTCTTTGAGAGGGCCTGAATCTAATACATCCCACACTGTGTACCACGCTCCAGCCCTTCTCCCATCGCTGCAGTGTTGCCTCCCTGTGTTTTTTTACAAGTACTTCAATAGAATGTGCCCGATGAACTTGTTACACTTGTGCACCCTCAAGGTAAATACCTTCGGCCAACGCAGCAAACAGCAAACTCCCACCCCTTCACTCTTAAATTTCCCAGATTCCGGAAAGCTTTCTTCACTAATAGCTTCTCTCTCAAACTGCTTGTCTTTCTCATCTCCCGACTGTACCAACAAGCAGAACTTTAAATGTAATATAAAGAAACGTCTCGCTGCAACACTCTCAACTAACGATGCCCGCATGAGTCTGGTCCCTAATTTAAAGTAGTCCTTTACATCTAAGATTCACCCCAAACAAGACGCATTTCTACAAAGTAAATAAAAATTCCAACATTACGGACACTTTAAAAAACAAGAGTATAATAGAAGGTAAATATTGTTTTGAAAGATTACCACTGTTTAGCGTTCATAAATTTACTATTATATAAACAGATTACGGATACGTTCGAGATATCAGATCTTGGTCTTTACTAACCTATGTTATTATAAAAAATGTTCATCTTATCTGTGTTTTTCGTATTTCTTAAAATAATTTAACATACCATTTTCTGTCTGTCTGTCTCTCTATATATATATATATATCTAGGGGGTATATCGAGGGCTCTGGGTAGAGGCAGTACCTTTCAAGTTCGGCAGCTGCATCCTACCTGAAAGGGTTGATTGCATCACTTGTCCCCAATCATCTCCTAAATTTCTCATATGTTGGCTTCAAGCGCCATGCCCCGGAAACGGCTTCAGTTAGCGGGATTAACAATGTGAGTGTGTGGTGTGCATTAATCTCCGAGACGCAGATCACCAGCCATGGCAGAAGAGTTCCAAGAAGAACTTTGATGACAACGTGAAACCTAGCAATTAGATTATAACCCCACTGCCTTGTGGGTATCTCTGGGAGGAGAAAAAGCTATGGGAGTAAACCCAGAAAGTATATCCGGAGTGGAGTCCTTAAGTCTATTGAATATCACTATTACTTTTTCCCATCAGCTCTTGCAGCTAAGCGGATGCCAAATATATTACTCGGCGCTCGTTTGGTCCACACCAGCGAGGCCGAGAGAGGACTCCCGGTGTCGGGGCAGCTTAGGATCTCCATGCAAATTGCGCTTTGGAGAGGCCACTTCAGTGTCGCTATTTGCAGCGTTAGAAACAACACGGGACACTCAGTTATGAGTAATAAGCTAGGAACGATTGGCGTTACTCCAGGTGCTACGTGTTGTCTTCGACGGTAGGAGGGACCATCGCAGTACCACTGGTCTGCTACCGTCCGCTTCAAGCTGAGAAGGCCCCATCCAGAAATGTGGCTACCCCACTACAGTCTGTCTGCTTAACTGGGTACTTGAAGCTAAGGATAAGTCGAATAAGCAGACTGCAAACCCTGCACCAAACAAAGAAATACAAAACCACAAATCTTGCGATAAGCAAGCTGGAATGTCAGGACAAGGTGCCCTGATGATTTACAACAAGTTAATGACTCCAGAAAACAACTATCATTTCAAGACTCAACGTAGCTGCACTACAAGAAACACAACTCGGGGTCTCAGGGAACAAAACTACACGTTTCTCTGGTATGGCGAAGAACCTGAGTCACCAAGCCTGAATGGAGTTGGATTCGCAGTGAAGAATTCACTACTCACCACTGTAGAACCACCATCCAGTGGCATATCAGAAATCTTGTCTAGACGGTTATCAGCCGCCTCAGACCCAGTGAACATCCTGAGCGTTTATGCTCAAACGTTATGCTCTCCAGCGAGACCAAATACCATACTTATGAGGATCTTGACACCACGTTCAGAGACACCCCTGTCTCACATGCATTTTTTGCCAGCAAGCCACATCATCGAGTATCCTGGCAAAACCGAAAGATCTCATCACTGAAACAAGCTGGACCTTGTTATCACTCGGAGACCCTCACTGAACTCCGGTCAAACCACACTTAGCTACAACAGTGCTTTCTGTTACATTGACCACTCCAGGGTTGGCAGTAAAGTCTGTCTCTAGTCCACTGGATCCATCGAACCAAACTGAAAAGGCCCCCTAGCATTAACACTAGCAGAACGGCAATACCAGACCCACGCGAGCACCGACGCCAACATTATCGAAGACACTCCCAAAGACTGTCCTACGGGTAATGCTATAGTGAAGTAGGTTCATATACGTGATGCCACCTACAACTTCACAGTGATCATGTTTGGCAGGAAAGAGAGAAAAACCCGGACTTGTTCGTAGCCGGCATTGCGGAATTAGAGACAGCAATGCCAAAAGAGAAGCACTCGTTAACTACCACAGGAAGCAGTTTGAGAAGACAGTCATAGCACACGGGAAGGCCAGTAACGACAATCAACGGATGGCTCGGTGCTGTGCCAATGACTACTGGCTAAACCTCTGTGAGAGTATCCAGTTCTCTGCTGACTGGGGCGACATTCGTGGCATTTACAATGGCTTGAAGAAGACTTTTGGCTCAATCAAAAACAAGATCGTACTCCTGAGATCACCTGTTGGTGACAAAATATTTGACCGCAGCAGACAAATGGAGAGATCGACTGAGAACTACCAGGACATTTACGCAATGGAAAACATTGTCACGGGCGCAGCCGCCTAGAGCACCATCAACATACAAGTTAAAGAAAAGCTAGACGCCCCCTTTTGTAATAGAACTAAACAAGGCCATAGATTCCCTAACCTACGAAAAAGCTGCAGGAAAAGATGGCATCCCATTTAAAATCATCAAAGTAGGAAAGACGACACCCCTGTTCCACTACTTGCACCAGCTGATGCATGACGCAAGTATCATCACCTTGTACAAAAATAAGGGTGACTGCAGCGATTGCAACAGTTACCGTGGAATATCTCTCCTGTTGTTGAGAAGATCTTCACCCGGGTCGTCCTCAAGAGGCTGCAGTTACTTGCAGAGCGTGTATAACACGAGGCACAGTGTGGGTTTAGAGCAGGAAGATAAACTGTCGACATCATTTTTTCCCTACGATAGCTCCAGGAAAATGCAATGAACTGAAACAACCACTGTACATCACATTAATTGACCTAACCAATGCCTTTGGCAGAAAGGTACTTTTCACTTTGCTGCAGAAGATTGGATGTCTTCCGAGGCTCTTGGAAATGTTCACATCCTTTCATGTTGCCATGCAGGGCGCCGTACAATACGATGACTCTTCCTCGGACACTTTCCTAATCAAGATCGCTGTGAAACTGCGACGCGTACTCGCTCCGACACTCCTTGGCATTGTATTCTCTCTGCTATTGGCCTACGCATTCAACCAGTTGAAGATGGAGTATACCTCCATACCAGAAACAGTGGCAGCCTTTTCCACCTTGCCCGCTATTGAGCTAAGGCCTAAGTTCGGCAGATACTTATACGCAAGATGCTATTCGCTGATGATTCAGCACTGACGACACACTCTGAAGGGGAATTGCAGCTTCATAAACTTCCTCGCGCACGCATGACCATCAGCCTAAAAAGACTAACATCCTCGGCCAAGATGTAAACAGTACCTCAAACATCACCATTGGCGACTACACCCTCGCGGTTGTCCAGGACTTCACATCACAATCAATCTCTTCCTGGATGCAGAACTCCACAAACGTATCGCCGAGGTGGCAACTGTCATGGCTCACTTGACGAAGAGAGTCTGGAATAACAAGATGCTGACAACCAATACCAATATAAATGTGTAACGGGCCTTTGTGCTAAGCACGCTACTGTACGACGGTGAATCATGGGGCCTCTACTTGCGCTACGAGAGCTGAGTCAACACCTTTCTACGTACAGAACCTAAGGAGGATCTTAGAAGTCACCTGGCAGGACAACATTTCAAACAAGACCGTACTTGATCAGGCGGATATCCCGAGCATGTTCGCTCTGCTCAGCCAATGACGACTCTGGTGGCTTGGTCCTGCCAGGTTTATGGACGATGGAAAGATCCCAAAGGATGTTCTCTATAACGAGCTCGCAACCTGTTCCCACACAGCAGGAAGGCCTGTCTTACGCTACAAGCAAGACACGAGGGCAGGTGGATTCGGCCAAACAGACTGGGGTTTTTTCACTGAAGATCGCAGCGTCTTCAGAAGAGCTGTAAAGGCATGCTGCAGTAGGAGTGGGTAGAGTAGAGACCAGTTGTATAATATATATATTATATATATATATATATATATATATATATATATATATAGAGAGAGAGAGAGAGAGAGAGAGAGAGACGAAAGAATTAAGACGGAAGAGGGCTGCAACATAGCTATCGCAACAAGACACCACCTACATCTGTGTAAACTGCAACGGAGCCTATCGATCCAGGATAGGCTTGCACAGTAAGAGCAGACGCTGACAATTCAGCAACGAACAACTATGAAGATGAATGACAATAACAACTATATATATATATATATATATATATATATATATATATATATATATATATATAGGGTAAATTACACGATAAGTCATGAAGATTAAATGCTGTGGTAGACAAAATGTTTGAAAAAAGAGAAACGGAAAACAAGTTAGAATTTAGGAGAAAAACAAAAAAAAAGAGATTTGACCGGTTTCGTTCGTATTATCGAACGTCTTTTCAGTTCGTCTCTTTTTTCAAACATATATATATATATATATATATATATATATATATATATATATATATATATATATAAATTACTCGTGTCTGACTGTTCGAATCGTGCGACCGACTAAAAAGTTATCTAACACAGTGATGATTTCATAGAATATAAATGTATATGTCTGTGAATAATAATTCAAAAATATTTATTTTTTAAATAATTACATTATATATATATATATATATATATATATATATATATATATATATATATATATATATATATATAGTCTTATTATGAAGTGGATAATTAATAAAATGCTTAATGTTATTTAAGTTGAATACAAAATTCGAAAACTACATTATTTAATGGTCATCTTGAACGTGCATATCCGACAGGAAAAAATTGATTTGGCTTAGTGAAGTGTTCGAAAACCACCCTATAACACCCAGAGAGCAACACTAATTAGGTGTCAGGATGTAATTACTTTAGTAGGGGGTCGGGTAGATGATGGAGGCCTGCACTTGAGTTGGACTTCATAAGGCACCCGCTTCGTGCGAACCGAGCGAGCCATTTAAAGGAACCGACCGATACCCTTTTGAAGTTAATCTACTTACACTGGTGCGGATCGTCTTTATGCCAAATCGAATATCGATTATGGCATGAGAGGGGTGGCTGGATAGGACGTCTTTGGCGGTCAATAGCTTGCCATTCACCCAGGCTCGACAACCGGCACTCCCCCATCGTGGTGTATTTGATGGGTGCCTTTCTTTTTGGCCGTGCACCAAAGGCCGTCGGCAAAAAGGCGGTAAATGATCAAAGATCATTCGACGGTATTGGGTGGAGGGTAGAGTTGATTGACGGGAGAACGAGTATAAAAGACAAAAAAAAGAAAAACAGAAATATAAGCGAGTAATAAAGTAAAGAATGAAATATAAATGAGAGGGGGAGAAAAATTGATGTCGAAAGTTGCTATAATACATAGGGAGTAAGGAATTAAATTAAGGGGGGAGACATTTAAATATTATAATTATATATATATATATATATATATATATATATATATATATACATCGCAGGAGATCGTAAATCTTCGGCCACGCCGTCAGATTTTCACCATGAAAAGAAAAAAAAAGAAAAAATCCAATGTCTGTTTACCATGATTATGGTTTGTTAAAACCGAAGATTCGGAATTATAAAATTTTTTTTAAAAATTATTAAATAAATCTTCATTTATTGATATGAATTCACGCGTCTGTTAACTGGTTTCTCAAAGAAATTTTTAAATATATCTCCTAACGACGCTTTCAACCCTGTAGTAACACTTATATTATATTATATATATATATATGTATATATATATACTGTTAATAAATAAATATTAATTATTTTAATACCTACAGACATCGATGTTTCATGCTAACGCAATCTTCAGTGCAGGAAGCTAATTCTCAACGGTCGGCGGGCGCAAACTCTGATCACAAATCGCCACTGATTCGTAGTCAAGAGTCTTAAACTCATATATCTATGTATCTCATACAGAGATCAATTGTTAGCACCAGGATGAAACCCCTTGATTTCTGAGAACTTCGAATGAAGTAAAACTAAACTTGAAATGGAGAAAAAATATACATCTATCTATCTATCTTTATATATATATATATATATATATATATATATATAAAGATAGATAAATAGATATTTTTTCTCCATTTCTTGTTTAGTTTTACTTCATTCGAAGTTCTCAGAAATCAAGGGGCTTCATCCTGGTGCTAACACTTGATTTCTGTATGAGATACATAGATATATCCCCTTAAAGTTCTCCTTACCTGTCAAACGTTGAGTTAGTAGCGTAGTGAAGAACTTTAATTTTCATCTCTCCAATTGACCAGTTAACTATTTTATAATATATTTCTCTGTTCGTCGCTTGGTCTGAACGCATTCCAGGACAATAATTAATGTTTTGTGGTGGAGTATTCAGCTAACTGCTGTTACTTGAAGTAACATTACTTGGATAAGGTGCACCATTCCTCGTAGAAGCTAGTGTGAAGTAGCCATACAGAGGGAACCTTATTTGAGTTTGGAATACTATGTTATTTTGAATATTTGGTCAGGGTTTACTTGTAGGGGTAAGTACTCTCATGTCAGGCTGTCCTGACAAACCCTTGTACAGAGAGACCAAAGACATTCGAGGATCGTGTCTAGTATGGATATCTGTGTGTGCATGTGTAATTCGAAACGAAATCGATTTAAGATCCAACAATGGTAAAAGAATAAATTCAGCAAACATATCTAATGGAATTGATGTATAGATGGCGCTTTATTCACGCATTTCTGTGCATCTGAAAAATATATCTACATAATATTTACACCAAATATTTTTTCTTTCAACTTTACAAATACCCACACACTTTGATTTCATGAGAAAATTCATAATCTGTGATAGACCTTACGTAAATGCTATGGCAACTCTGGAAAAAGGAGTCTCTATTTCTCTGAATGCTAACAAGTAATTAGAAAATATTATAATATGACATACTAGAGTGAGAGGGGACGAGATCCATCCGTAGAGAGCTGAGAGATAGATAACTTGTTCAGTTAATTATAAATTACGGCTAATTATAACAATTCAAACATAACTAGAAAATATATGCTCCCTAAAGGAGGAGGTGATTTCAGAGAGAAGAATCTCATGAAACAGAACATACACCTTGTTAACTTTACCCCAATAAGGATGAGTTAATACCTAGGAGTATATATTACTACGAACGAACATATACTACACTTACCCGAAAAGAGGAGGTAATGCCTAGGAGGATGCCGGAATTGTAACATAACAGATACTACGTTACCCCTGTCAACCAAAATAGTATTAGCCAATACCGGGGAGTAAGGTGTTATGACAGCCGAACAGATACTACCTTATCAACTTTCTCTGAATTAAGCATAATGCAATAATACATTAATAGAGGCAATGCAAGATATACTCGGCCAGCTCCACAAATTGTTCTATATTTAAAAATCCTCTATTGCTAATTTTCTTAAGTTCTGAGAAATTATCCACTTGAACTGCCCAGGTAGGAAAAGCAGAGCAAGAGAAGTATACTGCAATAAAATATATTCGAATATCATTCACCTCATTAATGGCGACATATTCTGTACTTTACGCATGCGCCATGATGACAAGATGACAGTCGAATCGTCGGCCATTTTGTTTAAGTATCGTAAATGAATGTATTATAGTCGTCTGGTATTCGCGCTTGTGATGAAGATAAAGGCCAACAGACACGTTTACGAGATATTCAGTAAACAAAAGACTATCTATTCGTTATTTCGTAAGAAGAATGCCCTAATAAATTCAGTGAACAGTTTGAAGCAGTAAGAATGAACGATAGACGATAAGCTCCACAAATTGTGAAATATAAAAGAAAGAATTGAAACCAGACACAACGGTACAAATATTATAAGATTGATTCATTGAAAGATATGAATACATATCGGCAGTGAACTACATACAAATTAACGGTCTTGGTTAAAACAAAGAAGATGAATGAATGAACTAATGAATAATACATAGTCTAATAAGATGACCAACGGAGACTAGAAAAATGAAAAGACCGGAGCACGATAGGAAGAAGAGTAATGGAAAAGTGAAAAATACAAAAAGAGAATAAAAAGAATATGAAAGTATATTTTTAAGGACCCTTTTTATACGTCGTTGATGGACACGTTACTGTAAGGGAAATGGAAGGAATGAAAATAGTTTTAGAGTTTGTAACATTAAAGAAACACGTTATCTGTGAAAGATGTACGTAAAAGTAAAAAGACAGGCGAACTAAAAATATAAAAGAAAGGAAAATAAAAACATGATAAAGAACTAAAACTTCGACGACAAAAAGAGGCATAAAAATAAAGACTACGACGTTAATAAAGACAACAAGTAAGGAAGGTGGAACAAAACAGGAGGAGGAGGGGAAGAAAAAGAGTGATACGGAGTAGAATGGGAAGTAGAAGCATAAGGAAAAGGAGAAGAAGGAAGAGCACGAGGAGAAGAAGAAGGATGAGAAAAGAAAGATGGGGTGAGAGGACTAGGAGAAGAAAAATGAGGAGACGAAAAAGAATGATGAAGAGAAGAAAACAAAGAGGAGGAGAAGAAACAACGAGGAGGGAAAGAAAAATTAGAGTGTGTAGGAGAAACACAATGAGGAATTAAAGAACCGAGGAGGGGGATAAGAAGGATGAGGAGAAAAAGATGAGGAATAGGAGAGAAAAGGAGTAGGAGTACAAAAAAAAACGAGGAAGAGTAGAAGAAATAGAAGCAGAAGACGACAAATAAGAAGAAATAAATTAAGGAGAGTAACGAAAAGAAGTAAATAACAACAAAACAATTTCTTATTCATACAAATATTTTTGGCTATACATGTGCAGGTATGCATTATCTAAAGAATAATTCTGACTAAGCTTCCCCAGGCCAAGTTTTTGAGATGAAAACAAAAAGTAGTATAACGCTGACCAAAAAATTTGGAAAACTCAAAAAGCGAATGACCATGTGAATGGAATTATGTAACATGTAACGGTTGGCTTTGATTATCATTGTCTTTCTTTCATTCCTTATCATCAGATGTTATATTTCTATAACTTAAAACTTTTTGAACTCCATAGATTCGCCCACCAGCAGGAGATTTCTGTCGACACGCAATTTCCACCAATGTTTACATTTGGGGGATGCGGGTTAGAGGAATGCTCTGCCAGCCCCGATCTCCACAAGTGGCTAAAGTTGTTTTAATTACGTATAGAAATGAACCAATAACATGTATACTAAATAAATATATAGATTTTCTTGTTACTGAGCACTATAATATAAAGACGGTTAAGATTAAAAAGATTAATTACCCAACTCCTATGAACCAAATACTACTGAAATATATATTATATATATGGCGTCGGATTTGAGTTGTAAAATACTCGTAATCCGGGGTTTCGAATCGCATGACCGGTAGTGAATAGTCATATCTCTATGCTGATGAGTCCCGGTTAAAGGACGAAACGTATACGTACATAGATAATAAACAATAACACATATTTATTATTATTTGTCGCTTCTCGAAAAAGTAGAGCACTGTGTGTGTAGTATTAACACAGCATGACGTCACTAGCCTTAACTGCATCGTTCCTTCCTCAAAAAAGTAGAACGCTCTAGACGTTATGTCTAGAGCGTTCTACTTTTTTGAGGAAGGAACGATGCATTTAAAGCTAGTGACGTCATGCTGTGTTAATACTACACACACAACCGCCGATAACGTGTTAAAATTATCACAGTTAATTCGCTATTTAAAACTGGCCGTGTGGTTAAGGCGTCGGATTTGAGTTGTAAAATACTCGTAATCGGGGTTTCGAATCGCATGACCGGTAGTGAATAGTCATATCTCAATGCTGATGAGTCCCGGTTTAAGGACGAAACGTATACGTACATAGATAATAAACAATAACAAATATTTACATATATATATATATTAACAGGCGAGAACAGACGAGAAGATAGATATAGATTGGCAGACGGACATATAGGTAAGTAGGTTGGTATATATATATATATATATATATATATATATATATATATATATATATATATATATATATATACACACACATTTTTTAAGTGTGTCACTTATTCCTTTTTGGTGTTGTTTACCGGAAATTTGAAGACCTTTGCATGAAGTTTCGCCTTGATGGTGTATGGTTTTCAATTGGCAACCCGCATTGATAACGAGAGTTTGTGGTTCGAGTTAAATGTGTTCAAGTATGTTCTGGATCGTCCTAGACACACGTGTTAGTTTTACTTTATTTTGAAACTGACATCGTATCACGGTAGAATATAACTTCATCCTGTCAGTTTATTTATTCATAGTTCTAGTACAATATTTTGAAATAACTATTTAAAGCATTGAATATTGGCTTCATTTTATTTTGGAATTTGATTTTGATATGAACTATAAGAAATAGTTTTTTTTTATATTATAATGCCCGCGCACACAAACACATATTTATATAGGAATTTATGACAATATAAATATATAAATTGAATTTATATGTGTAAGATTGATTTACGAAGAGATCGAATTTCAATTACAAAAGAACAGATCAATATATAACACCAAATGGAGCTTATAGGTATTTTTATTTGAAGACATCTTATTGTATTATTTTATAACTAGCGGAACCCGTGTAAATTACACGAAATGATATTTTCAATACTAATTATCTTGTTTCTAACCTATAAAAGCGGTTTCGTGTCCGTCCGTCCGTCAGACTTTTTTCTCGATTTGATCGATCGACTAATTCCGATTTCAACCACAAAACCTTACTTTGTAAATGCTTTAGATTAAATTAAATTCGTCTATCGTATCAATATGTTTTTTCCGGTCGTCCCCTCCCAACCTCCCTTCGATGTAGAAAAAAATCTGAGAGGTTGGTTGGGATTGAACTATAAACCAGTCGGGTCGACGTCAAAAACAGACGTCACCATCTTACGTCGTTACCCGTGCGTCAAAGGGATAAACTTGAAAAAGTTACGAAAATTAGGTGACTTGAATGCTTTTCCAAATCTAGTTGCGACACGCATGCGCAAAGCTTTTGATGTAAGCGTGACACACGAACACACACGCTATCGTATTAATATGTAAATAATTTATAACCAAAGCAAAACATCTGGTTTTAAATTTAAAAAAATGAATAGTACACAGAAAATCTAGGTAGTTTACCATAAAAACAAGACCTTATTATCAGAATCATGGAACAAAAATACTAACAGAGAAAATTAAAATTCGTCAAATGGGGAGAGCAAAGTTCGGAAAAATATAGCCAGTTTAGAAAACACTCCGCAGAATGTTGTAATAGTCTCGAGAGCATGTTTAAAAGACAAAAATAATATAAAGGATATAATTAAAAAAAAGTAATCCGAAGAAAAAACTAAAAAAAGTAAATATTGGTTTGTTATCGCTTCCATAACGAGCGATAAATAATGTATGTAATATATATATATATATATATATATATATATATATATATATATATATATATATATATATGGTGGACTCTCCCGTCGATTTCGACGTATGAGTGCCCCACTGGCGGCTGCCCGCGCGTGAATTTGTAATTGCAAGGGTTGCGCAATCTCCAACAACCGCTATCCTGAGTCGGCATTGCTTGATTCCAATGGCAAGTAGTAATACAAGACGACTGGAAACAATGCCGAGATAAGCAGAGAGCACATACAGCACCTGGTATTCCCAAATGGTCACCCATTTAATACTGGCCAAGCTCGACGCCGCTTATATATATACATATATATATATATATATATAAACTTATACTAGTTGAACAAAATAACATGAACACTTGTTAAGTTCAAATAAAGTTGATCTCCAGACTTAAGTTCAAAATGAACAGTTTTAGTCTAAACTCAACTATTAAAATGTTCAACTCGGCGGTGATCCTTCCATCCAATGCATTTCCATGCACGTCAGTACGTGACGTTTTGAAGAATGACCATTACTTAATATGCATACTATTTTAAAAACATACATTACTGTTGCGCACTTTATTTTATTACATTTTTATGGTATGTGTTTGTGCTAGCTCATCCGAAAAACGGACTGGAGAAATTGGTATTATTGTATCAGTTCCAAGTACTTATAAATCAAGAATACTCGATACAAGACCTATGCGAGGTTAATCTTATAGGCATAGATTAATGGGAAGATTATGTGGGATTTGTGTAAGCCAGTAAGTAGTTACATATTTACATATGAGGATCACTCGATTATTTTGATTAAAATATATTAGAACAGAGTAGAAAAGAAAATCCGAGGAAAGATGAAAGAAATTGGAATGAACAGATCCGAGGTAGATAATTCAGTATAAAAATAATGCTTAAAGGACCAGAAAAGACATAAATACAGATATAAACAGACAAGTAAGTGGGTAATATATATATATATATATATATATATATATATATGTATATGTATATATATATATATGTATATGTATATGTATATGTATATGTATATGTATATATATATATATATCTATGAGAAAGATATGAGGAAGTATATGTTTGTGCAACTACTTTTATTTTTATAGACCAACCTTGTCAATATGAGAGCCAGATGTTCACTTACATTTAACACTATTAAGCTAAATTCTGTAACCAACTTTTTATTTACTTTTTGTTCAAAACCACGTGGTTGCCTAAATGGCTCGTTACATCCATGTTTTTCCTTGAGGGAACATGTATTCAATGTAAGTTACGTGTTTTTTTGTGCTTG
>OY744516.1:153222938-153227938 GCA_963556195.1 Sepiola atlantica
TCTTCATCATCATTGTTACTGATGATATAAATAGATGTAATAGAGCAGTGTAATAGAGTAATGTATTAAAGGTTCTGTGTCCTATAATAACTGGGCATATATGTTTCAAAAATGGTGAAATTTGATGTCTTTTTGCTTCACCTTTATTTGTGATATTATGAGGGGGTGCTGAAGAAGTGACTTCTTGGAATCATCTAAAATATAACATAAAATAAAATATTCCAAATAGTCTTAGACACGATCGTACGCCAAATTTCGTTTTGTTTGAATTCTTGGAATTGATATAACTAATGTGCTAATTTTATTTAGTTCAAACTACTTTATATATATATATATATATATATATATATATGGGTACGGATAGATGCATACATCAGTACATTGTTTTGTATAACTAAAACAAGTGACTCACTGATAAAAACAAAAATTGTAAAAAAAAATCGATTGCAAAACATAAGAAATGTCATAAACAATGGCGAGCGATTATAGGAAAGAAAACAAATGCAAGCTTCAAATTATTGAAACAAGATATTCTCATAGCATTCATTGTTAAAAAACGAATAAACATTGACAAACAATCTCGTTAATTATTCAAGCGCGTAATACACATCCCTATAATATTATGAATGTGCTACTTCCTTTTTAATGAAGACAAATAAAACAGATAATAGAAGGAAAATGGATATAATCTGAAAACATTTTCATCTGATTTTTTTTTAGATTTCAAAGAAGTTCACGGCAGCCATTAATACTTCTTAAATTCAAGTTTTGTTCAATCTCTCTCTGTCTCTATTAAACAAAGTGCAGCTTATGTTTGTATGTCTATTTATATAAGGTTATGTATGTGTACATGATTATATATTTCCGTGCATATGATTCACTCAAACTAGTAAACCGACCATTTAAATTTTGTAATACTACTAGGCTAAAAGGTGTGTATTAGGCTACATTTAAGTTTATTATACTTTTATGCAACAAAGTCATCGTAAAAATTCGGATACACCCGATTTTTGTGAAATTTTAAGTATTTGATATCAATTATAAAATATTCCTCAAATTTCAGGAAGAATTTCCCCATTTGAAAATTAAAATATTTTCGGTTTGCATTCAATTTGATGCATAGTTATTAGAAACTAATTAAGCAAAATTCGGTGAATCTCTATTTCTTAAGAGTACTTAAGCTTCAAACATATTGTTGAATAAAAATGATGTAATGGGTTTTGATCAAAATTTGAATAAATATTCTTTAAAATACTAAGCAGCATAATTTCTTGATTTTCAAACTTCGTAAGTGGGCATACAATTATTGCAAACAGTTCTATTCGGAGAATTACTTTTACCTGTACTAAAACGGGTATTCTTCTAGTAATCTACTAAGAAAATTCAGTCGAATACTCGATATCAGAGCCAAATAGCATTTTTTCTGTCAAATCTACATTTGATTATGCCTACGGAATTACGTCATTGCCATTCTATGTTATACGCATTATGAAAAAGGAAGTACAAATTAATTCAGCGATTGCATACAATATCCGGTCTCAAATATCTTTCAGTCAGCTAAATATTCAGCTAAATACAACTAGCGTTTCTCGTCAATACCTACTTTTGATAAATCATTCCAACGTATGAAATAAGATTTTCACTTCATTATTAATATAATATTAATGAGCATTAATAATGAAAAAAGGTAAAACTATAACTAATTAAAACAAATCTTATTTAAAAGAATTTGTAAATTCGCTTATATTTTGATTTATTTTTCTCTTGGCCCTCCACTCGAATATATGTCTATCAGGGGAACGCCGAGTAGATACAGCTACTTATATATATATATGAATAGGCTGTTTAACAAATAAAGACCTATTCTGATTAAAACATATCAGATTTGGCTAAAAATAAAAACGAGCCAGCAAGCAATGCTGTACACATTTAACCTTGCTTGTCTTTCACATGTGGATATTCCCAGTCTGGCAATCGTAATAAACAGATATCAAAATAACACAAAAGTAAAGCAGACGCAGCAATAATACTTATTTACTGTTGGGTCGTCACTGATCAAGGCCAAGAATCACTCGAGGACAAGGGTTAAATAGATGGAACAATTGTCAGACTAAATTGATACATTGCAATGAACTAAGTTTGATTACTTATGGGGACGGTTTATGACAAGTATTTGTTTACATTAATTTTTAAGGCGACTATCTCGTTGTGTGCAGGCAAGCAGTCAGGCGATAATGTGTTCTAACTATTGGTTTTCATAGGAAGGAATCTGAAAGTTGAAGCCAGTCAAGCACCTTTCATATGAATAACAATGGGCTAGAGAGAGAGAGACTAGCAATGTCTCAGATAAAAGAACACAATTTTGAGGAGGCTTATTGTCACTCAAATAGCTGGGAAACAACCAGCCGTTATCAGCGAGAAATCACATTTAATCGGACAGTATGAAAACAAAGTGAGTTACAAAAATAATGGAATGGAGTGAAGAGCGCTGTATATATAGGGAAACTTACTGTTACTCCGATTACGGGGAAATGCAACCATTTTCTCAGTTATAAATTACTGGCAACATTTTAAAAAGCTTTTGTTCGCCCCCTAACAAGGCATACTGCCACTGAGGTGTAAAGAGCTTCTGTGCTAAGCGCCAGATTAATAGACGGGCAACATAGATGTGAAGTTGGGCAGCAAGGTGTTGTTATTGTGTGAGAACGCAAAATAAATAAGGATAATTAATATACCACTACTACTACTACTACTACTACTACTAATAATAATGATAATAATGATAATAATATGAGTATGATGACGATGGAGAAGAAGAAACGTAACTTAATTTGTCTTCCTTATAAAGCGTGAATTGCACTCAACGCTTGTGAATTCTTCGTGAAAATTGAGTTGAGACAGACACACAGATACGCGCTGCTTCTAATTTCTCCCACCGAAAACCAGACACGAGGAATGGATTTTTCCGAAGAATAGAAAGATATTGGCTAGGTCTCACGGGATGAGTTTCAATGCTGCTTAGCGAAAATTGTCTCCCAGTGGAAAGATCCCATTTTGGATAGACGAAGAAGTGTCCGATATCTTCCGGAAAAAAAAGAAATCTTTGTTGTTGTTTTCACCTGAAATACGTGTACCGACATGTGTGTCTTGCATAATCGAATTTTACTTCGTGTGAGAATTACAAAATATAAAACGACAAATAAAAATGTCAACCAACAGCGAAAATAAAAAAAAACAAGAAATTATTCAGTATTAAGATCTATAAAGTCTACACGTTCAGCAATAGAAATTCTCACGTAAGAGCTGAAGAGATTTACATTTTCATTAGAGTTCACAGATAAAAAATACATCCGTCCTTTCTGGGATTTTTAAGTGTTGCGGTATCACTCAGACCCATGTTTCTTATCTTGACAGAACCTCTTGACAGATGTTATCTTAAACGTTGCTAATATTTCGCTACTAAATCGTTATGTTTATTGTAGGTAAAGCTTGCCAGCCTTGGAAGGCATTCCATCTAGGGGAAGGTGAAACCCTGATTCGAACCTCCGCTGTCTTGTGGAAACCCCATTACTGAGGTAAAGCTTCAAGAGATAACCTCGATGAAACATTTTAAGGCAATTTGGCGTTGTCCACAACTCCATTCTACCAGCTCGTGCGACGGCGTTAGTGCCAAACTGTAAGAGCCTTTCATATTTCAGTATCATACAAGTTTGAATGATTGGACCTTTATAGCACCAAGTGAGAGGCCGCGAGCATACTTCAAAAGGCATAGATTGGATTTACCCTTTTTGAATGAGGACTATGCGTTTCTAAGTGGATCTCAATTGTTTCAACACAAGAAACCATGGGTATCAAAATCTAATTATTGAAAGTCGTATAATACTAACGTAAGGGAATATTACACGCTCTTATATCCTTAATTGAGCACTCTGTCTAAATTCATACACATTACCTATATGCTATATATATATATATATATATATATATATATATATATATATATATATATATATATATATATATATATATATATATTGTATTTTGAAAAATCTACTCTATATTGAGCACGTTTGAAAAATATTGGTTCTATTTTAATCTTATGAACTGATATATATATATATATATATATATATATATATATATATATATATATATATATATGAAACAGAAAGATAAAAAGAGAGAGCGAGAAAGGGAGAGAGAGGAGGAGGTAGATAGATTGAGAGAACGAAAAGAAGAGACTTTTATTATGTTGTGAAAAAAGTTCGTTTGCTATGTAAATTTAAATAAGCATACATTTTTACAAACACAACAAATACTATTAAAAATGAAGAACAACATTGTATACAACTTGTTACCTCCGATTTTTCAAGCTTTCGAATTTGGTCAAGATATAAATCCTTCGGCTTCGAATTGAAAACTTCTCAAAAGGCTTCTTTAACTTAATCAAAAGTCTCAGATCTGCTACCCTAAACGCAAAGCCGCTTACCGTCGAAAAGACACGATTGAAGAATTTGACGGTCTAGAAGTCTAGACGGTTCTCAGTCTTACTACGATATTTTCTGATCAGTTGAGTATGTTATGAAGAGTTGCTGATCTGACTTTTTTGATGAACTTAAACTTAGTCAAAAAGTACTTATATTCAGGGCCGAGAAATTGGTACTTTAACCAAATCCGAAAGCTTGCAGATCGTAGACCAAAGGTCGCAGACAATATTGGCTATGCTTTTGGAAAATCATTATCTTTCTTTATTAAATTCTTGCATAATAAATTATTTTCGTATTGCGCATGTAGTAATTCATTTATGTTATAGGGAGTGAATCTTGAATATCGGCGAAAGAACTTATACATATCTAAATTTGAAGAACGTAGACATATTGCACTTTTACTTACCGATGAGTGTGTACACCATAACACACCCTTGTTGTCATCGAGAACCCAGGTTATTTTCTACAGCTGATAAACCCACTTGGACACCGATGTTTATATAAAAGGTTTAT
>OY744516.1:153235438-153280438 GCA_963556195.1 Sepiola atlantica
AAATATATAACCCTCAGGTTCAACACGGCTTATTAAAAGAATCACCCCCAATAAAATAAAATCAGCTATATTCATAGATGTAGATTTTGTCTAGAATGAGACATTTGAAATTCTAAAATTTAAAGGACCCCAAAATCTATTAGACTGTAGAAGTAAGATAGCAAACAGCTGCCTGCAAGGAACAAAATTTACCTGAGGCTAACAATACATGAATGAATAAATAAATAAATAAATAAAAAAGTAAAAAACTAAACTAAACTAAAACCTAAAAACTTAAAAACTAAAACCTACAGGTTTCAAAAAAGCTGCCCAGTTGTTTTTGTATCTTCTATAGCTCATTACATTCCTTTTATGCCTATTGTCCAAATTAATGAATTTCATGTAAGTAGCTTTTATTGCTATATATATATATATATATATATATATATATATATATATATATATATATATACAAACAATAAGAGATAACTTTTATTATATAAACTAGCAAAATATACTCTTTCCTGTCGAATATGTTTGCTGGTATATATAATGTAAATGTTAAGTTTCTTAGTGAACAGTTAACTTTGACAATTTTTAGTTAAAATATACGCTTCCTTCTACTCCCTTCTAAAATAGTAGGTAATGCCTGGAAGGATTATTTTATGACACATAACCGATAGTACACCTCCCAGCCCAAAAAAGGAATATGTAATGCCTGGAAGGTTGGTATCATGACGAACGAACATATACCACATTAACCCTCAAAGAAGGATGTAATGCTTGGGAGGATTGTCTTATTAATTTAGCACTGAAAGATAGTACAATAGTGTACAGAAGTCATAGTATAGTTTCAGCTTCAGAGAGACATATACCATCTATTCATTGGTATTAGATATACAATTCGGTGTGTATGACTATAGTTTCTTATTACTTGACGTTAAAATAACTTATTCAATACGTTATTTAAATGAATGGATTTTCTATGAGTGCGTGTTCATTATATATGTGAATAATTGGTCTGTATATTTTAAATATTTGTAATAAATGTCATTAATTTATATGTATCTACGCTTATTGTCTATATAGGTATATGTCTACAGTGACACACAAAAGTTATTGGCGCATAGCATTTTGAGAAACTTTGTTTTTGTGCAAAGAAAATTATAATTTCTCTTACGTCTAGACATCTAAAACTCGAGTTGAACATCGTAAATACTTAGAGTCTCCTGTGTATAAGGAGAGATAATGACAGTTTTTGCTCAAGCCGAAATTAATTAGCAATTTCAACTTCTAAGTAGCCAGAAAAAGTTTCGGACACAAATCAATAAACAGCGTTGAACATTGAATAGTGCGTCTGTTATTTGTTGCTATCAGAGAATTTCGACAGTTCGCACCGGCTAAACTTAACACCATCTACACTTCCATGCAATGTCCAAGTTTCGTCGTAGTTACGGAGTCATTTCCACTAATACCCACCGGAGAGGTATATACAAATATGTCTCCCCACCCATTATTGATGAAATATTAAAGTGGGATAGCCTCTCAACCATTAGTAAAACAGCTAGTCTAAGGGAATGACAACTCTGATATAACGAAAGTCTGTCAAATGGCACATATCGCTGCAATCATTAATTGCCTTGTTGGTCGTGTCTACAAGATGTACGATCTCCATAGGTTATATTACGATATTTTCTTGTCGTTAAATTATCAATTTGTTAATAATACTATAACTAATTTGGTTAAGATAATGTTTTAATTGCAACCGTTGTAAAGCTGACATCTTGAATATAACCACATATTGTATTTGTATGATATGTAGAAGCGAAAATATAGATGTTCGAATGATTGTTTACAGTCTTTCTAGCTTGCACAATTGTCTGCATTGGTTAAATGCATAAAAAAAATTAGAATTACACTGGCCAACAACACATTTACTGTCTAACTTTTTAGCTGATGTAGGACAATTGTAATGTGCTGAATCCAAAAATTACATTGGTTTAGCCCAACCAGGTCAACTTTCTTAAATAAGCCACTGGGTTTTTGTTCTTTTGTTGTTGTTTTTACTTTAATTCACCCCAAAACAAAAAACATTGCCACATCCATAGGAGTATCGTAATGGGCGAGTAAAGCAGCGAGATGTTTTTTTCGCATTGCATTTAAACTTCTGCATGTTTTACAGTTAAGGGAGCAGGGAGGGAATTACAAAAGCGAACTGTAGAAAAAAATCCGGCATCTAGGACCTCAACAACTTATTGTCGGGTTGGTCGGGGGTGTTTACGTCAAGAGGGGAACCGGAGCAGCAAGTTCATCGGAGCGCATTCCATTAACATACTTGTAAAACGAGCACAGGGATGCAAAATTGCGGCAATTGGACAGATGCTGGGACATGCGCTGGAGTTTGGGAGACAGTATGGGACCTATTAAATTAGAGATTCTTTTTCTTAACCCTAGTCTGAGAGAGAGAGAGAGATTACTGGCTGGTGTACCAGCCCGGATGTTGCAACAGTACTCCATGCAGGGAGTTTGGTTTTATAGAGATATAGAATAGTGGCAGGTGTGATAAGTTTTCTAGCACGGTAGATGGAGTCCACTCTCTTTGTAACAGTCTTCGCTATATTATCTCTGCATGTGTTCCAATTCATGTTACCTAGTAACACTAGATCAAGGAACTTAAATGGTCAACTCTCGAGTAGGGTGCTACCAGCCATGGCTATTTGTAATTGAAAAGGTTTCTTATGATGGTAAAAGGAAAGGAGTATTATCTTAGAAGCGTTAAATGATATCACTCATTTATTTTCTTATTCAATTACAGACTGGGAGTTATTTTTTAAGGAATCAGCCATTGCCTTAGATATGTGTTCGTTCGTTTTACCCACATGTCGAGAATAGAGGGTAGTGTCATCATAAAATATATTCATCTCGGAGATAATTGCATCATGGCGGTCGTTTATGAAGATCAGGAATAAAAATGGAGCAAGTGTCGACCCCTGGCGTACACCCGCATTAAATTAATGCTGTTTGGATATACGGTCATCGAGGACAACCTGAATCTTTCTATTGGTTAGGAAGAATCTGATTATATTAAATATTCATTCGTAATTCCATACAAATTTATGGTTATAAAAAAGCCTTCATGTCAGACCTTGTCAAATACCGTTGATATATCAAGCGCTACCATCTTAGCTTCACCTGTCGTTTCTAGTGTATGGTATGTGCGTTCAAAGATGATCGGTATGATATTCGCAGTCGGACGTGCTTGCCTTAATCCATACGGATGATCAGAAAGAAGTTCAGCATAAACTTGATGGCAGGTTATCGCTAGATTGATTAATGATTCAAAGATTTTAGCAAAACGCGGGAGGAGACTGATAGGGCGATAATTTTGCCGGCCTGTATTTTTTCCAGAATGTTATGAACACCTGTTCCACAGATGAAATCTTCAGCTACCAAGGAAGCAAGATTCAGCAAGCCATTTGGTGTACGTTTTGAGAAGGTAGGGGCCAATTTAATAAAGCATGCCTTTAGTACTATAGCAGGATTACGATCAGACCCACATGTTTTGGAGGTGTTAATTTGTTTATGATATCCAGAAAATGGAAGGGGTGATGATTAGATCATCAAGTTTGTCTTCTGCAAGCGAGAGGAAATATGGGAGGAAGTGGTTTGTGGAATTAAAGGTGGAGTTAAAAGCGAACCGCTGGACAAGTAGTAAGACCTTATCTTTTAGCGTGCAAACAACAGCATGGTCATTGGATAGCCTACTAGTATTTTGAAATTCATGTCATACAATATTCTTTTTTCATTTATTAAAATAAAATAAAAAACGCTAAAGAATTACTATTTTTAATTTAATTTTAGATCTAAAACCATGGTTTGACATGAAGAACTTGCAAAAGTAAGCCAGCTATATCCACTTCTATCTGCGACGAATACACCATTGTTCCTATTAGTAAACAAGTCCCAATTTTTTTTACGTGTGCTTATTATGTATATTTTTGTATTAAACTTAATGATCATGATAAAGCTTGAGCGCTACACATAGTACGCAAAGCACGTACCAAGTATCTACGTCAATGTATCAAAGGCAAGACGAAAAGTTGTCTGCGGTTTCGTATTCCTATGGTTTGGAGGGAGCCGGTTATAATTATATAAATCCTTTTTAATGATTTTTGAAAAAATCCTGTTATGTATTTTACGTTTTTTTCGTATATATATATATATATATATATATATATATATATATATATATACACTCCTATAGAGCATGTCATCTTGTCATAATAATAATATAACATTCAAATAATTTCAAAAAGCTTCTCGAAAAGAAATAACCGTGTTATTTCTTTCAGAATGTCCTTTTTTAGTTTATGAACAAAGGAAATAACGGTGTTCTCTTTTTCAGAATGCCCTTTTTCGTTTATCGTTAATAGAATAGACAATGGACATTATAGCCGTTGTAAATCAGTCATAATCTAAATAAATAAATGCGAAAGATTTTCTTATTTATCGGTATATATCGTACTAAAGAAACACCTATATACATTCAAATATCTGTCTAATTTGCGTAACTTCTTTTTATAACTGTCTATAATTAATTAATGTTTGCTGCTATACAGTTATGCTTATGTTATGTTATTTTCCCTGTGTATCTACAATAGTTTCGTGTAAATTAACAATTATTGATGTAAGTAATTTAATTTTAAAAATGAATAAATTACAAAATAACATTCTTAAACTATCAAGGGAGAACATTTAGATGAAACTAAGATCTTAGCTAGCTAGAACGATATACAGAGTTCACAGAAAAGGGAAGGTGATTAGGTTCTTTCTCTCTCTCCCTCCTTCTCTCTCTCTCTTTCAAGTGAGGGGGGACGCCTTTAAAACTAACAAAAAATGTTGCGTCGCAATCACTACCTGTCTCTCTTCTCTCTCACCCTCTCCTAGCGACGATAGATTTAAAACATTTTTTTTCAAGTACATGATTTATATACGAAATAAAAGAGCAAAAATATATAAATGTAAAGTCTGAAATAAAAATGTTTTAACTTAAAATACAAACTAATAAAATTGGACTTTCTGTTTAAATTGTAAGTTTTCTTTTAATGTAAAGTTTATTTTCACTTCTTAATAAATTTCTCGCCTCCCCCAATATAAAATAATGCCGACTTTTTAAATTAACCCCTACTCTTTAGGAGAGGGGGTATTTTTTCCTTTCATTTGGCGTTAATTCTTATTTCACTCACGTAAATTATTTAAAGTGAAACAAGTTCGACATTACTAATAATGAACTAATATTTTTTCCTTAAACCATGTTTTAGTAAAAGAAAAGTAAACATTAAACACCCTAAGTTATATCAATTTTCATCGTACACGTGAAACGCCAAAATAAAGATTAGATCGGTAAAATATAGTCTACATCTAAACAAGCCAAGTAAGCGGTTAGCTAAGGAAGAACGATTTCTTACGGTTATAAAAATGTATTTTTAAATTAAATGAAATGGAGTTATCGTTCTTCCTTAGCTTGCATACTTCTCTTTGTTTATAAAGATGGCGACTATATTTTTCAGCACACTTAACATTTCTGCATTTTACGTGTACAATGAAACTTGCCATACAATACTCGCAGGCATTACCATCTTCTTTTATGGGGGGATACTCCTAGGTATTACATTCTCTATCTTAGAAGGGTGTATTTCCGATCAAGCATAACCACATTGCTTCATTTGTGTGTGTGTGGTAGGGGCTTACTCTGACGCTTTATATTCTCCTTTGGTGGATTGTGTAGTATATTTTCGTTTCTCATAATACATTCTTCCCGGGCATTCGTTCCTCACAATATGATCGTCCCAGGATGCCTTTCTTTCTGTTTTAGGGACTCGGGCTAGTTTACTATCTATTGTGTCTAATGATACCATCCTCTCAAGCATTAACTCCTCTTTTGGGGGTAGGGGGTAGTGTTCGTTCCTCATAATATAATCCTCTTAGTCATTACCTCTTCCTGTGGGGGGATCAATGTATGCAGTTTGTTCATTACGATCTCATGCTCCGGACCTAGCAAAAATATGCATCCGGAGGAAGCATATATTTGCTAGAAATAATATAAAATTCAAATAATTTCGAAAGGTTCTCGAAAATAAAAATAACGATGTTATCTTTTTCAAAATGGCCTTTTTAGTTTAATAAACAGTGAACAAGGAAATAGTTTTTAATTCACGTCACTTTTTTATCTTTTCCTATTTATTAATTGCTTTTCAATTTTCATTATTTCTTATTATTTCATCCCGTCCTCGCCATCACGCCGCGATTATTATCAAGTGCTACTGCTGTATTTCACCTTTTTTACACCAACTTCCGGTTTTATTAATTCCTTGTTTTATATTTAAAATTATTTTTAATATTATTTTTTATTTTTATCAACATTATCATTTTTATAATATATATATATAAATATATATAAACATATACATTTCTCCAATTTAGTAAACATAAATTTATAAATACATGAAATGAAAATACGTTTTTTTAATTATTTTAACAGATTACCTTATTTTGGACATTGTTTTTTTTGTATTAATATACGTTCATACTAAAAAATAAATTAAGTTACTTACAAGACCTTTATATTTCCTGAAAATTTGCTGTATTGAAATTGACTATCCGATAGAATTTCTAAAAAAATGTATACACATATGAATATATATATATATATTTATGTGTTTTTATAATGAATATATGCATTTTTAGGCGTAAAATCCTCATAATATCAGATATGCTTCCAATTGTAAGTTCAATGAATTTGTGTTACAAAATATATATCATGTATATCTTAATTGTGCATTCAAATGACCATGACAAAGCAATCCAAACCTATAATTCTCATTAGTTTTTACACTCACTGTATTTCCGTATTTCGATGAGAGTTTATTGCTTTACTTTCATCTCACACTCAAACAAAAACTTTTCAAATTTAATATTCATATTTCTTACGTGTTTCATAGTAAATCTGGACAAATGTACGTGTTATCCGACCTTGTCAATCTGCAGAGAGTAGTAGTATATGTGGTTGACTTGTCAAAACGTATTACATCAAAAAACATGTTACATCAAAAACACAAGAGGAAAATACGGTGAAGTTCCAGACTGAGTAGTGATACAAGTTTTGTATGTTTAAGTAAAGCAAAAAATCACATGATGAATGGTGACAGCTATCATCAAATCTTTTTTGAAGTCCATACATTAAATCGATTGCTCTTTCTGCTTCTCATCAGTCGGTTATCTCTATCGCTCCAAACACTTTTTCACACCTGAGGCTATTCTCTATCTCTACAAATCTACAAACAGACCATGTATGAACTACTGTTGTCATATTTGGGCTATTGAATCTCTGCCCTATTTGGGGGTTCCTGATAAGGTGCAGACACGTATCTGTAATTTGATTGGATCTACCATTTCTTCTTCTCTGCAACCTCTATCTCACAGACGTTATGTTGCTAGTCTCAGTCTTTTCTATAAATACTATTATAACATTTGTTCTTAAGAATAGTGGTATCTTCTTTTATTCCAGCTCGTTTGTCTCGTTGGTCTAGTGGTCTCCATCAATTCGTTGTTTTGATATCTCATCGTAATACTGATTGCTATTCCAGTAGCCTCTCACCAAAAATCACAGGCCCGTGGAACTCTCTTACTGCTGACTGTTTTCCTCCTACTTATAACCTTGGTCTTTTCAAGACTAAGGCAAATAAGTATCTCCTGTCTTTGCGATAATCATATATGTTCTTTTTAGCGCCTTACATCAAGTGGCTTCATTTTTTTTTTCTGGAGCGATTTACATTAAAAAAAAAGATTAAAAAAAGAATCCCCCTCTTAAATACGCACACTCGGCACTCGAATCAGCTCCTCGAACGATCGCTTCAAACTTGGTGCTTTCGAAGTTAGTCTTCATAAACCTAGCAAGTGGGTTGAAATTTCCCACAAAAAAACCCTCAAAATTAATCAGTAAATTATTGCTAACTATTATATATTATTATCGTAAACGCTAAAAATACCTAATAATGTTTTATTTTAAACAAATAAAGTTAATGCAAAACTGTGATTGTTTTAATGCTAGCTATTTAGGTATATTACTGCAGACTCGGACCTATTTGCTGTCGAATAAATTGCCAAAATAGCAAGCATTAAACCAACCACAGTTTTGCATTTACATTTTACCAGGCCAAGCGTCATGGTCCGGAAGTAAAACGCCAGACTATAGACATCAATATCAAAAGTTAGATCCTTGTCTAAGTTAGCCATGCTGATGACAGTTGTGAGCCAGAAACACGTTCCTATGGATAACTTTTATGTCCGTATAAAATAAATAAATAAATGTAATATATATATATATATATATATATATATAAATAAATAAATAAATAAATATATATATATATATATATATATATATATATAAATAAATAAATATATATATATATATATATATATAAATAAATAAATATATATATATATATATATATATATAAATAAATAAATATATATATATATATATATATATAAATAAATAAATATATATATATATATATATATATATATATATATATATATATATATAAATAATATATATATATATATATATATATTTAACGAAATATTGGTCCTATTAAGTTAAGGGCGATTAATAATGAAATTTTTCTGCATTAATTTGTATCACTTAGGAAATGAAGCATCGAAATAGTAAGCAACGTAGCGAACGCTACCCTCTCCAATACAACATATGCAGGAAATACATTAAATATTTAGGTGAAAAAAACGTACATATTTCCAGACAAGGCGTCATGGTCCTATAGATTTCAATATCGAGGGGTCGATCCTAATAAAGTTAGCCATGTTAGCTAGAAACATGTAATCATAGATTACTTTTATGTACGTATAAAAGTAACAGACATACGTATATTAACGAAAATACGTCCTATTAACGTAAGGGCGACTAATTATGCAATCTTTTGCATTAATCTGTATAACTTATGAAGTCAGCAATCCAAATAGTAGTAAGCAACGTGACAAATGCTATCATCACCAATAAAACAATTACATAAACTACATATATATATATATATATATATATATATATATATATATATATATATATATCATATTTTATTAAATAATACATATACTCTCCATTTATAATAATTGCACTTAGTTACTATCCATGTTAAAAGAATTGACGAAGACTTGTAAATTGCTTTCATGATTTCTGACAGAATTGAAAGTACTTTCGGAATATGCATTGATTTGTTAAACACGGAAATACACATTGTAAGAAAGACCAAAAACTAAATAACAGCAGCACGATTGTTTGTCATTTAATCAACTATAATTAAAAAAGGATGCATATATATATATATATATATATATATATATATATATATATATATATATATATATATATATATATATATATACGGGACCCAAGAGAGGTTTCAATTGCTTAATCGATAAGAGACAGAAGTGGGAGAAAGAATGTTATTTCCGTCTTTAAATCGATAGAAGCATGTGAATCCTGTACATATGAATATATAAACATACCTACCATGTAATATATATATATATATATATATATATATATATATATATATATATATATATATGAAATGTATATATATATATATATATATATATATATATATATATATATATATATAAGTCTCACCTGGAAACTTCATCGATTCTGTATAAAAATATGGTCCAAAATATGCCGAAACGAAAGAATGCTTTATGTACATATATACATATTGGTCTGCAGTTCCAACTTTTTACTGGCTATCTAGCTTTCGCTTGGTGTTGGATCTCAACATTTAGAACCGAGAGAGGGATCTAGCTGTCGTACAAAGCTATATTACTGCATTAACAATCTCAAGTACAGATAGCCCTTCAGACAATGCTAGTTTTCTTAAAAGAATTGCATTCGTTTGACATGACGTTGCAGTCATCATCATCTATATATATATATATATATATATATATATATATATATATATGGTAACATTTTCCCTCATATTTTGATGGAAAATCGTTGAAGTTTCTAGATAAGACTCATAGGTAAAAGTGAGAATTGACTTATAAATTCATCATCGTTGTACTTTTTATCTGATTGCAAACAACACTCCCATGATTTCCTTCGAGTCTGAGTGACAGTAAGTCTCAATAGATATTCTAATATACTCCGTTCTTTTCCATTATTACCTGCATTTAATAGGTTATGTTTTCACTATGTTTCTTTGTTTGCTTTTTGTCGAGCCTAGCGGTCCACATCGCTTGACCAATCGTCAACAAACTTGGTCAAAATTACGGTCATGGTCAAACTTAGAAGTGATTTAATTTTGGGTATCGAGATTAAAAAGTCACAGAAAAGGAAAACACGACAATTTTTGCGATGATTTCGGTTCCATTTATCGTAGATACTCACTACTTGGCCCATATATTAGCCATCAAAATTCAACATCGTATATTAATCTTGAAAGTTTCGGCTGATCACGAAATTTTGCTGGAATTTCGCCCTCTGATTTTTTTCCAAATTCAATGAACGGATCTGATGCTCTTTTATAACTGTACCCACCGTGCAAAATGTCAGCCTTATCACATAAATAGTGTTTGAGTTGTCATAGTTTTCATGGCATGACTTCGGTAATACTCGATAAAATATCAAGAATTAAAGCTAAGATAAGACGTTGGCTCATTCTTCTGTTGTCAGGCTGAGCTATGCAATCTGGTAACCAACTTATGTTTTAGTTTTCAAAATTATATACATATGTATATTGTAGGCATCATCACGGCTTCGTCTGTGATGTTGGTTAAGAGTTCAAAAGCATGGACAATGAATGTGGCTTTTCTTCTGTTGAGACGAAAACGACGTCGCTACAACTCTTGCAGGTGACGCGGAGACCGTGACTTAGGTATTGAGGTGAAACACTCCTCTAAAGATAGATTTACATTTCTGTTAATGATGCTGTGTAGCAGTATTAAAACCTCTCACAACCTTTGCGGCTTCGGTGAGGACAGATTTATTATTTGAAGCTGTTCTTTGTTGGTAAGCCTGAAGAATCTCGTCAGGAATTTGTTACTTGGGTGGCATACTCAAGAATATGCCGTACCAGAGTTATGTCTGTAGGACAAAAACGTCTGCTGTTCGGCTTAGAAAGGATTTCCGGATCAGGTAGAAAACCGTCTGTCTTTGCCCGCAATCTCGATACAGTTACGTGCTGGTTTGATAGAATTGTTGTTTGTTAATGTGTTCACTATAAGAAGAGAAGGGGCTTGGAGTTAGTAAATTTACTGTAAATATACGAAAATAACAGAAATAATTCTCTACAGAAGATTATTTTACGCGGAAATACCAAATATCTTCAAGGAAATACAAATATAATCAACGTTGGAACATGAGATGTTTAAGGACGCCAAGCGATGCAACGAAGCAAAAATGTATCGAAGAAACACTAAAACGGTAGATGTTTTTATACGATTCGTTTTGTATATGTATATTTTGTACCAAATAGCATGTAAATGATAGTCTCTATTTAATCAATTAGCATAGTACATTCTGTGGACACTCAGTGCTAAAGCAGACCCCACGATATTATTATACCATCTCTAGAGAGAATAGATACCACACTTTGATCGTAGGCCGAATATCGAGAGACAGAATTGAAAAATATTACTTTTTTTCATATAATCGATGGAGATCAGGTGATCCCATTTTAAAAAATGGCGGGGATTATAACATACGTACGAACATAAAGATTCCACAACGTATTATTATATGAAAATAATAGGTACTATTACTCCGGGTCAAAAGGAAACTTACATTCGTGGTAAGAAAGCGTGGGCCCTAGAATGCTCCCAAATTAGGGTCTCACTAACGAATACAGTTTTGTGTCATACCCAAAACGGTTGGTGGAGTGCTTCAGTAGTTTATATGGTTGAGAAGTTGAGAAAGTAGAAACATGATATAAAGGGCTAGGAATGGTGGATTGCTGGGTAGCGGGGATGGTTAGATTCATAGACATTTTACTATCATTACCGAGATAGGGAAATAATAAAACAATTATCAACTTCAGAGTTCAATTATATCTTTGCTCTTACAAAATAAATTAGAAAAACCTAGACATACTTAAAACCATTAATTAAATTGTGTCTTAAATTTTCTCGTTTCAATTTATTGTTTCTGGGCAACTTCGGGTGCATTCTCTAGTTTTTTTAGAAGGGCAATGTAGTCTAAACAAGAGTTGATTACTATGTAATGGATATTGGTGGCTGGCGTGCTATTTCTGATTGGATTATCGATCACTTTGAGAATAGACTTGAAATATATGTAAACGTTTTTATTCAAGCTTGTTTTCTTTCTTGCTTCTCGCACATGACCTATGCATAACATTTCCGTTTTAATTAACGTATTTTGTGAGGATGTCATAGAAACTAAACTAGTTTGACATAAGGACATAATATTGGAGGCCGAAAAAATAACGACTAAATAAACCAAATATGTGGAATATATTGTGATCAGCACATAAAATGTATACCTTGTACACATACTCACTCACACTGATGTATTACTAACACACTAACAGCATTAAACATACAAATATCTATATAGTTAGGTATGTATATATATATATATATATATATATATATATATATGTATATCTATATATGTATATATATATTTATATGGACAGGATAATCTAAACTAATCAACCGATCAGTATGAATTTTGGAATATATATGCAATGCAACACGGTGAGTAACATGAGCACATTGTTCTTTTGTAAATGTTACCATTTAGGATGTGCACCCACCACAAAACGCACACTTCCTCGCCAAACTTTTAAAATTAGTAAGATACAGAAAAATTAATGGAGAAAAGAATTGATCTCCAAAAATTCTGATCTATATGAAGTCATACATTTTTTAAAGGACCGCTGCGCGCGAGTGAACACCATAATATGTACGTGCTTTGTAAAATCCTTAACTATTGAACGTATTATAAATTATGGAATATGTATTCTAGGAAACCGGGTAAGTAACATGGCCAAATTATTTTTTCTGAAAACTTTACCAGTTAGGGAGGATCCCACGAAACTGTACTGTATATCACAAAGAAGGAAAACACATTATTTTAAAAAAACTACTATTATATTAATATACTCGACCTGGAATTGGTATTCTAATATATATATATATATATATATATATATATATATATTTGTAAATTGACCAGAATGCAACATTACTATTGTAAGAGCATACTATCTAGATTTATTTTTCATACACATATTACGTTTGCCATAATACCGTCGTTTGCACAAGATTATACGATGGATTTAGTAAACACATCCTCTCAATCATCAGTTACAGTCAGTAAAGAAAAATAAAACAAGGCGAACTTGTGCATTTAACAAGGCATAGTCAAAAAGCTACGATAACTCTCCGTTATGTTTTTCTACAGCGTCTCCATGCTGAGGATGTCTTTCAATAAAGACGAAACGTTGATGAATACATAAATCGCATAGGTTTTACCTTTTTTTAAATTTTACATATATTTATTTATATATATATATAATATTATTATGTCATGTATTCACGCGTGTACTATTATAAAATGATATAATATATTGTGTATATATTTTCAATATTTACTTTAAAAGTTATAATAATTAGTAGTATGAAACTATATGTATGATAATTACATTACACAAAGGAGATTATGTTTCATTCTAACGGGAAACATCAAGATAAAAGCACATATTATTGTTATTAGGTGTTCTTATATATCTAAGTAGTGTTTACTCGAACTACCGAACCAATCATATTCGTTGTTATTTCTCTCTCACGGGTTAATGTTTTCATTAGTCAATGGCCGAGTAACTTTCAAACAAAGGCCTGGTCAACCTTTACTTGACACCCTTTTATAAGTGTACCAAATTAATAGTATACTTTATTTAAAGACGTGCGTCATTGCGGCAATTTCTTTTCTATTCACTTTGTTGTTCATTATTAGTTTTTATTTATTTAATTTATGTATTTGTTATGTATATAGTTATCCAAAAGCGAAAATTATTTCACGTCTACAGTTAATTGCTATTTCGCTTCTAAAGTTAAGAATTACAAGCTTATCATTCAAACATAATCAACACGGGTCGTCTAATATCTGCATGTACTGAACTATCGTAATATTTCCCACTTGATGATTAGCGAGCGTCCGATTTCTTTCAGACCCAAGTAATGGTTCACATATAAGTTTTGAATCGATGTTTCTTGTTATTGAATGTGCTTTAATTGTTGTTATACCTGGTGTTATAATAAGAGAGGTATTTCCTTTGTAGTATTTTTGTTATTAGAGTATTCTCTGGCAAATATTGTAGCTGGGTAAACGGTGCCTTTGTTTAAGCAGTTATTTTATAGTGGGCAAAATGAAAAAGTTTTACAGATAGTTTTATCTACATTATTAATTTTCTTTATTCGATTAGAGTGATTGCTTCTAGATTTTTATTATTACTATTTTAGCTGTTATATTATTATTCGTCTTAATATTATTGTTGCTATAGTTATGATAGTTTTTATTATTATTCTTTTCTATTACTCTCGTTTAGTATTGTCTTATGTGCTGTGATTATCATTCCTAAATTTTCACAGCGGCTGTTATTCCCCTAAAAAGATCAATCCACAAGTGGGAGGCAAACACACTCAGAATATTGCGTATGGTTGTTTGACACACATGAGACGAGAGGATGGTAGATGAATATAATAAAAGGAGTAATCGTACGAGTAGTAGCAGTAGTAACAATCGAACAAGAAGAAAACATTTCAGAGCATGCGCCGGCTAATTTTGTTACATGAGAGAAATTCGTCCGCTGAGTTCCAAACGACTTCTTGGAGCTGCGACCCCCTAGAAAAGTTAAGTGATACGATACATATAGTTTTTTTTTTAAATAGTAAATGCTTCAAAATTTAAACAAATATTAAAATTAAAAAATACTTTTTAGCATACTCAAAAATTCATCTTCTAAAAAGGAATTCAGAAATATCTTTTACATTCTTCATAATTCATAAAATTGCATAGCTTAACTTATTTATGTTAATACTCGTTACAAATTCGTTTCTATTTTCTCATTGAATATACATAAAACAATAATCACAAGTAAAGATATGCTGCTTCTATATCGACCCGAATATTTACGATTGCGATTTACGGAACACGCCGAAAATGTTCGACGTGTAAACCGCGAAAAAAAGATAAGATGGCTGACGATTGTAAAGCAGACGGATGCAGCACTAAAATGAATTTAACCGAGATGCCGGATACTTAGGTTAGGGTTAGCGTTTATAAACTTGTATGACCCCCCCCACACACACACAAAATTGACATTACTCATCAAAAATTAAAATAAAGGAAATAACATTGATTCAATTACTGATTTGCAGGAAATTATTATACCCATTCTCAACATGAAGGGTGGGTAAATGACCCCCCAAAATGAAAAAAGTTGTTTCATTTACTATATGTATTAATAGACTGTCTGGTGGGGGCTCGGTTATTTCCGATATATTCCGTAAATTCAATCAGAAAGATTCTTGTCTATCGTAGTACCAAAGATTTAACAGTTTATACTATTATCTCTATTGTATACAAGTATATACATCTTAATCCAGAGAAACTGTCTTAAATCTTTTAATTATTACGGGAGACTCTACCATACAACTTATATTAACTTTTCAACATTTTCTGCTGCGAAAGAAAATGTAGATGTTACAACTTTACACAATACTTTGTAGACAACACATTATGCATCACCGTCGGAAATAAATTCCAATCGTTACTACAGAAGTATCTAAACTACCTAACTGGATTTTTTAAACCTCTAATCCTAAACTAAGTATTAGGTTTTGTTCGGCAAAAGTCGGTTTGGTTGGGTTCAAATTCTATACGAGCACTATTATATTTCGTAAAAAATATATAGTTTAAATTCGTTCTAATATTTTTGGAGTACCATTCTTTCTTAATAGGAGAATACTATAACTATTCGCTTGTTATTTTTCGAATGAGCTTTCATCGCGCAAATAGGTGTAATCTTCTCCTTCGAATAACATGCCATTCGTGGAATATTCGGACGAGCATGTATTAATATAAACAAATATATAAAAGGATATATGTTCTGCACGTAACATACTATCTTCTTTCTTTATTCTTCTTAATAATGATAATAATAATAATAATAATAATAATAATAATCATATATTATTATTATTATTATTATTATTATTATTATTATTATTATTATTATTATTATTATTATTCCCCCTATATAATGTTATCTCTTTATATTGATCATTAAACTTGTATTGCTCTAACTTTCAATATCATACTTAATAAAATATACACAATGCTTCAATCAAACTACACCCTTCTCATACGTTATACAGGGTGCTTTGAAAACCGATGCCACCATTTCAGGGTAAGGTTCTATATAAGTACGTGCCCGAAAATGCTTAGTTTAAGAATTATAGGACACTGAAATAAATACTGATCCAGATTCGTTATTGTAGACATCTGAAACGTATAATATGTGTGATTGTGCATTATTATTGATGCATATGGATAGATAAGCACTATCTGTAGGACAAGGTCACAGGTCAAATAAGCCTAGATCTGGTGTGGCTACATACACTGACGAAAATCATGAAAGAAGGACATCGGACACATAAAAGTCCTGGAGACTTGAAGAACCATCTCAGCGTCAGTATCATCAGGGGCTTCCATGATAGCCAACATTGAGGATGTGGTCAGCATCTTGCAAAAGTTTTCTGTTCTTAATTCATTTGGCATATCAAATAGGATCATCACAAACCAAATTCCAGACAGAGGTAGGAATAAGTCCCAAAGTAAATAGGACGAGTAATGAAGCGCTGTAATCGTATTTTTACAAAGGCAACCACCAACGCAAAGAGGCTCCTTTACACGTATAGATCATAACACAAAATTATACAATCGATTTGCAACACTATCTTTCTCTCTCTCTCTCTCTCTATATATATATATATATATATATATATATATATATATATACAAAAAAATGTATACACCCACAAACCCACACTCACAACAATTATCGCTAGCGTTTGTATCGATTTTAGCGTCGGTGCAACTGAAATGAAAGTAGATATTTTAATAATTTGGAAATTCTAGTGCACACGCACGTATATATATATATATATATATATATATATATATATATATATATATATATATGTATATATATATACATGTATATGATATGTGTATATATATATATATAAATATGTGTATATATATATAAATATGTGTATATATAATATGTATATATATATAATATGTATATATATATATAAAGATATATATATATAAATAATATGTATATATATAATATAAATATATATATATATATATATAATATGTATATATATATATAAATAATATGTATATATATAATATAAATATATATATATATATAATATGTATATATATATAAATAATATGTATATATATAATATAAATATATATATATAATATGTATATATATATAAATAATATGTATATATATACTATGTATATATATAATATGTATATATATATAAATAATATGTATATATATATACTATGTATATATATAATATGTATATATATAATATGTATATATATATAATATGTATATATATATATAATATGTATATATATATATATAATATGTATATATATATATAAATAATATGTATATATATATATAAATAATATGTATATATATATATAATATGTATATATATATATAATATGTATATATATATATAATATGTATATATATAATATGTATATATATAATATACATATATATATAAAATATGTATATATATATATATGTTTATATATATAATATGTATATATATATAATATGTATATATATATATAATATGTATATATATATAATATGTATATATATATAATATGTATATATATATATATATGTATATATATATAATATGCATATATATATATTGAGTTGAAATTAATAGAATTCGTTTTTTATTGATTTCCTATCTGTTCTAAACTAAAGGTTTGGATAGAAGAGCTTCGCAATGTTATATTATATATATATATATATATATATATATATATATATATATATATATATATATATATATATATATGGTAATTTACAAATATGATACCTTCAAACTATGATCAAACTATTATATTCACGTCAACTTTTTGACCTTTAAAAATAACATATTTCACGCTTCATATCATTTGAAGATTGCTTTACGTTTGAAAATAGTTTTTTTTTTCTTATCTTCAATAATATCATTACAACAATAATGTCCCAGCAATCATTTTCGTGAATGTGATTATAATATCTTTTATTACTTGCAAGTATACTCACTTATCGCCATGTCTAAACATTAATACCTCCTTTGCTAGACATAGCTGTATTATATTTAAACGGATTTTGTCTGACTGTCGAAACTACACCCATGAATTGCACCACGTTTCACGGGAAACATCTTCGGCACTCCGGATGTGTAATGGGATCTACATTTTATTAAACAATACCTACTTAATGGGTCCAACATTATTATGCAGAATTGTACTAAGTTTGCTATGAAGAACATTTGGAAACCAGGTATATCTTTACTGTTCATATATATATATATATATATATATATATATATATATATATATATATATATAGTGTGTCAGGTTGTATATGAAAAGAAATCAAATAAAGTGTTCGATCATATAAGAGAGCTAATATAATTTATTTAGATACTGTATATTACATATTTCGCAATGTACCGCGGTTTCATCCTAAAGGGCAGCTTTAGACATCTTTAGTAAATCTCCGTGCCCAGTGGAATCATCGGCAAGCTGAAACTATTGTAGTCACGCCCGACAGTGAATGGCGTCAACAATGACAGAAACACGGTGTATCTCTGAGGGCCTCAGATAAGATTTTTTGAAAGGAGTTCTTTTGTTGTGAGAATTGGATTTTTGGAATTATGTCAAGCAAGTCCCTTTCGAAAGCATCCATTTCGTCGACTTTTGTGGGATATTTGCTAGACCTAAGACTGTAATAGTTTGTGAAAATCGTGTCTTCTGTAGAGGTAGCAGAATGATATTTCCATCTCATACGTCGTACAACGTCTTCCATCTTGTTTATAAGGGATCTTATGTAGGATGAGGAACATTTGGAAACCAGGTATATCTTTACTGTTTATATATATATATATATATATATATATATATATATATATATATATATATGATATATAAAGTAGAGACGATTTTTCCACTGTACCTTCTCGGAGTATAGGAAACTAACTACATGCATCACAGGCTACTAAACTCACCACTATAATACACTTATTCACTCGAGCGTGTTTTAGTAAATTTGTTATCATTTTTTTCTACCTAACACTAAATATTACATTTGGCACACAATCAACGTCTCTCCGAAAAAACAACTCCATATAGGTGGTAGCAAAAACATTTCTCCCTAACAATTCTGTATTGTCACTCTACTCATCGACACCGGGAGCTAATACACACAGTTTAATTTAAAAAAACACCGGTTCTTATTTATTATTTGCATGGTATTAATGTACTACATAATATAAAGCAATACGCAAACACTTAATGACCGAATGTTAAGTCTGCACTATTTTTGATTTAGTTAGTTTCTGTGGGAATTTAAACTGCATTTTCCTTCTTTTTTTGTCTGTTTGTTTAAAATAACTCAAAGCTTCTTTAGACTATATATATATATATATATATATATATATATATATATATATATATTTATTCTTTGTCAACACAAGTATAAGGAATCTTGAAACTAAGAAGAAAAAACTCAATATATTCTTCAGCTCAATACAACTTAGCATAACTATAGATATAAACTACCGGAGGGTCAATTTTTTGGATATTACGCTTGATCTATGCAACACGACATATGAACCTTATCACAAGCCCAACCACACACTCTACTATATCGACGCTAAATCGAATCACCCACCGATGGTGAAAAGAGCCATTATTCCTGCAATATCGAGTAGGATATCTAAGCTGTCCAAGAATCAACAAATATTCGACAGCAGTAAGCAATTCTGCAATGAAGCTTTAAACAGATCAGGATACAAGGAAAAAATTAATTACCTTGTGCCTCCTTCGGTTGGGAATGGGGGACTAAACAGGAGACCGATCGCCTCTCGATCAATGGTTTCATATAATAGGGCAATGGGCAAGGCTAGATATAGAAGACCTGGTGTATCCCACGGTAATGTAAACCAGGTAGGGAGGGAACCGGTTGATGATAATATTCGTGAAGTTGGAAGTAACGAATTGAACACACATGCTACCCAAATCGGGGGGGGGCGTAGGAAGAAAAATAGGAGAAGGACCACTACATGGTGCACCCCCCCCCTATAGCCAGCATATTAAAACTAATATCCCAGAGATTTTTTATAGCATAGTGGAAAAAAACTTTCCAAGGGATAGCAGATTGGGGGGAATCATTAACAAAAATACTGTAAAACTGTCTTATTCAACCTGTAGAAATATAGCCACATCCATCATAGGATAAAATACTTCTAAGATAACTAAAACAAGGGAAGCCATGTTCTCTTCTGGTGTTGATACCAGTAACACCAGTTCAGTGAGAACCTCCATTATAAATATCCGTAGTAGTAGAACATCCAGCAACGGCCCAGCACACAACTGTAACTGCAGAGCTTCTAACATCTGTCAACTGGGGGGGAACTGTAGAGTTTCAAGCATTGTCTACAAATGCGATGTGATAACAGAGAGTAGTAGGAAATCATATATCGGTTCCACAGGGGGTGAGTTCAAAGATAGATTCAGAAACCACATGAGTTCCTTCAGGGGAGGCCAAAGGGAAGACATAGATAGGCCTAACACTTCTGTTGGCCGTTTTGTGAGAAACCTCATTGCTAGGCAAGACCCTTTCGAACTGAAATGGTCAATTTTAGGGAGGGCTAACAAATATAAACCGAACAAAAGGAAGAGATGCAACCTATGTGCATTGGAGTAGTACCACATCATGATATCTAGAGATAATTTACTGAACGCTAGGCAGGAAATACTACAATGCTGTCTGCATAGAAACCGTTACCTGTTATCAAGCCTAAACCTGGATAGGAGGGGAATTGGGGGAAGTATAAACTTACAGCAGAGATAGGCAGGATGGACCCTTCCTGAGGCAATCTGGGGCAATAATTAGTGTATAATATAGAGGATGAGAATTAGTAACACGTACTTATGCTAAGATATGTCTTGATTCAATTATTAGCGGCGGCTCGGGACTTAGGTTGGGGGTGATAAGGTAGGAATATTCTATCGGAATAAGGCCCATTGATAGTCAACTATAGTAAATACTTATTCAGCAGAATATATGGGGTAAATTTTGTTACATATAAAAAGATAGTGGAATAATAAATAATAAATCACAATTTATTCTCAAAAATAGATATATACGAAATGCATTGGGAATTTCAAGTAATTTTAAGTGAAAAAATAAGAAATAGCAACCTGGATGCTATCACTATTTAATTAAATTAGGTTAAATTAAATTAAATTAGTTTTTAATTAGATTAAATTAAATAAAACAATGGGTGGCAGGAATGGGGAAAAAATAATTAAGGAAAAAATAATTTAAAAAACATGCATGCCGACACGGACTTAATTTCTAAAAATAGAAACAATTGGATTTTTATAAAAAGTATTTTGTACGGGATTTTAAATTAGTAATAACAAAGTCTCCTGTCATTTAACGAGTTAGAGTGATATTTTCCTGTAAAGTTGGCCCAAAAAATAACCCGGTCCATTAAAAAAGGTTTTTTCAAAATAGAAAATAGATTTCTGATAACGATATTCCGTAGTAACATTTATTTATGGAATATAGAATAATATTCTCCACAGAGAGTTGCAAACACACACAGCCGTTAAGGAAATTTTTTAAATGATTTAAAATAATAACTAGATTTTTGTAGAAAACTTTTTCATAATAACATCTTATTTTTGATATATGAATAATCTTTTAAAAACAAATTCTGCGGGATAGGCTTTTTTCGCTTCGTTAAACAACAAAACGATAATAATTCGGCAGTTAATTAAATGAAGGATATTTTCCCAAAATGTAAAATGACGTCCCAGACACTAGATAATTAATTTCTATAAAGAATAGGTTTAATAATAAATATTTTTAGAAACAGTATTTTGAATAAATAGTTTCTATCTACTAATTAAGATTTTTTCTTAATATAAGGGAGTTTTCTGCGAGATTGACATTCAACTCGTCGTGTGTTTGTTTCGAAGGGTAAGAAATCAGCCATTGAAATAAGGCTCTTCGAACTCGGACGAACATTTATGTTGACTTTTCTTTGTGAGAAGTTGGATTTAGAATTCCCATACTATAATTGGATTGGAATGGTAACTTGTAAGCGGTATCTTGAATGATTTAGTTCTTTTGTTTTTTTGTGTGGGGGGAAGATTTATTCATCATTGTTCCGGTTTTTTGTTTTTTTAATGTATTTGGGACCGATTATTTGCTTGTTGGCTTGGTGGAAGAAATAATGCACGAGCTATTTTTCTAAGACTTTTCTAGGGCTTTCCTTTTTTATCGTTGTTATTCCTTGTTTTTTCATTTTAACTTTTTTTTTTCCTCTTCTCTTCTTAAGTGACCTCAACTATTGCAACGCCACATTGTGTATTGTCGGCAGTTGAAACCAGTATTCCAGACATTTAATTTCCCTGATGATCTGCCAAGCAAGTAATTAATTCTTGGTAGTGAAACACGTGTAGGAAAAAACATTTAATTTGAATAAATAATATTTGTAAGAAAAAATATCTTTAATGGTGATCATTGGTGTCCTGAAGGGAATGCTTTGGTAAGCCTTCATAAAATCATATATATATATATATATATATATATATATATATATATTTGTATATATATACATATATTTGTACATATACATATATTTGTACATATATAAATATATTTTTACATATATATGCACATATATATATAGTTGTATATATATATATATATATATATATATATATATATATATATTTGTATATAGATATATATGCATTATATATATGTATATATGTTTGCATATATATATGTACATATATATGTATATATGTTTGCATATATATATGTACATATATATATATATATATATATATATATATATATATTAGCATATACATATGTACATATATATTTGCATATATACAGGGTCGGGCAGATAAATTGGAACTAATTTAAAATGCTAATATCTTTTTTATTTTTGATCATATGATTACGGTTTTTTTTACTAAGGATCCTTAAACACTTTATTGCAAGATAGCATAATTATATTTACTCAAATTTGTTTTAATATGGCGGAATTAGCACGAAGAATAACTATATGCGAAATGAGACGCGCCGGGAGTTCTCCTTCGGACATTGTTAAGAGCACTGGCTATGCAAAAACGACTGTCTATCGGGTTGTGGCTAATTTCGATGTCGAGTGTAAGGTTGAGAGAAGTCGGCACAGTACTCGTAGTGATCGAAAGCGTACAAAAACTTTCCTGGTGGGGCTAAAAAGGTCGATAAAGGCAGACCCAAGTCAGTCGATGTCGAAACTGGCAAAAAAGCGCAATGTGAGTCGCAGAACTATCAGCAGAACAATCAACGAAGACCTTGGGATGAAGTCCTACGTTAGGAGACGCCATAATCTCCTCACTGCCCGTTCAAAAGCCATCAGAGTTGAAAGATGCCCCAAGCTTATCAACCATCTGAAACACAAAGGAGGGCATGTGCGCATTTTTATTGATGAGAAAAAGTTCATCGTGGATGAGGTTCCAAATCGCTAGAACACTCGAGTTATTGCCTGTGACCCTTCGGAAGTTCATCCTGTGATGCAGAGCAAAAATTCTGCTTCTGTGATGGTTTTTGCGGCCGTGGCAAGTGATGGAAAGGTGATGCCTCCTGATTCCATCGAAGCGGGTCTTAAAATCAACACAGCGGAGTATTTAAACATTCTTAATAATGTTTTATTGCCTTGGATCCGTCGAAACTACAACCCTACGAAAGTCATGCTCATCCAAGACTCGGCACCAGTGCATGGATACAAGAAAGTCCAAGATTTCATGAAGGAGAATCTTCCCTTCTTTGTTCCGAAGGATATTTGGCCCAGCAGCTCTCCAGATCTAAATGTTTGCGACTATTATCTATTCGGCGTCGTCGAGGGACAGACTAATGTCAATCCACACCCAAATACAAACTCATTGAAGACAGCCATTCAACGAGCATTTCGCAATCTCGATCCCAATAAAATAAAGAGGAGCTGTTCACGCGTTCGTCAAAGAATCTCCAAAATAAGTGATGGAAAGGGTGCTCATATTGAATAATTTTGTTCAATAGACTGTAATAATTAAATAAATAAATGTTAAAATGATATCTTTCCATTTTTAATCCTTTAAATTATGAATTTTGTAAAAATAAAAAAGTACCAATTTAGCTGCCCGACCCTGTATGTACATATATATATATAGTTGCATATATATATATGTACATATATATTTTTTTTCATATATATGTACATATATGTATATATATATTTGCATATATAAATATTTTCATATATATTTGTATATATATATATATATATATATATATGCATATATAAATATTTTCATATATATTTGTATATATATATATATGCATATATAATTGTATATATATATGCATATATAATTGTATATATATATATATATATATATGCATATATATTTGTATATCTATATATGCATATATATATATATATATGTACATTTATGTATATATATATTTGCATATATAAATATTTTCATATATATTTGTATATATATATGCATATATAATTGTATATATATATGTGTGTGCATATATTTGTATATATATATATATGCATATATATATATGTACATTTATGTATATATATATATTCATATATATATTAGCATATATATTTGTATATATTATATATATATTTGTATATATATGTACATTTATGTATATATATATTTTCATATATATATTAGCATATATATTTGTATATATTATATATATATTTGTATATATATATATATATGTTTTCATATATATTTTCATCATATATATATATATATATATATATATATATTGCATGTACCCGCCAGACGCATTTCTTGGCACGTGCAATATTATTTTCAAGTGTCCGTTTGTTTACACTATGTACGTTATTTGGATGATTTTTTGTCACCGATGATACGATTTGGTTAATGGGCGTATGTAGAAACTATCATATCTGATCAACAATAAAAAAGTAATATTCACACTTAATATATAATATATGGATGAGTATTTACATATGTATGTACTTACGTATGTATTATGTCTAAATATAGAAAGCTTTCCAAAAATAAGTATACCACTTTGGCAATCGTAGCTACGGTTATTGATATTTAGGAAAACAGAGCCAAATACGGCATAATGCCAATCGGATTGTAGGCGGGCTGAAGGGGACTGGGTATATTCTGCCTACCCATTTGTCAAGTGGCGGCGCCTTCACTCGCCCCGAAAATCAGCATATGGTATCCAAAAAAGTTATTGTGTTGCCTGAAAGTGATTAATGTTCTTCAGTCTCCAAAATAAATGATTATTTAAAATCATATCATGCAAGTTATATTCTAGTTAGTAAACAATTGTTTATGATTGAACATTTAATATGTACACCTCGGAATCGTTTGCTAAAAGACTTTGATCGTTTGGTTTTTTTTTTCATCATTTAAATTACAATTAACGTATTCCAACAAACAAATTTATTAACAGGCGAGGCTAATATATTCACAAAAAATAGAGAGAGATTACAGAGATACAGAGAGAGAAAGAAACACGGATAGAGAGAGAGAGAGAGAAGGAAGGCATTAAAATAGGATGGGTAAAAATAATTCTCCCAATCAGAAGTGATTTGCACAACTTTTTTGTCTCCTCATGAGGATAAAAATAAAGATGTAATGCTAAACCTCATGTCTAGAATAATTACTCTAACCTTGTATTAAAATCCATTGCATAGTATTGATTCTAGAAAAATGTATATAATTTAAAACTTAAGAAATTGAAATTCTGGGTTTATTGCTTAATTAGTGTGTTATAATTATGGATCAGGTTTAATGCAAATCTAAAATAATTGAATTTTACAAATAAAAAGTTGTGCCCATATTATGTTTCTTTAAAAACCTTTCCCAATGCTCTAACGATGAAACTGAAATTAAGGGAATATTTATTAATTGATGCCTATCGTTAAAAAATTCACACAAATCAAAAGTTATCTGAATAAACCATCATAAATCGAATAACATAGTACAACTAGTAATACTATTTGAACCTAATTTGGACTGGGAAAATAGAGAGAAAGTAAGGGCATATTTAGATATAGTGTGAGGAAGTAATTTTGGATTTGATCTTTACAAACTCGTTCTTTTCTTGATTAAGACAATCTAATCCGAGGTCAGTTGATAACCCAACGGCCACATTTGTTTTAGTATATACATGAATGAGTAAAAAGTTCTTTATGTCTATACGAAGTTCATGAATGCGTAGATTCGTACCAGTAGACACATTTAAATAAGTGTTTAACGTTAGTGTGAACTAAAGTTCACACTAACGTTAAATACTTATTTAAATGAGTTCTTGTGCCGTTAGGTTGTCTTTTTAAAACACTCTCTTTTAACACCATGCAAAACACGATTTTGAAGTGTGATGTAATGTTCATTTTTTTCAGAAAACTTTTCAGGGAATCTTTTCACACACACACACATATATATATATATATATATATATATATATATATATATATATATATATATATATATATATATATATATATATATATATGTGAAGATTTAATGTTCTTTCAGTTTGAATGATGAGGTTTATTGGAAATAAAAAAATTCGTTTTCTGTGTTCAGCTTTGTGACATCTGTTATAAATAATATAGCTAATATAATATATATATATATATATATATATATATAATATTTAAATCGATTTAAATTAAATATTGCGAAATGAAAAGCCTCACACGAACATGAATTCTGCGTACGTTTCACGAAGAACGCTTTCAACAGTTTCATAAATGAGTCAGCTGAAAACTCAAGATGCAACAGAAAATAACCCCCTCTCCAAGAAAATTACATTCAGTCAATTTGCAATAGATTAGAATGCATACACAATTTATCATGGGGCAAAGAAGTCAATATTATAAAAACAAAAATAAAAACATCTGAATCGTATGATTAATAATCCGTGTAATAAAGAAGGAAAAGTTTGTTCCGAGAGTTTATTAAGGTCTTCATACATTCATTTTTTATCGAGTCATACAGTGTAGTCTAAATGTTTTTTACACGCATTTTACATAAACTATATGTTATTCGTTGTACATAATCTCTATATAGTTTCATATATATTTATTTTAGAATAATTATAGTTATGATTATAATATCAAGTGTATCAAAAATGACAGTAGCTTATACACCGAAGTGTGGTGTAAATGAGGAAAAAAGAAGAGAAAACAAGAACGACCGACCGCGTTTTTGCGTGGCTTACCTCGTGTGAAGAAGAAGGAAACAAGAATGGCCGACTTGTTTCTTTAAATGCCTACAGGGTGACTACGAGGTATGCAAATGAGATGCTCCTGATTGGAAATGAAAGAGATAAAAGAGGAGTGATTGGGGGAGGAGGCAGAGGGAAGTTAGATTGCGAACAGAGAAGTTTGATCATAGGAGAAAAGTCGGATTCGTAGAGAGTGAAGAAAAACGTTGCAGAAATTCGTCTCGGAGTGGATAGAAAGCGGAAGTACGGCCAGCAGTGTCACGTATACCACAAGCTATTTCGGCGCATCGAGCAAATTACCATGGCTGAGTGGAGACTGAGCACTCACATGCTGAGACCCTTTACTGGGGAGGGTGACCTGATTAAGTGGCTGGAGAAATTAAAGATGGTGGCGAAGCTGCAAAAGATAGAAGATGTGGTCACCCTGCTGCCGCTATACTTAGAGGGGGAAGCCCTCACGATTTACCAGCAGATGCGAGATGAAGACAAGGAAGACTTTGCCTCAGTGGAGCAAAGGCTGAAATTGGCCTTCGCTGAGGGCCCATTCGAAGCACTTGGTAAGCTTTCCAGTTTGAGGTGGACCGGCGAGTCGGTTGACGTCTTTGCGGCAGAGATCAGGAGACTGGCAGGGTTGGCTGGTTACGTGGGGAGGAGCCTGGAGATGACGGTAAAGCTGTACCTAGTTAACGGCTTCCCAGAGGAAATCTCTACGAACATGCAGAGAATCACTGGGATCCATACTATGGAAGTGGACGATCTCTTGGTTCACGCCAGAGTCCTAGTGAAAAATGTTAAAAGCCCAATCGTGGCTGCAGCTGTGGGTGGAAATATGTGCATGAGGCCTCACTTGAATGAGAGGCAGCCGGCGAGGCGACAGGAGGGGAGACCTGCAATCAAGTGTTTCCGGTGCCAGGGCCCTCATCTGATCAAGGACTGCAAAGAGCCGAGACCGGGGATCACGTGCTACCGATGTGGACAAGTGGGGCACCTTAGCCGCTATTGTGTTGCTGCACGGCACCAGGGAAACGAGTGAAGGGGAGCTATTGCGCCAGTGGTTACCCCTTCTGTGCGGAGATGGCGCATGATGGAACGTTGCCTCGGTTACCGGTAGTAGTCAATGGGAAGAAAGCCATAGCCCTTGTCGACACAGGCTGTACTACAACGTTGTTAGCGAGGAATGTCGCTAGGTCATGGAGCGGAACCAGGACTATTAGGACCGTGGATGGCAGGGATGTGAAGTGCCTAGGTGAGACGACAGCTGAAGTAATGGTGCAAGGGGTGTCCATTGGACTGCGAGCCTTAGTGTTGAATCATCTGGTCGGTGGTGTTGACGTGATTATAGGTATGAGTGCAATTAACCGACTGGGGGGCGCCACGTTACGAGGGAGCCAAGTGACGTTCGGACGTCTCGGCGCAGTGGGGATGGCAGGAGTGGAAGGTGATAGAACCATCAGAATACCAAAACCGGAGGTTTGCTGCATTGAGGACAAAGATTTCCTGGCAAAGTTTGATGGCGTGAGGTGGACGGTGGAATGGAAATGGATCTCCGGACCCCCGGAACTACAGAATAAAGTGGGCTGCTACGAAAACACCCTGCGAGGAGAAATAAGAAAAGGATTTGAGGAAGAAGTGGAGAGGTGGATAAAAGAAGGAATTCTGAAACCGTGGACAGGGGAAGAAAAAGGAGTGTTGCCACTACTGGCGGTTGTTCAGCCTACGAAAAACAAGATTAGGCCCGTACTGGACTTCAGAGAATTGAACAGACACGTAGCCTGCCACACTGGAACGGGGATCGACGTATGTGAGGAGGTCATGAGGAAATGGAGAAGAATGGGACGGGCCACAAAAATTGTCGATCTGAAATCGGCATATCTGCAGATCCATGTAGATGAAAAACTCTGGCAGTACCAGCTGGTCCGGTACAAGGGGCGAGTGTATTGTCTGACGAGGCTAGGCTTTGGGCTGAGTTCAGCCCCCAAAATTATGACTGCCGTGCTGAAGACAGTGCTGAGCAAAGACCGTTCAGTGGAGGAGGCCACTAGTTCGTACATTGACGACATTCTGGTGGAGGAGGCAGAGGTGACAGCGGAGAAAGTAAGAAGCCATGTCAAGAAGTATGGGTTAACTGCAAAACCGGCGGAGGCCCTGGATGGAGGACGGGTGCTGGGGTTGAAACTAAGGCGAGATGGAAAAGAAAGCCTTGTCTTCGAACGAGGGAGTGTAATACCCGAAGTCGGATCTGAGCTGACGAAGCGAGAACTCTTCTCAGTCTGCGGGAGGCTGGTCGGGCACTATCCTATCGCTGGCTGGCTCAGGATAGCATGTAGTTTTATTAAACGACTAGCAGGCACTGCTGACTGGGAGGGCCGTGTAACGAAGGAGGTTATGAACATGCTGCAAGAAATCATTGCGAGGGTGAGGAATGAGGACCCAGTGAAAGGGGACTGGTATGTCAGCAGCGGAGATGCGGGTGTGATTTGGTGCGATGCCAGTAACCTGGCGTTGGGCGTCGTACTAGAGATGGGAGGCGTAACTGTGGAGGATGCGGCATGGCTAAGAAAAACCAACGACTTCTCCCATATCAACGTAGCAGAACTAGATGCCGTTATGAAAGGACTCAATCTGGCCCTGAAGTGGGGATTGAAAATAATTGAAATTAAAACCGATTCGGCAACGGCAGCATCGTGGATTTGGTCGGCAGTAACTGGCGATAAGAGAGTTAAGACCAAAGGTGCTGCGGAAATGCTGATCAAGCGCAGACTCGGAGCGCTCGCCGATCTAATAGCGGAGTTCCAGTTAAGAGTATCTGTCGTGTTGGTCCCATCAGAAAAAAACAAGGCGGATTCGATGACACGCGTGAAGAAGGCCTGGCTGCAGGAGGGAAAGGAGGTCTCCTCGGTATGCTATGCAGGGGAAGAAGTCAAGGAGTCACACGAAATGCACCACTTTGGTCGGGAACGAACGTTATTCCTAGCCAGAGAGGTTTACCCGGAGACCACCGAGGAGGAGGTTAGGGAAGTGGTGGAGAACTGTCGAGAGTGCCAATCAATTGACCCTAGACCGTCCAGACACGAAACAGGACAGTTACACGTTGCGGAGGACTGGAAGCGATTGGCTATTGATGTGACGCACTATCGCCACAAATTGTATCTCTCGATGGTCGACTGTGGACCGGGAAGGTTTGCCATCTGGAGAGAAATCAGGGCAGAAGCGGCATGGGCGATCGGAGGGGTCATCGAGGAGATATTTTTGGAGAGAGGGCCGGTTGAGGAACTCTTGATGGACAATGGGCCCGCTTTCCGATCTGAAGCCTTTAAAGGAGTATGCGATAAGTGGGGAGTAAGGCAATTTTTTAGAGCAGCGTATCGGCCGAGTGGCAACGGAATAGTGGAGAGGAATCATCGCACCATTAAAGCCGCTGCGGAAAAAAGCAACGTATCACCCATAGAGGCGGTGTTTTGGTACAACATCTCGCCAAAAACCAAACAAGACGAGACAACTGTCCCTCATAGGGCCGTTTTCACATATAAGTGGCGGCACCCGTGCAACAAAACAGCAGGAATCGAGTGTGAGGAAGCCACTATCAAAGTAGGTGAAGAGGTGTGGGTGAAACCCCCTAATGCACAGTGTACCACTCGTTGGAAAAAAGGGGTCGTAACGGGATTGCGGTCGAAGAACAATGTGATGGTGAACGGCGTTCCCCGGCATATCCTAGACCTGCGTCGCATGACACTGCCGGTACGCAGTGAGGGCAGTAAAGAAGAGGAAATCGAGGGCCACCGAGAAGCAAATGATGCGACTCTACTTGACTTAGACCCACGTTGTAGTGAACCTGAAAATGTTAACCCCCAAGAAGTTGTTCCCCAGAGGCCTCGACGTGAGAGGAGGCGGCCTGCTTGGATGGAGGATTACGAAGTATCCTATTGATCTCGAAGATCAAGGGGGGCGTGTGGTGTAAATGAGGAAAAAAGAAGAGAAAACAAGAACGACCGACCGCGTTTTTGCGTGGCTTACCTCGTGTGAAGAAGAAGGAAACAAGAATGGCCGACTTGTTTCTTTAAATGCCTACAGGGTGACTACGAGGTATGCAAATGAGATGCTCCTGATTGGAAATGAAAGAGATAAAAGAGGAGTGATTGGGGGAGGAGGCAGAGGGAAGTTAGATTGCGAACAGAGAAGTTTGATCATAGGAGAAAAGTCGGATTCGTAGAGAGTGAAGAAAAACGTTGCAGAAATTCGTCTCGGAGTGGATAGAAAGCGGAAGTACGGCCAGCAGTGTCACGTATACCACAGACCTAACACGACAGTATATGCTCGATATGTAAAATATAGCATACTAATAGACAAAAACGTAAAGCAAACAAAAATATTATTCACGTTTGAAGATAAACTTGTTTTATTTACTGTACAGTGAAAGAGTTTAATGTGCTTATTTCCGGAAATTTCAGAATAACAATTATTCTTCAGAGGATAACATTCTTTCAGATTACCAAGAAATAACCACACTGCACTCTTCTACTGGACATCTAAATTAAACACATCTCTATTCAAACTTAAATATTTTTGTTTATTCTGTTTTTTTATCAATGTTCATAATATATATATATATATATATATATATATATATATATATATATTCAGTATTTACTTTAACAGTGCTTTATTTGTGAGTAGAGCCAAGTAGTAGTATTAAAATACATTCCTGGCAAGTACGCTACACAGAAACGGCCATCTTTTATTCCGGAAGGAAATCATCAAACTTATTTATACTTACGAGTCACCGCTTATGAAGGCCAAAAAGCCAGTCGAGTATAAAGATGAATTTGTCAGATGAGACAATACCTTAAGGATTGGGTAATATATGCAGCAAAATGCAGATATATAAATAAATATTTGCTATTTCAGAACCGAATAAATAAATGTATTTATGTGCTCAATCTAACTTGTATATGTTATGCAATAAAACACGACAAAAAACAAACACTTGCCTGGGTAGATATAAATAAAACGTTTCATATTCTCGTAAGGATTAACACGCGAGAAACGCGACGTCATGTGTATAAATACTCTTAATTCTTCCAGTTTGCTTCTCAATTGTTTTAGTCGGAAACACTTTGGATGATCGGTGGTACAATGAAACTCCAGTAACGTGTTAAGCTTAATATATTGTCTTATGTATTATATGCATATATAAGGTGATATAATATATTGTGTATCGCTTTTCAGTAATTACTTCAACAGCGCTCAATATGTGAATAGAGCTTAGTACTCGTATTAAAAAAATATTTATGGTAATTAAGTTACACAGATATGTCATTGTATTATCCCATCATTTATAGTCAGGCTAAGCATCGCTATCTCTCTCTCTAATATATATATATATATATATATATATATATATATATATATATATATAAAGACTGGGCACTCTGAGTGAATTAAACAACAAGCAGTACTACTAGCTTCATTGCAGGATCCAACACGATTTGTTGTTGTTACATCACTCTTCGCCGCTTACTGTGAATAATCGCCGACTTGGTATTTACAAAGTTCAATTCTTCCTAAATTCTGAGCCGATTTATGGTGGCCAACCGGTAACTCTCCTGACCTGGGAATCAATGGCGATTTGTGGTCGGAGTTCGGGCCCGTCGACCGTCGGGAAATACCTTCCCGCACTGAAGATTGCGAAAACATGAAACATCGATGTATGTAGGTAATAAATAATTAATATTTACATATTCATTCTCTTTGATCAAAAACTTTGTATATTTTTGTATATTTTTAAATATGTACTAAGAGTAATATAATTTTACCGGTCAATTCTTATGATCTCCGCTGATTATAGAAGCTTGCATTTCTTAAAATCGATTGGTAAAGGAAAGTAAAACAGTTTATATATTCTTTGTTTCAACTATTTAATGGTTCAATAAATATTGTTCTTTTTCTCATTTTTCGTCTAATAACTCATTTCATTTAATTTTCGGGGAGGGTAGATTCTTGAATCTTATCAGCTAGGATCTCATTAGATGTTTTGCTCCACTTTTCAAACTTTGAGTAGTGGTAGCAAAACAATAGCACCTTCTTTTGTGCAGCAGTCCATGGTTGGACTTTTAAGCCCCTTATATTTCTTTTTTGTTGCTACATTTGATGGAGATAGGGGCCAGGACCATTTGTCTAAAGGCCTGATGGCTTGCCCTGGTTGGCCTTTGTCATGGCTGGAGCACCATTTCCAGAGGCAGGAAAGTTCACACCATTGCTTACATCTTCCCGCCTGGTGTATGAACGGGTTGATGGGACCTTTTTACTCTGGGTGCCGGCCTGCCAGTATTTATTTTTACTTTTATTCATATTTTTTAACATTCATTTCGTCTTTGTCAACGGCTTCTAATTTATTATTTGAAGCTGCTTTCTATTAATAGAGGAGGTTCCCCAGTCCGCAATTCGAGAGACGTGCTGGATTCCTTGAGGAGGCAGCACACCATTTTTTTAAATATTTGGTCCGGGTTTACTTTAAGTAAAAAGTATCCCCATGTCAGAGTCTCTGACAACCCCCTTTACAGAGAGACCGAAGACACCCGATGGTAGTGTCTAGTAAGCATTCAAAATGTGTGTGTGAGTGTGTGTGTGTATTAAACCAAGTATTTTCTATTGACATTTGAGCTTAAAAGTCGTCGAATAATAGAAACATGTACGTAGTCTTTTCCTCTTAATCAGCGACGCCCACATCCTCAATCGTGGTCCTCTAACGCAATGAAGATGAAATCCCTTCGTCAACAATTAAATTAACTTCATTATACGTATATTTGATGAGAAAGCAATTACTTTCACTTACATTTTTGAACACAACACGAATATATAAAACGCGGTTCGAACTTGTGTTTGGATGCGTAACGACATACAGGATATTATTAATGCACTTCTCATGATTTGCTGATCCATGAAACTAAGTCGTATATTATATTATTGTTATAAAGCTCGATATGAAAGCCCAGTGTGTGTGAAATATTTCCCATGTTGGTTACGCTCGCTTCCGATTTTGACATTTTTTTTTATACAAACATGTATATATATATATATAATATATATATATATATATATATATATTATTTAGTTTTTTATAAAACCATTATATATATATATATATATATATATATATATATATATTATTTAGTTTTTTATAAAAACATTATATATATATATATATTATTTAGTTTTTTATAAAAGCATTATATATATATTATTTAGTTTTTTATAAAAACATTATATATATATATATATATATATATATATTATTTAGTTTTTTATAAAAACATTATATATATATATTATTTAGTTTTTTATAAAAACATATATATATATATATATTTAGTTTTTTATAAAAACATTATATATATATATATATATTATTTAGTTTTTTTATAAAAACATTATATATATATTATTTAGTTTTTTATAAAAACATTATATATAGATATATATATATATATATGTTATTTAATTAAACGTTCATTATTCAGAGGAACATTACATATTTTCTTTGTAAAAACTTATTTACAAACAATTGCGTTATATACTAAATGCCACGAATATTCACGAGCAAACTTAATCTGTGTAAACAAATTCCAAAAGTCAGGCTGATAAGTTAAAATGCATTCAACATTTAGTTCACTTATTTATATTTGCTTTTCACACAAAATATAAATGGACACTTTAATTGGCCAGACTTTATTGTAGTAAGTAAAACAGCCTATCAGCAGATAGTTTGACACTTCTCTGCATAATTATTTCTTGAGCTTTTCAATATTCAATATTCTTCATTCTTTTTATATCACTAGACATAATATACACACTCACTCTACAGAGAAACGGTATATAATGCCTTTTTAAAAGTTATGTTGCCAGAAAAACATTCCACGCCCTGAAGTGCGCGTTTTCTGAATGTAAGATTTACTGGATTTGATATTTGCATACATATATATATATATATATATATATATATATATATATATATATATATATATATATATATATATATATATATATACTGTTTATTATTTCTTTATGTATATACGTATACTATTATGAGATGATATAATATATTAGTATAGATTCTCAGTATTTACTTCAACAGTGTTCAATACGCGAGTAAAGCTTAGTAGTAAATGAATATATTCATGGCAATTAAGTATCACGGAAGTGTCTGCATTTATTCCCGCATGAAATCGTCAGGCTAAGTACCGTAATTGCCATACTATATTTTCATACTTCACTGTATATATATATATATATATATATATATATATATATATATATATATATATATTGACAACTGTTTAGACAATAAAATTGTGGAATTTGTGTTTGCGCCAGATATTTATATACATCAAAGCCAAGGCATATATTTGATTTAAACTAAAAAGAAATAAGAATGAAAATGGTAATATAAGGCACAGGCAAGAGTTCATATAATATATATATATATATATATATATATATATATATATATATATATATATAATTGAAACGGTTTTTTATTTATTCAAATTCAAATTTTCAATTCACACAGGAATCTTCATCAGGATAATAGACAATATATTTTTCTTCCTTTTTTTTAAACGACATGGTGTCGCTTCATCTAGTGCTTCAGATGTTAACGATCTCGTTGTGTAATAATGTCCACGGGTGGTGTGTGTTCTGGTCGCACGTTATAAGTATTAGTAAAGAGTGCCACTGCATAGAATGCATTTAAATATTGTAATTGAAACGTTTTGTTTTCTTTTAACAGTAAAATGCAGAGGCGTTTTTTTTTAAATAAACATATTTATTTGAATTCAAATTTTCGATCAACACAGGAATCTTCATCAGGATAAATCCAGGCAAGGTAACCGCCCACAGGATAGGAATAAAAAAAAATTCAACGTGGCTTATAAAAAGTGCTCAATATTAAATAGAGCTTTTTTATATATACTTATTTTTATTCGTACAGGCATGTGCAAAATCTGCGACACTGGCATGTCGAAGTTATCGATCAACAGCTGTTAGAAAGTGAGATCTAAGTCATAGGAAATTCCCAAATATGATCTGAGGTAAAGATCAGATTTTAACTCTGCCTGATTATATCTCAGTTTGTTAAATCGACATGCCAGTGTCGCAGATTTTGTACATGTCTGTATAAATAAACATAATCATATATATATATATATATATATATATATAAATATATATATATATATATAGTATGGTAAGTCAATGAAAATTGATTAGACCTGCAAATGGAAGCAAATCAATATCTTCAGTTGTTCAAAGCAAGGAGCAGTTTAGTTAATAAAAAACATTTATTTTTCTTCTCTTTCATTCCTTAAACAAGGTTTTTCAAAGATTAAAATCTTATCATCAGATAATATATATATATAATATATATATATATATATATATATATATATATATATATATATATATATATATATATATAAAATGGTGGAGCTAAATCTTATACATGGACGGCGGCACACTTTTTGACTTGAACCACCCACTTTACGGTCATCAATAATGAAGTTATATATGCATGTGTTAAACCGGCCCCCACTTTTTAGGAGAGCCCCCCCCCCTACTTTTATAACTGTCCTGCCGGTTCTGTTATAAAAGATTAGTATTAAAGTAATCAAGTTAACTGTAATTACTCATCTTGCGTTCCCACGTTAAGAACGTGGATTATACTTATTCTATAAGCCATGACCTGGTGGAAGTGGTAAATAAGTATATTTTAGTGTTATTATAGATTGTATCGCCTGTAGTAAAGATTGAACCTTCAACCCCAGACAACTGTTACTTAGAAGTGATTGTAAACTCATCGCATTTTAGTCGTTTGACCACGTGTTAACGTGGATAAAGAACGAGTTCATTTATATTCCGTATCAATTTCCGATGTCGGCAATTCTTGAGGTCGAAAAGATGCACCTGGAAAAGGTCAGAGGTTATATTTGCCCACACGTTGCGAGAATATAACAGAGATGTAAATAATCAATATTATAACAAATATCAATCTTCATGTCAAAAGTTTAAAAACTCTCTTCACGTTATTGCACGATTTTCCAGTCCTATCCCTTTCATTCGTGTCAACATCCGAATAGAACTACTATTCTTATTGTTATGCTTATTATTATTATAAATATCTTCGAACTTTATAGCACGGTTAACATTGATATTAGAAATATCAAAGTCAAAGTATATAAAACCAATTATATATGTATATAATTGTTATATATATATATATAATTGTTATATATATATATATAATTGTTATATATATATATATATATAATTGTTATATATATATATATATAATTGTTATATATATATATATAATTGTTATATATATATAATTGTTATATATATATATAATTGTTATATATATATATATATAATTGTTATATATATATATATATAATTGTAATATATATATAATTGTTATATATATATAATTGTTATATATATATATATAATTGTTATATATATATAATTGTTATATGTATATATATATAATTGTTATATATATATAATTGTTATATATATAATTGTTATATATATATATATATATAATTGTTATATATATATATATAATTGTTATATCTATATAACAATTATATCTATCTATAGATATATCTATATATATATATCTATATATAAAATTGTTATATATATACTACAAGGATACACGTCCCATGATGAGTAATTCATCGAACAGAACAGTCTTGCACCCCTTTTATATCGCTGTATTAAAATTAAAAAGGTAAAATGCTATAAAACCTTATACAGATTTATATATATGCATATATAAACATACACTATGCATTATATATATATATATATATATATATATATATATATATATATATTGCATACTCTACCAGACTAGATGAATTCTTGTCCTAGAATGCGGTAAGAATAATCGACCACAAGTAAGATATACTATAACATAGTTAACTGGTCCATTGAGGAGAGGAAAATGAATCTTAACTTATTTACAAACTCCACGTTTGACAAGAAAAAAAGAACTTTCGAATATCAATGTATCTTATATAGGGATAGAGTATTAACCCTTGATTTCTGTTAACTTCGACTGAAGTAAAATGAAACATAAAATATACACACATTTATTTATGTATTAATATATACGGACATATACATACACATGAATATATGCATTCGTATATACATACACATTTATATATATGTATGCATTCATATATATATATACACACATATTTATGTACGTTTACATTCGTATATATATACACACATATTTATGTGTACGTTTATATTCATATATATACACACATATTTATGTACGTTTACATTCGTATATATATACACACATATTTATGTGTACGTTTATATTCATATATATATATACACATATTTATGTGTACGTTTACATTCATATATATACACACATATTTATGTGTACGTTTACATTCATATATCTTATATATAAACATGGATTTATATATATATATATATATATATATATATATATATATATAAAGATGGATTTATATATACATTCTGATATATATAAAGATGGATTCGTATATACTTTCATATATATATAAAGATGGATTCGCATATACATTCATATATATATATAAAGATGGATTCGTATATACATTTATATATATATATATATACATTCATATATATATAACTTTATTTATGCATATGAATTCATATATGCACACATATATGTATATGTATTCTAACATTTATTTATGTATACATTTCTCTTTTCTAACTATCTAACATATATATATATATATATATATATATATATAAATAAATACATAAAAGATTATAATTTGCTTTTTTAAAACATAAGTTTTCACCACACAAGTATATATATATATATATATATATATATATATACATATACATATATATATATATATATATATATATACATATACATATGTGTGTGTTGTGTTTGTGTGTGTGCATATATCATATAAAGTTACGTTGTCGACTTTACAAACTCAGTCCCAAATTGCCTTTAAGCTGATGAATTAAACTTTGCTTCCGTCTAGCCAATTTTCATTTGATATTTTTGTACCGCGTAATTGGCAATATAACAATTTACTTCGCTACAATGTATTTAAAAGGTAATTTGTCCAGCCCGTAACATTTTTCGCGAAAATATTTTTAAATAATCAAATGATATTTCAAATGAGCAAGGAGACTTATAATATTAAATACTATTAGTTGTCTGCTTTATTGATTACATTGTATTGTCTTTTTTCTGTATGCATTTATAAATGTGCAAAGAAATACAACTTCATTAAAATGACTTCACATAAACCCAACACACATTTGGAAGTTACAGCGAGTATACACACACACACACACACATATATATATATATGTGTGTGTGTGTGTGTGTGTGTGTGTGTATTTAAATGTATGTTGAGGATTATATTCAATGGACATAGCTATATATGATATGGGTGTGTGTGTATGTGTGTAATATATATGATAATCTGGTCGCATTTTCGAAGTCAGTCACCAAAGGCTTTTAAGCTGATGAATGTTAACTTAGCTTCAATTTAGACACTAAGTACATGCAGACTCTCAGACACTAACGACGTCGGTATTTTTATCATTACTTTTTATTAAATATATTTATTCAATCATGAGGTTATATAATTTTTTCCGTCTATATATGTCTTCAGAAATTAGGTCTGCACACATAGATAGATAGATAGATAGTAAAAGTGCTTACTTACAGCAAATAAACTACGTATTGAGTAACATGAGACGAAATACTACAACCAAAATATATATTCTATTTCTGATATTATATATAATAAATTTACAGAAAATCGCTCTAGACAATGCATAAAGCCACTTGTTGTTAGGAGCTAAACCACAACTACTTCAAGGTCAAAAACAAGCCTACGAAGAGTGTTAGATGGAAAGATTCCGACCCAGAAAACATCAATTCTTTCCCCTTTGTCAACCGTCGCAAGTAGAATGTGAGAACTACACGGCAAAACCATAGAAGCGACAGTAACGAGACAGCCGAAAGTAAAGCAAATTTCGCTTTTAAATCTCCGTAGAGTAGGTAATAATGTTGATATATATCCGATCCAATAGTGCTCGTTACAAAGATATTTATTAGTACAGATAGAGTATCAAATATTTGACTATATATATAGTAAATATATCAATATATATATACTATATATATATATATATGAATATATATACTATATATATATGAATATTTATACTATGTATATATATATGAATATATGTACATACTATATATATATGAATATATGTACATACTATATATATATATATATATGAATATATATATACTATATATATGAATATATATGAATATATGTACATACTATATATATATATATATGAATATATGTACATACTATATATATGCATATGAATATATGTACATACTATATATATACATATGAATATATGTACATACTATATATATACATATGAATATATGTACATACTATATATATACATATGAATATATGTACATACTATATATATACATTCGAATATATGTACATACTATATATATATATATGAATATATATACATACTATATATATATGAATATATATACATACTATATATATATATTCGAATATATGTGCATACAATATATATATATGAATATGAATACATACTATATATATGAATATATATACATACTATATATATATTGAATATATATACATACTATATATATATATATGAATATATATACATACTATATATATATATATGAATATATATACATACGATATATATATGAATATATATACATACGATATATATATGAATATATATACATACTATATATGAATATATATACATACGATATATATATGAATATATATACATACGATATATATATGAATATATATACATACTATATATGAATATATATACATACTATATATGAATATATATACATACTATATATATATGAATATATATATACATACTATACATATATATATATGAATATATATACATACTATATATATATGAATATATATATACATACTATATATATATGAATATATATATACATACTATATATATATATGAATATATATACACATACTATATATATATATGAATATATATACACATACTATATATATATATGAATATATATACACATACTATATATATATATGAATATATATACATACTATATATATATGAATATGTATACATACTATATATATATATGAATATGTATACATACTATATATATATATGAATATATATACATGCTATATAAATATATATGAATATATATATACATACTATATATATATGAATATATATACATACTATATATATGAATATATATACATACTATATATATATGAATATATATATACATACTATATATATATGAATATATATATACATACTATATATATATATGAATATATATACATACTATATATATATGAATATGTATACATACTATATATATATGAATATATATACATACTATATATATATATGAATATATATACATGCTATATAAATATATATGAATATATATACATACTATATATATATGAATATATATACATACTATATATATGAATATATATACATACTATATATATATGAATATATATATACATACTATATATATATGAATATATATATACATACTATATATATATGAATATATATATACATACTATATATATATGAATATATATATACATACTATATATATATGAATATGTATACATACTATATATATATATGAATATATATACATGCTATATAAATATATATGAATATATATATACATACTATATATATATGAATATATATATACATACTATATATATGAATATATATACATACTATATATATATGAATAGATATATACATACTATATATATATGAATATATATATACATACTATATATATATGAATATATATACATACTATATATATATGAATATGTATACATACTATATATATATAAATATATATACATACTATATATATATGAATATGTATACATACTATATATATATATGAATATATATACATGCTATATAAATATAAATGAATATATATATACATACAAAATATATATGAATATATATACATACTATATAAATATAAATGAATATATATATACATACAAAATATATATGAATATATATACATACTATACATATGAATATATATACATACTATATATATGAATATATATACATACTATATATATATATGAATATATATACATACAATATATATATATTAATATATATACACACAATATATTCATATGAATATATATATACATACAATATATATATATTAATATATATACACTATATATATATATACATATGAATAGATATACACACTATATATATATATATGAATATATATATATATACACTATATATATATGAATATATATACACACTATATATATATGAATATATATACATACTATCTATGAATATCTATACATAATATATATATATATTAATATATACACATACTATATATATATGAATATATACACATACTATATATATATGAATATATACATACAATATATATATGAATATATATACATACTATATATATATATGAATATATATACATACTATATATATATGAATATATACATACTATATATATATGAATATATATACATACTATATATATATGAATATATATACATACTATATATATATATGAATATATACATACTATATATATATATGAATATATACATACTATATATATATGAATATATACATACTATATATATATGAATATATACATACTATATATAAATGAATATATACATACTATATATACATGAATATATACATACTATATATATATATATATGAATATATACATACTATATATATATATGAATATATACATACTATATATATATTTATATATATGAATATATACATACTATATATATATATGAATATATACATACTATATATATATTTATATATATGAATATATACATACTATATATATATATGAATATATACATACTATATATATATTTATATATATATATGAATATATATACATACTATATATATATTTATATATATATATATGAATATATATACATACTATATATATATATATATGAATATATACACATACTATATTAGTATGAATATATACACATACTATATATATATATGAATATATACATATACTATATATATATGAATATATACATATACTATATATGTATGAGTATATACATATACTATGTATGTATGAATATATACATACTATATATATATACATATACTATATATATATAAATATATACATACTATATATATATATATACATATGAATATATGTATACCATATATATACATATGAATATATGAATACTATATATATTTATTTATAAATATATATATACTATATACATATGAATATATATAAATACTATATATATATGAATATATATAAATACTATATATATATAGATATATCTACAAAAATATATATATATATGAATATATATATATACTATATATATATGAATATATATATATACTATATATATGAATATATATATATATGAATATATAAATATATATATATACTATATATATGAATATATATATATATATGAATATATAAATATATATATATATATGAATATATATACTATATATATGAATATATATACATATATATATATGAATATATATATAAATATATATATATGAATATATATATAAATATATATATATATATGAATATATATATATATATGAATATATATATATATATGAATATATATATATATATACATATATGCATATATGTATACCGTATATACCTATATATATATATGAATATATATATACTATATATATATTAATATATATATACTATATATATATTAATATATATACTATATACATATTTATATATATATGAATATATATATATTAATATATATACTCTATAAATATTTATATATATATATATGAATATATATATATATATGAATATATGTATACCATATATATACTATATATATATATGAATATATATATACTATATATATATATTAATAAATGTACTATATACATATTTATATATATATATGAATATGTGTATACCATATATATACTATATATATATATGAATATATGTATACCATATATATACTATATATATATATGAATATATACATAT
>OY744516.1:153285438-153297938 GCA_963556195.1 Sepiola atlantica
AGTGGTTGTAGCTAGACAAGTTTTTGTTGCGCATGTTTTACAGGGGTGGGGACCATGAATCGAAGCTCAGTCGAGCACCTGCCATGAAAATAACGATAGAGTAAAAAAAAAATAAAATAAACAGCCTTTCTTCTTTGAGAAAGAGGCTGAAAGAGGCAGCCGCAGTTTTCGGTTTTTCTCTGCTTTCTACTTTTTTTTTTGGGGGGGGGGTCACGTACTCTTTGTATTCCTTCTTTATTTCTAATTATTATTCGCGTATTGTCTCTCTCCTCACTATTTCTCAAACTGTATCCTTCAATCATTTTTCTTTTTATATCTTGTATCTGTCAATATATATATATATATATATATATATATATATATATATATATATATATATATATTATTGTTGCATTCATTCATTCTCTCGCTGTTCCTTGTCTTTTCTTCCCCCTTATTTTTCTCCCTTTCGCAGATACTTCTTAAGATACATCTCGTTTTCTCTTTTATTTATTCTCTTTTTCTTTATAAACAATTCTATGTTTCTAGTTTCTATGACATTGTTCTTTATAGAATGTACCTCTATTTTTCTCTTTCTTTTTCTTTCTATCCTTTCATTTCAATTTTTACTCTTTTCTTCTCCATTTTTATGATTCTTATCGCTTCTTTCTTCCGTTCCTTTTCTTTATTTCCACTTTTTTCTTCCCCATTATTTCAGTAATCTAACGTCCATTATTGTGTCCAAAATATTAGGCGCTCACGAGGGCAAAGTTACGCATATTGTCGTTATGTGGAGGATATCCAGTTCCCCCAAAAGAGGCACTCTAGACGAGACAAAATTAAACATTACGAGGGAGACAGTACAGACGCAACACCTTGCTGCCAGTCCAAAGGCCAAGAAAGAAGTGATCCTTAAGTTCTTTATATTTATTAATCCGTTCTTTCCTTCCTTCCTTCTTGTTTGATTTCTTTCCGTTTTTGGTCTTAATACCTCCTTTCGTTTCTTTATTATTTTCTCTATTTTGTTGTCATAACTTTACCATCCTTATTACTTTTTTCTTTTCTATATCTTTTCATTTTCTTTCTTGTTTTTGTTATCATTCTCTTTTTCTGTATTTCATTTATTCTCTTTTGTTCTTTCCTTTTATAGTTTTACTTATTTCAATCTTAATCTTATTTCGTTTCATCTACCTTTCTTTCTAATACTTTTACAACGTCATTCATTCATTCTTTCTTTCTTTCATCTAACATCCGTTAATTTGATACCTAATATCTTCTATTACTCGTTTTCGTTTTATTTCTGTCTATTTTCTTTGATATTCAGTTCTAAATGTCTTGTTTCATTCTTTACATACATACTAATACATATGTATTAGTATATTTTTGAGTTTGCATGAATCAGCGTGTCCCCACTTAGTTGACCTGTTTGATTCTGTTGTTGGCATTCTTGCAGGAAGGCGCACGTAATGGTTCTCAACATCTCTAAAGTGCAAGTGCTACTATGGAATCGACTGGATTCGAACTTGGCACACCAGGTCGTCAGTCCGTCGTTATCAACTTAACCGCCGTCACCTCCTTATCTATTAGTAATGGGAAGTTTTGTATCCGTCTGTCTGAAGCCAAACTATACTATTTCAGACTATTGCACTTTGGTTTTAGCTTTTAATGCTATAGTCAGGGGAGAGTGGTGTAATATATGTTTTCACCAACCTCCCAAGCATTACGCGTCGTTGGGGGGGGGGGGTAGAATATATTCGTTCCTCATGATACCATTTTTCCAGTTTAACAAAAATACGCGACATAGGGAGCATACATTGACTAGTATCAATAACGCATGATAATAAAGTGTATTAAGATTATCATTTAACTGCAATTTCACGACATCACCAATCACCAAAAGTGTATATAGAAATATTGATAGAGATTTATTCCGCCGTATCATGCTTCTTCAGTGTGGCTAGACAAGGCAAAGGTTTTCATGATGAAATTCGAAAACCAGATAACTTTTAACTGGTCAACAGTGTCAGGTATCTTACCTTTGCGCCATCCTATATGTCATTGGCAGTGAGAGATTGAAACTAAAACTAAAAAAATGAAATAAAAAATAATGATATACCTAATTCTTAGACCATTCCTGGGACGGTTATTCTACTAATATATATATATATATATATATATATATATATATATATATATATATATGCAGAATAACCGTCCTAGGACCGGGATATATCTCAGAGAGAGAGAGAGAGAGAGAGAGAGACAGACAGACAGACAGACAGACAGACAGACAGAAAGACAGAGAGAGGGAGAGAGGGAGAAAGAGAGAGAGAGAGAAAGAGAGACAGACAGAGAGAGAGAGAGAAGGCACGTTTAGATTAGCGTCGAGGATAGATTGCGATGAGAAATTGTGTGTACACACGACCATTTTAAAAACTCAAGCCAGTTAATGGAGTCGATTTTTCTGTTGGCATCATTGATAGTGGGTAGTATGAACCACGATAAATGAGCACAAGAAGTGCCGAAGCCGCTAACGTGCGTGTATCCACCTGTTTTCATCAAGTAATCAGAGCGAGCAGACTCATGTCCATAGGATTGTTCATTCATTTTGAAATCTTGCTCCTGGTATTGTGAATTTATTCCAATGTACAGAACACGGCTACCCTCTAAAGGATTTTTCATTCACTTGGAAATCATTGTTAAGTTGTTCCTTTTTTCAAACATATTTCCTTTTTTTATAGATGTTAAGCGCAGAAGAAAATAAGAAAATTACAACATGGCCGCATTGAATTAAAGTTCGATTTTCAAGTCTTAAAAAATAAATTAGAATTTTGTTTTGGGATAACAAATTCAATTTATGATTAATTAATAAGTTTCATCTAAAATGTATGCGCACATCCAACGAAATACGCGAGATATTCAAATTATAGTATATTGTAAATAAACTGTCCATTTGGGTGAAAAACCCACATGAAACATAATGGTTTTAATTTATTACACAGTTTTACTATATTGTAAATAAACTATTCGTTTCTGAACCCCCCCCCCAAAAAAAACACATATTTTAATTTATTTCAATAAATGTTCTATTTACTTATTTAATTATTGACTTTGTGTTACTTTACTAAATTCGTGATTTTTCATGTTTGATTTACTTTTCACGTTTGATTTACTTTGAAGTTGAAAATCAAATAAAAAAAACATCATTTATTATTTTCGGAAATGAGGCCAACGCTTATCAAATTATTCAGCTAAAACTAATGATAATGATATGTTGATATAAAGAATAAAAATGCCTAAGAATATGGATTTGTTTTCTTCTTCTTGTGTTTATAAACCAATAGATATTTCCATGCAGCATAACTGATACTAGTCTTTCTATTCGATGTAGCATAACAAACAACTGAATCATGAAAAATAACCCACAAAGAATTAACTTATTTAAATAATGAATATTAAATCAGACAACTTATTTTAAGTAAAATGTTCATGTTTTAAAAATTCAAACATTTATGACAACACCATTTTTTTATTAGTATTAATTGAATGTTTATCAGAAAGAGTGATTATACTAGAGCCTTTGAGGCCTACTTGATTGTATGCTTATAGAAACAAGTACTCGGTATTGTCCGAGCAAAAGTTATGTTGCCATTATTATTATTCGATTATTATTCTGGCTATATATTTTTTTAAATTATGTATACACAGTTCTTTTTCAATCTATCTAAATCAAACCAGAGCCTTACTTCAGCTTATGGAAGACAATAATAATCCAATCTTCGCTTGGCATCTATTTTTCGCATGTCTTGTACTAATGTTGCATAACGGAAACCCTTCTTTTAATTTAAAAGTTTGAGTGACGTCTTAAGGGTCAGAGGTGAACCTAGAATGGAAGTCGACGAAACTACGTGATTTCCGGTTCGGGATTTTGTGTCTCTTGGCTGGTGAGGCTTAAAGCAGTAAAGACGTGTGGAGTGCCGTCCCCAATATGTGGAAGACGCACACAATGTAACTAGGTGTAACGGTTTCATTATCTTTCTCTTCTACGCGAACGAAAGCAACCTGTCTCTTTGATGTTTTCCGTGACTGTTTTGCTTCATAATAAACATTTTTTTATTAACATCCGCGTCCGAGTGGGTTCATCAGCCTACGAATAGAATCTGTTTCCGACGACGTCATGCGTGTATAATTGTTGATACACACATCTGTAAGTGAAAATGTACCACTAATAGCACTTGATTTAGAATAATAGAATATCCACCAGGAAGAGTTACAAAGGTGCTTTGAAAACACAAAATATTTACGAACAGTGTAAAGTAAACTTTGTATTGCACAGACAAACTTCTCTATGGTTTTGTACAGAAAGTGATCTCCATATAAATTTAACAGTGATACGGTGCATTAGAAGGAACATCTCTGATATTGGTAGGGCTTATATGATTTACTAGTGAAGAAAATAGACTTTTGATTTTCACAATACAACTACCATCGTTTCCCGTAAGTGTGCCAGCAGAAATTCCAAGGGTTTAGCAGGAAAATGCAATAACATCTTTGGAAGAAGGTAATTAAATTTTTAATCAGTTCATTAATTTACGTTTCTCTTAGTCTCCCCCATCTCTTTCATATATATATATATATATATATATATATATATATATATATATATATATATATATATATATACATTTGTGTGTGTTCTTTTTTGTGCGAACATCAGCGATTATACTGGTAGCCAAATGCGTGGGTTATAACCTGGCAAGTTTAAGTTTGCCAGAGTCACGCATTAAGCCAACCGCAACTTATTCACAAACTTGTCTGAAATGAGACGGAACTTTAAGGCGTCGTTTTCGTAAACTGACTAAACCTTTAAATTTGTTAAAGATCAAGATATGAAGGATTCAGTTGAAAATATTCTTAAAAAGCAATACCCTAAGAGGCAGAACAAACAAAAACAATTTTTTAATTATTGAAAAATAAATAAAATAAAAAATCTTAACATAAAATAATAATAACAAAGATATTTACATATATGTGCAAAATTTAGAAACAAATCTCAATGAAAGCACATCTAAGTTTTAATGTAAAACCGAACAAAAATTCTACAGTTTAGCTTAACCTCTGCCTATGTTGTTATACGTGCAATACTAGAATTATTCTGGCGAGCTTCTATAATCATTTTCTGAGTAATAAACCACTTATTTCAAAGATAACATTAAAAATAGAAATATTTATTAATTTTACTTTAATGTAGTGTTTGTGTCTGTGCGTTTGTAATATGTAAAAATTGTCCGTTATTCAAAATTAACACCAATCATAGTTTACTTGTGATTATATGATCACTCTAGTATATATGTAAGCCCTCCGTTCAGTCTAGAGAGACTATGGATACCCCTATAAGGGGCTGGCTGCGCGTGTAATTATGAAGCAAGGGTTGCGCAATCGTTAACAACACCTCTCCTGAGTCGTCACTGCTTGATTCCAATGGCAATCAGTTCAAGACGACTGGCAACAATGCCGAGATAAACCGAGAGCACATACAGCACCTGGTAGTCCCAAATGGTCACCCATTTAATACTGGCCAGGCTCGACGTCGCTTAACTTCGGTTATCTAACGGGAACCGGTGTGTCAACGTGATTGTATGTATGTATATATATATATATATATATATATATATATATATATATATATATATATATATATATATATATATATATATATATATGACGTGAAGGTTGAGTTAATCAATGAAAAACAACTATACACTGATTTTAGATAAAAAAGCTAAATAGTGATTAAAAAGGTTTAAAAGCATCAATAATTGTAGGGGAAATAGTCATTATTGTGATGTTACATGGCCCCCAATAGAAGAAATAAATGCTTGAAGGATGATATCATGACGACCTAACATACTACACTGCCTTAGAAAAGAAGAGTGAATCCTGAGAGGATGGTCTCATGAAAACAGAACATATACTACACTACGCAACCTGAATTAAATGATAGTACACTAGTGTAAATTGTATATAGTATGCTATTTCAGCCTATTGATAATTATAATATTCTTAAATGGTATAGTTTTGGCTTCAGAAAGATGCGAAATCTCATCATTAATAAATAGATATATCGATGTACTTAAATAAAATGACCGGTGTTCTTTCAAATCATGATCCTTTGGAATATTATTCCGAGTTTTACTCACAGATGGACCCTTAAGGGTAAGGACTAGATTAATTTCCCCTTTCCACGTTTTTAATCTTTATACATCTTTGTTAGTACTTAATTTGATTTCTCTTAAATATGTACCTCGTTCTTTATAACTTTTGTCACAATCGTGATTGACCTCGTTGATTACGTTGACGGCTCTGCACTCGTTTATACTGAGTTCAGATTTCACCAGAGTTGAGGTTTAGTTACGTACGAATAGCGTTGGGAAAAATATGAACAACACTTTCACCCAAACTATGAGTTAATAGCAACTTATGTTCAGTGAATCGCATATAAAAGTGTCGTTATATCGTAAAAATAAACAAAGTCTGAATCAAACTAAACTGAATCAACTGTTGACCCTTTTTACTTGCCTCCCCACGAGTAGAGAGTAAGACGGAAGGTAGGTTGTGATGCGGGGAAATTCAGCTCTCCAAAATAGGAGCACTCTGCACTGGGACAAAAATAAAAAAAAAACAGTTTCCATCTAGAAGCATTTCTACTTCATTGACTGAGGACAAAAAGATGAAGTGTCGAATCAGAACAGATGCTGCACTTTGCGCCTAGCCAAAAGGCTAAGAACTGTTGCCTTTGGAAAAAACATCTTCAGCAAGTCTAATTATCTGAGAAATGTAATTTTCGGCTGTTTCATTCGAATGAAAATATAAAACCAATCAATAAATCGATAAGATCCACTTCATCGACAGGTCAAATATCTACCTTCGAACCTAACTGCTAACGTATTCGCGCTGATAACTGCATATATATATATATATATATATATATATATATATATATATATATATATATATATGTGTGTGTGTGTGTGTGTGTGTGTGTGTGTGTGAGAGAGAAATCTACGAAACCGAAATGCCTTTAAATCTCTTCGCTATTTCGCTGATTATCTCCATTAGTTCGTTTATCTATTTATTTACACCATAATTGACTTATTTGCGTACCCAAGAGAGCTTCGCCACATGATTGACAACAACATTTCGCTACATCACAATTTTGGGTCAGTCTCACTCCTTACCTTGCTGGCCCATCTCTTTCGTACACTTGATCTTTCTTGAACGACATCTTGATGTAATTTCTTTACAGAGCTGGAGTCGTATGTTCAAACCACGTTAATCTCTTTCCTCAAATAACGTTGTTGATGGATCTGTTAATATTAAGCATCTTTCTTATATCTGCACATATTAGTCTATCTCACAAAGTTACTGCTAGGATGGTTCTAAAGCATTTAATTTTAAAATAATCATATACATTCTTCTCATGCTCTGTCAGTATAGTTCATGTTTTACTTGGATATACAGCAATACGAACTATCTTACTATTCGTAAACATAACGTCGTAAATAGAACTATTTTTACACTTATTTAGAGATTTGTGAATAAAATGCATCAGATAAAATACTTTTTATTCCTATTAGAATATCTAACGAGCATCAAATGTCTGCAAGATCAGTCACTAGTTACACTATTCCATGAGCAAGCGAGTGAGAAGTCGTTATCAAAGACGAACATTTGCTTGTCAATAAGCGAGAAAACGAAAATAGAAAATATATTCATTTTAACCCAAAATATAAGTGAATTCAAAAATGTGAACAGGAGAAACAAAAATCTAATTATTTTGAATTTAATATCAATTGTAAACTTAAATCTAATAATTATATTCATGTTAGTACAGTCGTGAAAAATAAGCAAAAAGGGGATCCCAGAGCAAGCGGTCCGTGGATAGAAGCTACCATAGTAGAACATCTTTTCTCGTTTGGAGATCTCAACGGTAAAGGGATGGGATTTCGCTACTAGTCGGATGGGTGGGAAGTATGTTCGTTGAGGGAGTAACCGTGCTCATATAGCGCTAGAATGTTATGTCGAGAAACGATTTTACATCATCAAGGTTAGTTTTAAGTTCCCGGATACCTTAAGGAGAACCTCAAAGAGGGGAGCGATATGTTTTTTTTTGGTGGGGGGTTACATTGTTCATTTATTTTGTATTTTTATGTTTGTTTTGATAGAGTGGGTTCAAGACAATATAGCTGTGTATTGGATATCAAAAACAAAGTGCACACAAGTAGACGTACCTTAATCTGTATCTATGACGTTTTACGTCGGAAAATGGTAAACCTAAGAACTCAAACCTCTCTTTATAATTTAAATATTTTATTCTTTATTTATCTAGTAAATTGTATTTATATTGCGTCCAATTATAATCTTATATGCCAATTACAATGCCTTGTTACTCGTTGCCAATATTGGATAAGACTCTGTATGAGTTCTTAGAGTCTTTCAATTCTTACCATTACATGTGCCTCTTTGGAAATTAAATTCCTATTTCTCTAACAACGCACTTTATTTTTCTTTGACACAATTGACAAAATACGATTATTAGATTTACATTTGCCATGAAAAATTAAATACTAAATCACTTACCAAGATTTCTATTTTTGCTCTATTTACATTATTTTAAATTTCATATTTGGTTGCAATATGTAAAATTGTTCACTTTAACTTTCAATTCCCATGTTAACATTTTTTGGTTCGCGAAAACAAGTCTGGAATGCTAAATTCGGAAAAAAAGTCTGCGATTGCTGAGAATCAGTCGGTTCCAATCGATATTCTTTGCAACAGAATAGAAGTTTTACATTCAAATCTAATTTCTACTGATTCAGTAATAAGAATTTCCTTACTTTCTATTTTATTTTCTAAAGATTTAATTTGTTGATGAAATTTCTACCTTTTTATAAACAATTCATTGAACTTACAGATGGTCTTAAGCAAACCGCCCACATATTTGGAGGACCTTTAATGAACCTCTCAATTCTTAATGACTGTGCAGTGATGCAATAATGTTCAGCGCGATCCACTTAAGTTATTACTCTAAACAAATATAAAGACACACACACATATATATATATATATATATATATATATATATATATATATATATATATATACTAGAATAATACATGTTCTAAGGCGGGTATAAACAAGAGGTACAACATTAGTTTTTAAATTTTATGAGGAACTAGGCTGCTGTTTCAAGAGCACAGCCTTCAAATCGTTAATTTCACAAAAGAAAATATAATGATAATGTACCCACGTTACTAACCGAGTCTCGTAGAGTACGCACCCATAATTCATAAGTATGAGTTCATTTAATTAGGAGTTTATCCCATCAATACATTGTTTATCTTTACTGACGCGAACAGGTGACATTGTATAACAATACAAATAAAAAAATGATGTACAGCATATTTTCTATTTATTAATTTGTTTGCATCTCACTTATTTTAAAATATTTGGAACCATTTGAGAATACTAAGCACTATAGTCATCTCTCTGATATTCTCTTTAAACTTTCTCCTTCTCTCTCTCTAATATATATATATATATATATATATATATATATATATATATATATATACACATATATATATATATATATAATGTCTGCATACAGAAAGAGTATTAGTAGTACATCTATAGTATTTAAAGAAATCAATATGTTATGGAGTAATAACACCCCTAACTACCAAGATGACCGAAGTACAGAAATAACTATTCATGAAGTATATCATGTGTTCTTCAACTAGAATGAGACATTATATATATATATATATATATATATATATATACATATATAGTGTGCATTAAGACAGCATTGTCTCATTTATGTAAACATTGTAAACAATCACAAAATTCGCCTGTTTAATTATACTTTATTTATTTTTTAATCTTTTTGATGGTCTTTTTTGTATTAAAATCATAATGCACGAGTATAATGTACCATAATAATAAAAAGCTAATAGCTACATTGGTTTTACAAGCACTACCATATCCCACCGCTTCGCCATGCATCTTGTGAACTCTAGATCGATTTACTAACATCTACAAAAACATAACGGCCCTCCCTTTGATTTAAGACAAATTCTAGTTAATAACGCTAAAATACTGTAAGCTACTTACATAAAAACACAGCAACCTAACTTTAACAACATTACATATGGACCAGTGGAAACATTTTAAAATGCTTAACGTTATGCGATTTTGTTCTGTGATGCCATCCAACGTTGCTGAATTTAAATTGTCAACGGCTTTTTGGGACAATACGAAAACGTTCTATGTGCGTTTCTCCGCTCTCTTTTAAACATTCTCTTCTGTCTCCAGCTTTTTTGTTCATTTGCTTTTGACACCTGAGTATGATTCGACGAAGAATCAAAAACGTTCGTAAAACCCGTGAAATCTATGCAACATTTAGTATTTTTTATTTATTTTATTACAAAAAAACCATCACAAACATTGAAAACATAAGAAAACGTATAATTAAAAAGTCGAATTCTGTTATTTTTAACAATGTTTGAATATATATATATATATATATATATACACTTTATTTCCAATATTATGTTATGAGTGTAGCTATTCCTATCAACATGCCTGAGTACGGTACCACACAATGTCTATTTTTTCTCTATAATTCTCTTTACTATTCTCTGTTTATATTATATGAACTACTTTTTATGTTCATTTAAACACAGGTTTTTTAATAATTTAATTAAACCTTTTAAAATATTCTTTACTTATTAAAATTAACATTTGCTGTTTCTCACAATCTAAAAAATACTATATTTTAATGCCCTATTTAGTTTACTACACTATTTTAGACTAATGTATGATCTTTGAAAGCTCAATTCGCAGGAGGGGGGCTCTAGTGTAGTATATATTCAGTTGTCATGGGACTATCCTCCAAAGAATAACCTTCTCCCTAGGGGCAGGCCATAAACTATATGCTCGTTTGTCGTGATACCATCTCCCCCATGTATTACATTCGCCTTTTTGGCTGGGAGTGTAGTGTCTCTACTGTAGTTATCATACCATCCTCTAGTGATTACCTTCTTTATTTTAGGTGGTAGTGTAGTATATTTTCCGTTGTCATGAGATAACTCTCCTACGCCTTACTTCCGCTTTGAAGGTAGTGAAGTACATGTTTGTTCGTCATGATACCACCCTCCCAGATATTACCTTTTCATTTTAGGAGGGGGATATAGTATATGTCGTTTGGTCATATATACAGGCATTAATGGTTTTATCACATAACGAACATTTGTTTGTTTTTTAAATATTGTCAAGTATGTCGGGAAACATTCATGTGCTACTGATAGGTCTGTTGGTAAACATTTTAGAGGTACACTTTTTGTCAGCCAGATTGTAAACCCTCCCTTTTGTATTGGGAACATTTTAAAATATTCTTTACTCATTAAAATTAACATAATTGGATTAAATAAGCTTAACGTGTTTTCATATAAATATAGTTGGGATAGATTAGAAAAATATTTCGCATTTATTCATTTAGATATATAGATATCGGCTTCATCTTCAAACAAGTCATATTGTTAAAGTATTCGGTAATGATAGGTAATGAAAGTGAACGTGCCATGTTGTGTTCAAGATCTCGTCGAGGCTGTGAAGACAGTTTTCTTATTGCCGTATAGAATGCATTAATGCGTGTCTTCTTCCTAGATATTGGTGAAATAGTAGGGCAGACTCCATTCGCAACTCTTGATAGAGGAACGTGTTTCGGAGATTAAACACTACGAAATTATACATTTCCTACTCCGAATATCGCAGCGTTGTTTCCGGTCTTCGACTGTTAGTAGATTAATGTGTTGTTGGTTACTTAACAGTTTTGATTTGCTATCATGCAGAGACAAGTGTGTATTTATAGTTTTCGTCATAGAATAAAAATAGTTATTGTTTTAAATGAAGGTCCCTGTGCTCGAATCACGGTATATCCGCTCATACGTCCATTATCTCCAATTGACTTAACTTCCACGTAACTTAAGCTATGCTTGCTCAGCAAATATCGCCAAAACTCATACATGTAGAAAGTAAGCGTTGTCTTGAAAAACATGAGGATCGATGAACAACAACGGGGTAAAGATTTTAGCGTGTCGTGTAATTTAAAGAAATGAACCCCTATCAAGTTTAGCTGTGTCCTTCCAAAGACTCAAACTATCTGGTATAAAGACACAAATGTTCTGCCCTTTAGTGACCAACACTAATATGCCTTCACCTAAAGGACAAAAAAAAAAAGAAAAACGACAGCAAATATTACTTATTTATAGGGGACTCTTAATAAACCCGTTTGCGTGTTGAAGGAGCCCTGATATTGATACGACCCTGAGCATCGAATTTACAAAAAAAAAAAACAAACAACAGCAACAACAAAAAAAACAACGAAGAAGGTATGAAAAATCGGATTTCTTTCCAGAAATACGACCGGCCCGAAGGAAAGTTCCAGGAATAGAATC
>OY744516.1:153305438-153342938 GCA_963556195.1 Sepiola atlantica
CACTCCAATTTCACATTATTATATCTTAGTTAAAAATGTTAGACCCCATATATTTCCTAAATAGATTACATCTTGCTGATATAATCTTTGCTCTAATCTCCAAACCAGACTTAATCAGTATACCAATATAATTAGTCCCATAAGCCTTCACTATACCTTATTAAATCAGGTTCAATCCGGAATCCGGAATACAGAATAATCCAAGAACCCTGTAGAGTTACTGCCTTTAGACCGATTGCCAAGCTTCCAAGACCGAACCCGGGTTAAATCTTAGTTTAAATTCATTTTGGATTGATTTAAAGTCCTTTAATTCAGGCTTTGAATTTGAATTTAATGTGTTTTTTTAAACTTTTTTTATTTTCTCGGAAGTATAATCCTTAACCAATTATCCCTCCTTAAGATTCTCTAGAAGACACGCCCTCAAAGAAGTAATGGCAAATATACGCTCATTATAAACATTGACTAACAGGAATTCTATAGAGATAATAAAAAAAAAATCATATTTTAATTTTTTTTCTAATTTTATATCTTAACAGTTACATTTCACCCCCTTATTTTTCATTAAACCTCCCTAACACTAATTTTAAACAAATATACATTACACTCTAAAGCAAATAACGCATGTAAACGAGAGTGACACGGGAATTCACATTTCTGAAAGAGGTGACACCGTAAGCTGAAGAGAGCCGGATGGTTAAGTCCTTCTGAGCTTAAAACCTACGTTGTACTCATTTTTCTGTACCAAAAAATAAATATAATTATTTATGAATAATATCTTTCAAATTATATATATATATATATATATATATATATGTATATAAATTAATGTATATATATATCATAATTATTTATAAATAATATTTTTAACATCATACATGTATACACATTAATGTATATATATATATATATATCGAGAATAAACCAGAAAGATCACAAAGAAAGATAACTCTGTGGTCTTCAACGACACATGTATGATAAACGAGATGCTGCCGAAATATATATATATATATATATATATATATATATATATATATATATATGTATATATATATATATATTATAATATTTTTCAAATTATATATAGATATATATATATATATATATATATATATATATATATATATATATATATACATTACTGTATATATATATATATAATTATTTATGAATAATATTTTTAAAATTATATACATATATATGTATATATATATTAATGTATATATATATATTATAATTATTTATAAATAATATTTTTCAAATCATATATATATATATATATACATTAATGTATCTATATATATGTTCTAATTATTTATGAATAATATTTTTCAAATTATATGTATATATATATACATTAAAGTATATATATATTATAATTATTTGTACATAATATTTTTCAAATTATATATATACATTAATGTATATATATATATATATATATCATAATTATTTATATATATTATATTATTTTTCAAATTATATATATATATATATTAGACCTCTTCAAAATTGACCTTTTTCTTCAAACATATGGAAACGGCTATTATTCCCATTCTCCAAGGTCTAAATTAGCTAAATATACCAGTTATTGTGATCTTGGACCTTGGCTATGCCTGCCTCAAGAGCCATGTAATTTTATTGTTGACGTTTTTCAAAAACGCTGCAAAATATGGGATATTATGTCCTTATTTTCATTGTAGCTTTCTAGAGGTTGATGCTATAGCATTGAAACTGGTACCAAATGAAAGCTAATAAAATTTTAAGTTCATAGAGGAAAAAACAATAACATTAATATTTGGAACATTTTTAATCCGGAAGCCAATATCTTCAGGTAGCATCAGTAATACCACCGATAATAACTATAAATAATTATAATAAATGCAAGGCAAGGATATAAAATATAAAAATTAAGATAAGGATTATAAATAACATATTGTAGAATAGATGGAATGAATTAAAAAAAGGAGTTGAGTATAGTTTAGAACAATATATAAATTTAATTGCATACTTCAAAACTGGCATATAACCAAATATACCAATATGCGTGTGAATAAATATATAAGCAAATACAGATCAATAATCATTCGCAAAGTATATAACTATAATTATGCACTCACTTAAATCTATATGATAGTAAGACATACTCATAAACTCATACAAGTATTACATACATAGGATATGCGAGCCAATAAACCCAAACATATGTGTATGCAATCCGAAACACCCACTCCACTCTATATGCTCACACCCATAGCGGCGCACTCATATCAACTCATACGGGAACCTGTAGAATTCAACATGCCCAAGTACAAACCTGTTAGGAATACATCCAATGAAATAAGCCACAAATTGAAAATGTCTGCCAGCGTTCAAAATAACCCGTGCTTCATAATACTCACATGGAAAGGCATATATCTGACTATTTATTTAGACCGACCCATATATATATATATATATATATATATATATATATATATATATATATATATATATATATATATATATATGTCATATAAATTATAACAAAATGTATAGAATAATAAATTTAAAATGGAATAACCACAAAGTATTGAAGGTAGATTCAAATAAAAAAAAATCCCAGTAGATTTATATTTCATTTATTTATTGCTAGAGACTTTATCAAAGTGACTCAAAATAATATGTTTGCTTGCAAAAGAGAGGAATATCTCTTTTCTTCTATTCCGATAGTCATCTCTTGTGATCCAAATAAAACGTTGAAAATTTATGTAATGTCATCAAACCGTTAAAGATAAATATATTTTAGATTTAAAAAGAGCTAATGCCACACTATTCATGCGATTTTCTTTTCAACATTTTATAAGAAGCGTCCGCTTGATTTTTCAAATGCTACTACTACTACTACTACTACTACTACTACTACTACTACTACTACTACTGCAAATAATAATAATAATAATAATAATAATAATAATATAAATTAGAAGATTTGTTGCTACTCAGACTCACATGAAAATCACTGGTTATTGTGAGTGACCAATCACTAATGATTACTTATATGAAAACTCCCAGTGAGTAAAATACTGTAGTAAAATTTATATTGACGGTACTCCGGTTCTTAAGCCTCTTATAATTTACAAATTAAAAAATTTAAAATTTAAAAAAATATATACAATTTTTTTTTCAATATTTCGTCAGACATCCGATCAATTTAAAGGTAAATAAATACATACATATATAAATAAATAAATAAAAATAATAATAATTTTTATTATCATTATTATTATTATTATTATTATTATTATTATTATTATTATTATTATTATTATATACTTTTAAATTTACATTAACAGAAAACTCGATCATAATCTCTTATTTAAAAATTTAAGACTTTAATATAAACTAAAAACATGCGTTTTTAACATTTGGTAATACTCCCGATTGATTTAACCAGTAATGATAATAAAAAAGTTGATTTCCCTGTTATTGATATGAATATAAAAATATCAAATAATTAATGTGTTTTTTTAACAGATTACTGCAGTTTTCATATATCATCCAATTGTCAGAAGCGCATTAATAATGTTGCATCGTCTTTCATGAATTAATTCGACTTCTCGATTTCTCCATATTTCGATGCTGTGCCTCATCGTGTTTTGCTTATATTACTTGGCGGCCATCTTGTTGTAGAAGTGATTCCTATCTGCTTAGATCCCATGCGGTTAAAACGTAGTTAAGAGTCATGAACAAAATGCGATAGAAAACTGTGTATAGGTGATAAATAGTGTTTCCTGTTCTTTTTGTTAAATATTAGTAACTGAGGAACTATTTCGAGGTAAAATCTAATTAGTTTTACGCACGTAAGCTCAAGAAAAACACGCTTGAAATGTGTAAGTAATCGCTAGGATAAAAAATGGAGTCTTCGTAGAACCATTACTACTGTTACTTGGGGTTCTCCTTTTTTTAGTAGCGATTATTTACACATTTCAAGCGTGTTCTTATTAACGTTAAATGCGTGAAACTAATTAGATTTTAACTCGGAATTGTTCATCATTTACTAATATTTAACAAAAACAACACCAGAATACAATATTTATCGCCTATACACGATTTTATTATCGAACATTGTTCTTGACTCTAAACTATGCTTTAACCTCCATGCTGTCGTTGCTGACGGCATAAAGCGCAGCAAACAAAATTAGTTCAGAAAATGAAAAACTTCAAACCAAATCAATTATGCTGCATCGCCCATCCTCCATGTGCTGAGGTGCTTCGATACCATATTGAATTTGCAACCATTATCTCTCTTGCAGAGATGATGTTAACATCACAACAACACTTTACCATACAAAAATGTAATGGACCCTATTTCCAAAGAGCCATGGTTCTTGTACCCTAAAACTCCCCCTACGTTTCTTGGGATTGCGGTGTCTTAAACTTTCAGAACACGTCTGTCTCGTATATATATATATATGATATACAGGGTGTTTCAAAAGTCTTGGGAACATTACAAATGCGTATATCTCATTAACTATTCCAGGTAGAAAAATGAAACTGGTGCCATTTTAAAGCTTGCTTAATCAAGTTTTTGGTCATACTAATGATTTTCGTGTTATCTTTCCAGGTGCAGTAATGGCGTTCTCTAAACAAGACAAGGCATTTTGCGTCCTCTAATTTGCAAAGACTGAATCGTGGACATGTGTTCAGCGTGCATTTCGCAGGAAATTTAAAAAAGAAGCCCCTGAAAGGAAATCCATTGTCAGATGGCATGCTAAATTTGTTAAAGATGGGTGTTTGTGCCCAAGTAAGCGAACAGGTCGCCCTTCAACTTCAGAAGATGCAGTTAAGCAAGTTCGGACAGCCTTTCAGCGGAGCCCCCGTAAATCAGTGAGAAGAGCCAGCAGGGAACTTCAGCTTGCTCCAGCAACTGTCTGGCGTGTCTTAAGGAAACGACTGCAAATGGTACCTTACAAGCTCAAGTTGGTCCAAAAGTTGAAAGACACTGATAAGCCACTTCGCCGTGACTTTTGCATTGCAATGCAAGAGAAGTTGGAAGATAACGGCTTTGATGACCGGCTTGTTTTTAGCGATGAGGCGACCTTCCATCTGAATGGCAAAGTTAACAAGCATAACACTGGCATATGGGGTACTGAGATCCTCATGAACTTCTTGAGCACGAGCGAGATTCACCAAAAGTGAACGTGTTTTGTGCAATTTCCAAGAAAGGTGTCTATGGACCGTTCTTCTTTGAAGATGCAACTATCACTGGTGAATCCTATCTCAACATGCTGGAAGACTGGTTAATGGCTCAGTTGGAACAAGCAGAATCTGATGACTTCATTTTTCAACAAGATGGTGCACCCCCACACTGGAGTCTTAGAGTAAGGCAGTTTCTTAACACAAGGCTGCCTGGTAGATGGATTGGGAGATCTGGGCGAGGTGATGACGTTCTCATGCCCTGGCCTCCTAGGTCTCCAGATCTTACCCCGTGTGACTTTTTCCTTTGGGGCTTTGTCAAGCAACAAGTCTATGTGCCGCCCCTTTCAAGAGATATTGACAAACTAAAGGCTCGAGAAACGGCAGTTGTGGGAACCATTGACGTCAAGATGCTGGAACGCGTTTGGCAGGAAATGGACTATCGACTAGATGTCTGCCGTGTGACGAATGGTGCTCATATTGTGCAACTCTGAAGATTCCCCACAAAACTTGAAACTTTAACTTTTCCAACGGTACCAATTTCATTCTTCAACTCCTAATATTTTTTGAGTTATTAAAAATCGTTATGTTCCCAAGACTTTTGAAACACCCTGTATATTATATATATATAATATATCATATATATAATATATATATTGTATATTATATATATCATATTATTTATATATATTGTATATATTATATATTATACATTATATATATGATATATATTATATATATATAATATATATATTGTATATTATATATGTCATATTATTTATATATATTGTATATATATATTATATATATGATATATATTATATATATATAATATATATATTGTATATTATATGTGTCATATTATTTATATATATTGTATATATATATTATATATTATATATATATCATTTATGTTATATATTATATATATTATATTACAAAAATATATAGATATATTGTATATGTGTATATAAATATATTGTATATATATATATTATATATACATATTATATATATATATATTATATATACATATTATATATATATATTATATATACATATTATATATATGTATATGTATATATATATATATATATATTGTATATATATATATATATTATATATATATATATTATATATATATACATATTATATATATTATATATGTATACATATTATATATATATACGTATATATATATAATTTATATCATATTATATATATAATTTATATTATATATATACAATTTATATAATGTATTATACATATATATTATATATATCATTTTTAGTATATATTATATATTGTATATATATATATTATATATATCATTTTTAGTATATATTATATATATCATTTTTAGTATATATTATATATTGTATATATATTATATATATATATTATTTATAATTTATATTATATATATTATATATATATATAATTTATAATATATATTATATTCATACATTATAAATACAATTTATATCATGTATTATATATATTATATATATATCATTTTTATTATATATTATATATAATATATATAATTCTTATCATATATTATATATATTATATTATAAATATATATATGTTTTATATATATATTGTATATATATATATATATATAATATATTATATATATATTATATATAATTTATATCATATATTATATATATATGTTGTATATATATATTGTATATATATATATTATATATATATTATATATAATTTATATCATATATTATATATATCTGTTGTATATATATATTGTATATATATATATTATATATAATTTATATCATATATTATATATATATGTTGTATATATATATTGTATATATATATATTATATTATATATATATATTATATATAATTTATATCATATATTATATATATTATAAATATATATATATATATATATATATATGTTGTATATATATATATATATCGTATATATATTATATTATATGTATATATTATATATAATTTATATCATATATTATATATTATATATAATTTATATCATATATTATATATTATATATATAATTTATATTATATATATATATTATATATTATACATATATTATATATATATATTATATATATAATATATATATTATATATATATTATATATTATATATATAATATATATTATATATATATTTTATATTATATATATAATATATATATTATATATTATGTATATATATTATATATATTATATATATTATATATTATATAATATATATTATATATTTTATATATATCACATTATATATATCATACATTATGTATATTATATATTTATATGTACATATATGTATATATATATATAATTTAATGTCTATGTGTATATAGAAAAAAGGTTAAAGAATATACATAGCATATAAAAGTGTATTCTCATGTAAAATTAACTGTGTAAGACAATAGAAGTGTTACGGACTCTCTAAGTACACACTGTGATAGGCTATGATTGCATAATCCTTATCAAACTTCAAATATATCATAATTTTATAAGATTTAATTAATCTGTATACAATTTTCTGAGTAGTAAAATGATGTGGTCCCGAGACTATACTTTATTTTCTATGGGCCGAATATCTACGTGTCATCACTTTTATGTGACACATGGGGACGGAACTCTTTTAAAACTTTAACTACATATATCCAATGTTAATGAAATTTAAATCATTTAAATCTATATTAGGGGGCGAAAATGGGAAGAGCCAGTATAAAAACAGAAAGTAATAATGTGTTATGAGCATAGATAAAAAGTACAAAGTAGTGATCCTCATTCAATTTCAGGTAATGTCGGTTCTTCCCGCTAGTAACACATGAACAATACCAATTAGAAATCGAAGTGTGACGAACCAAAACAGCAAATCTGACATCAAAAGTGATCGATATTATTTCAGATACGCTTTATAACAATACACTTAATTATATAGGGACTTGGTGCGTCTGTCATAATTTTTTTAGACGTAATAAATACATTGCGGTATTTATCTTATTTCGAAATAGCAGATATTTAACTACTTTTAGAATTTACAAATATGGCATTAATAGTCAATAACACATTAGTGTATGCCGTAACCTGAAATCGAAACCGAAAAATTGAAATCTTCAGTCGGACACTATCAACTGATTTAATCATCATCACAGCGTTGGGATTGTTTTTAATACTCGAAAACAATTTATTTTGCTTTACTACATATTGACGTTAAATAATATTTAATATAATATAATACACAAATACATGAATTTATAAACATCAATTTCGTTCGAAATTATTTTAATAGGCTACAATCATCTATGTTGCTTTAAACACCTTTTGTATGTAGTTTTTTTTTTACAATTATATAACCCTTACAGTCGAGCAAAAAATGTGATCGGATGGAACATATTTTTGCTTGTATGAGAAATTTCGTTTATTTAATTAGTTACTGTTATAAGCTTTATCTAAAAAAAATATCGAGTCCTTTCTGTGTGTATGGTCTTCTGGCTTGAATCGGTTCTGTTTCAATTTTTAGAAGTGTAATGTCATGTTGTTTATGTTATATATATATATATATATATATATATATATATATATATATATACCTGCCTATTCATGTAATTTGTAGTAATATATGAGGATGGATTGGTATTTTTGGAAAAGAAGTATTTTTTTAGAAAAAAATCAACATCTGAACGATATTTCTTTGAAGAAGAGACACGACCATTCGTTTAGTCAATCAGTAGCAGTTGAGAGACGCCGCGAAAAAACAGAAAAAAAAACGAAAGATAAAACATTAGGAAAAACCACAAAAACACAGACCAAAAATAGTCCGTTAGGGGGCGCATTGGGTGGGGTGGGGATCTCTTTATCGCACGATGAAATGACAAAGCAGCGATCGTCTATAAATGTTTACGACCCTCTTTGTGGCGCGGAAAACTGAAGTGCGCCCGAATCAATAGGTCTGTAGATATACGCACACAGATACAGAGTGAGAGAGGGATAGAGAAAGAGAGAGAGAGAGAGAGAGAGAGAAAGACAGAGAATATGGATGGAAGTGATATAGAGGAGCTATGTAAAAAGATGAAACCGAGAAGTAAGAATGAGTAAAGGAGGAGGGGAAGGAGGAGAGAGAGAGAGTGAGAGAAAGTGAAAGAGTAAGTAAAAAGTAAACCAGAGGAAAAGAGACCGAGACAATATAAAGAGGAATAGTGCAGGCATAGAGAGAGAATAACGTTAATAAGTCTACTTATTATTAGAGACAGAGACAGAGAGAGAATAGAGAGGAGAAAGAGAGAGAGAGAAAGAGAGAGAGAAAGAGAGAGAGAAAGAGAGAAACAAAGAATCTGAGGGAGAGCGGAAATATAGAATAATACAATAGGAATAAAGACGATAGATAATAAAGAGAGTGACCAAATGGCGCGAAAAAGAAGTAAAGTAAATAAACATGTAAGTCAGAGAGAGAGAGAGAGAGATAGAGAGATAGAGAGAGAAATAGAGAGAGAGAGAGAGAGAAAGGGAGAGAGAGAGAGACAGAGAGATAGACAGAGACAGAGAGCTAGGGGAGAAATCGCGCGAGCGAGAGTGAGGTGTATGTTAATTTACCTCCTCTTCAGGAGGTTAAACAAGGTCAGGTGAGATTCTATGAATGCCAGCGCACTAGGTAAATCGCACTCATTTATACAAAACCCTTAACAGCTCCGTCGGCATTTCCCGGTAGGGGCGCCTCAGACGATCAGCAATAAACTAACCCCCTTATCAGAGAGAAGATGATGCCAGGTAGGGTGGAACTTCTCGAACTGATCAGGATATTAAATCAGCTTCAGAGCAACATAGCCACTGTCGTGTTGATTCTCAACAGAGTAGTGTGGTTAAATGAAAATCGTCGATCTAGTTAAACTTGGAACGCAAATTTATTCAGGCATATATTGTAAAAAGTTAATGGTTATATTACAATGAAAAACAAAATGGTTCTCGTCGGATGAACGAAGTTAACGCTTACCCTGGCCAGTATTTAATTTGGGTGATCGAAGCATTAGTAGGCAACTAGATGAGGAAACAGAAAAGCAAAAACTATAGTCTGTATGTCTGAACAAGAAATGGATATTATACATGATTTACTTGTTGTTATTGTTACTCACTCGGATTTGCACAGCAACTATTATTCTCATTTATAACGACGGCTGGCTTTCAGTGTAAGCCGAATGACAGTAAGCCTCCTCAATTATTATTACTTACTCACTAGGAGCTCCCACACGAGTTGTGAGCTATCACTGATAACAGCAGGTTGTGTTCCCAGGAGCCCGAGCGATAACAAGGCTCCACAGATTTCAAGTACTCCTTGATTCCCTCGATAACTGTTGCTAATTACTTTGAATTATCGCAACACTTGTTTACCATTTATTCATCGACGATAATTCCCCTTGGCTTCCTCTGAAATGTTAGTGGCAAAAAGCCTATTAAGGTTTCCAGTACTCCCTATGCATTTCCAGTGAATATCTGGATAATTCTCTCCATCATTTCAACCTCCTTGACCCTTCACGGCCATTTTCTGTAGCACCAACTTTACTTTGCTCAATAGTTCAAAACTCATTACTGTTCATTATTATTACTATTAAAATACTTTAGTATATGACTAGCCCCGGGAGAACTGTATTATGACCACAGAACCCCCCCTCTCCCCAAAAAAAAGAAAAAGAAAAAGGTTAGCCTGGGAGGATTATATCACAAACCAACATGTACTACACTACCCCCTCCCCAACAAAGGAAGAGGCGTTGACTAAGTGTATAGTCACATGGCAAAAGAACAGATTCTACATTACCTACAAAGGGGGAGTAATGCCTGGAAGCATGGTCTTGACAACAGAACAGATAATACACTACTCCCTTTCCTAAAAAAAGGAAATACTCATAACAGAGCAGATACTACACTAACTACCAAATTGAGCATTACTAGATAGTACAATAGCACAATTAATAGAAGTAATCGTTTAGATATCAAATCTTTATTACTAGTAGTAGAAGTAGTAGCAATATGTAACGACTTTAAATAGAATAATCAGATCTTTTAATACTTTTTTTTAACGTAGTTCACCCCGAACAAGGCAGGCCACCACTGTAGACGCAAGGGGCTACTGAGAAGAAAGAAAAGGGGAGGAGGTTGAGGGGTCAATCTGAACTTGGATCTGCGCAGCGAGATGTCTGTTTACATTAATTTTAAATTTTTGCATGTCAGTACTGTCGGGGAAACAGGGGTAAGGGAGGGAGTTACAGAGGCCAGAAGCACGAGGAAAGAAGCTATTTGAGTAGAAAGCTTTCCGGCATCTGGGGATCTCCACAGTGAATGGATGGGATTTAGTTGATTGTTGAGTTGGTCTAGTAAATTTACGTCGAGGGGGCACCAGAGTAGCCAATTCATCGGAGCATAATCCATTGAAGTATTTGTAAAACAAGCACAAGGATGCTACATTGTGGCGATGGGATAGGGACTGGAGCTAGGTTGACAGTGAGGGACCTATTAGGTTGGCGACTCTTTTTTGGGCCTTGTCAAGGAGGGAGAAAGTAGTAGATGCTCCACCACTTGCTCTAATAACCGTTCTAGAAGGAGTGGTTCAAACTAATAAGAAACCCAGCAAACTTGTTATGAGGGCAGCAGATCATTTATACGAAATTTGAAAAGGTTTCGGTAAAAGAGAAAAAGGCTACTTGATGCTGGCTATTTCGAATCCATAACCCTAACCCGCTATTAAGTTGACTGTTTCGCTTGTACCAAACGGTCAGAATTACAAAAAAAATGACATTAAATTTATTTTCAGGTAAAATTTTATAATTAAAATTTATCAAAATTTTCCCGTATTATTTTTTAAAATGAAAATCAAATATCAATAAAAATAGAAACCTTTACTGAAAACGATCAAATAATTCGAATTATAAACATATATTTGTTTATTAATTTAATTTTAGTTAGTGTGCTATCATTTTAGTTTAAAACCGTCTAAGTTTAACTTAAAACGTTTTGTTTTTTGACCATTCGGTAAAGGAGAAACAGTCTACTTGATGGCGAGTTAAGTCTTGAATTTGAAATAGACACCATCAAGTAGACTCTTTCTCTTTCACCAAGGTTTATATCCCCGTAATTTCAAAAATATTACAGTTCAGTTGATAAAATCTGTTAATACTTCAAACAAAAAAAATAGTTTTGTAACAAATATAAACCCAAAAAACTATGTCCGAAGGGAGTTTCATATTTGGTAAAAACTATTAAGAAAATAAAGAAATCTTAGTTTATATATTTTTCATACGACCGATTATTTATAAACGTGTCAAATGATTCTCTTTTTAAAAAATATCATATTCTAATGTATTTTTTAAATAGAACAAAGATATTCTCGTATGCAGACATTTTGTCGTATATTTTTGGATGAGTTGAAATGTTTTCATTTATGTATATATTTCTCATATTTTTTTGTAAACTGACTGCCTATAAATGTGTGCTTTATTTTACAATCAACCGTGACAAAACAATTATTTCTCCATTATCGCAACCAAAAAAGACAGCCTATATAGAGACCCAATCGCAAATACATTAATATATTTTTAGAGTAAACTTTGTTTTTCAATGGATACCCGTATTTTGCGAATATATTCCGTATTATATCTTTTTACTAGGAGGGTCACCACTTATCGAGGCCAAAAACATTCAAGTATTAACGGGACGACAGCCTTTACTAAAAAGCTTAGTTACTGGAAATTAAGCACATGGAAGAGGAATGAGTTTTTTTTTGTTGTAGTAGTGAAAGCACAGGCGTTTAGCTAATCTGCCAAATGCTTTGCTGACCTTTTCGAACTTTGAAAATCATTCAAAGTCGAGGGAACCATTTTCATAGAGTGCTTCGAAGACATACAAAGGAGTCAACCACGTTTCTCCTGTGCCCCTTCATGTAGATGTTAAGGCCAACATACCGATATCTTGCTGGTGTGGTGAGCATTACCTTAGTTTTCTCCACATTGGTAGTGCCGGTACTAGAGAAGAGATCAAACGGCTCTTGCATATACTCTTCATATTGAGCAACGAAATCCGCGTCATCGGCAGAGACGTTCTCCTGTGTGAGGATTTGGAAGGTCTTGGACTTTCTCATTAAACCTAGTGATCTTGAAGGTCTTGCTAGTAGTTCGGAAACGTATTAGTACCTTGACTTATAGTCTGGAAAAACCTCAAAACGTATAAAGCGAACAACGCCGATACAATGATGTCACCCTGCTTAACACCTTTATCAATAGCTATTGGTTCAGGAAATAAACCGTCAAAGTAGAAGAGTGTTTTAATGGTAAATCTTTTAAGCATTGTCACAAACATTGCTGGATATCAACGTTTGCTCTATTTAGTGCTGACCGGTTTAGCCAGGGTCACAAAGACTTGTTTGAGTGATACGCGCTGTGCCACGACTGAATCTAATACCGTTATCGAATTCCGTATATGACACACCCGGTTACGTAAAAGATTCGTAAATATATTGTCTATCGTTTCAAGAAGGATTATATCTCAATATTTGTTACAATCAACTTCGTATCATCAAACGAAATAAACTGTGAGAAAAAAATAGAATCTATAAATAAGACAAAATAATACCCCTTACTTCCTTGGCCAAGAGTATCGTTGGTACCAGGATTGGCAGTACTGCTCAAGCTATAAAAACTGTGGTATCACCTTGGTTGACGACGAAGTAGGACATCGTATAGTACGTGCAATCGCATGTTGTACGAATAAAATGATATATTCATATTATATATGTATATCTGGGCAGTAATCTGTCTTTAAGACATATTTAATGTAATATTACCATCGATAACTATTTAATAATACACGTTATTTACTCAAAAATGACTCCGGGTTGATCCGAAAATACTAGGATACACAACGAGTACGGCAAATACATTGGCCAGTTCGAGCCCGAAACTCGAAAAGTAATAAGGAACTTACAAATAGTTACAGAAAAGATATGCAAGCACATGTTGTCTGTAATATCTAATGAAATATTTATGTATATATAGATGTATATATCGGCAGCACGATTTCTTTTAAACATATTTCGTTACTTCTAACGGACAATTTGTCTCCATATGTTTGTCTGTATCATTTATAATTCTTGTATGTGTGTATGATTGGCCGATGTATGACTACTAGGGATATAAGCAAATACGGCTTATACAATGACTAGTTCACGCTGAAACAAGACATACGGAAATTAGTAATGATCAGAGCAAAATATACAGACATAAATTGTCAGCATATATATATATATATATATATATATATATATATATATATATAGAGAGAGAGAGAGAGAGAGAGAGAGAGAGAAAATGAAAAAAAAGGAAAACCAAAAATATTATTTATGCATTCAATCAACGTTTCTTCTTTTTTCAAGACTTCCTCAGAATGATTAGTACAAAAGAACTAACAGACAAGTACAACTATTTGAAACAGTAGCATTAGTATTGTAAATAAATAATTGACCGTGTTATTTCTTTAGACCAATTAGATTATTATAAAAAGTCTTGAAATAAAGACAAAACGTTGAGGAATACATAAGTACAATTTTTGGTTTTCCTTTTCTTATTTTCCATTACGTTGGAATTTTTTTCCATTTTTTATTACACACACACACACACATATATATATAATCAATTTCGTAAAAATGAGTACTTTCTACTGAACTACTGATGCGCTATAGTGATAATGTCAGTATATAAAGATCGAATTCTGTATTCGTGTGTGTATGTGTTAAATGTGCTTATGGGTGGAGACCAGTGCGCCTCTATACGTATCTGTATTAGACAGATGTCTTCTAAAGGAGGCTAATAATGGATCAATGTTGATGAAGGACTCTTCACATAATTTCCATCAAATAAAACAAACGTCTGATCTTAAAAAGCTGGCAGTCAATATGAACAAAAGTCGAAAAGAAAGAAAAAGAAAAGGAGTCTAGAGGAAAAGAGGGAGGAGAACACATAATAAAAAGAAGGAAAAAGTTCGGAAAAAGAAAGACGATATGATTAAATGCTCGTTGATAACAAAAAAAAATAGGAAAAGAGAGGAGAGTTATTGCGAGAAATAAAATAAAGAAAGGGTGATATTAAATCTAATGAAAAGAAATACAAAACTGTAAAAATGTCGGAAAGGGGAGAAAAAGAGCGGATCAATACTTCTATTCAACAGACGCCTTTACAAATAAAAGTTATATTTTAAACTCTAGCGTAACAAACCAAATAAAAAAATATTTTAAAATTTAGTGTGAAAATTTTGCACTAAAAATTAGCGTGACACACCAACAGAATGTGTACTTTATAGTGACAGACGAAAGAAAATGATTATTTAAACTTTAGCGTGACATACCAAAGTACATTCTACATTAAACTTTAACGTGACATACCAAATAAAATTGTACATTAAACTTTAGCGTGACAGGCCTAAGAGAATTCTACACTAAACTTGAGTGTGACTAATCAAAGAAAATAATATTTTAAACTTGAACATGACAGACTAAAAAACCTGCTATTTCAACATAAGGCGTGAAAAAAACAAACCCAAAATAATATTTCGAACATTGATAATAAAAACAAATATAAAACTAAACAGAGGGAGCTTGTTACGTGAAGTAAAAAGGATAAGACGAGGTTATATAAAAGATTATGAAAACACATCAAAAGAAAAGAGAAGAAAAATAATTTGACTTTAAACTGCAACATGACAGACCGACGGAAATGCTATTTAAAATTGACACCTGACAGACCAACGGAAATGTAATTTCGAACGGTACGTACAGAAACATATCGATCGACGAAAAGACTCCCTTACCTGGTACGGCATTAATCCTAGCCGGGTTAAACCGGCTTCCCCCGAAGTAGGAAGTTCCTAGGGAATATCAAATTCACAAGCGTCACAAATCGCATATATATATATATATATATATATATATATATATATATATATATATATATATATATAAGAAGGAATAGGTAAAATAAATACCTTTTGAAGCATTAAGATGCGATATCAATTTTTTTTTATAAAAAAGAAAAATAATAAGTCGAAACCGATTTTAAAAAATTTTTTTTATTAAAACTAGCATTTTTTTTTTTTTTGTTAGTTTAAAGTGATACAGATATTTCGCCAAAACCTGGCAATCTTCGGTGTGTAATATATCCTGATGTCATCGGATTTGTATTTTTTATCTCTATACCGGCTTGTTGTGATACAGCCGGGCCAAATGGGTAAGATGTTGTTTCCCATCATCAAATATGAAGAACGTGAATGCAGCACGTGATTTGTATAAGTGTTTAAAGGTTCATATTTTTTTAAAAAGAAAAAAAAAATCGGTTTCGATTTATTATTTTTCTTTTTTATAAAAAAAAATTGATATCGCATCTTAATGATTCAAAAGGTATTTATTTTACCTATTCCTTCTTAAATTCAACAATAGATGCTTTTTTAAAAAAAATATGAACCTTAAACACTTATATATATATATATATATATATATATATATATACTGGTCAGGGGACATAACGACGTAAGCTTTGTGCAGTTCTTGAAGGAAGATGTCAACGTCCTCCTACATACAGCGTCTGGTATTCTAAAACGGTCACCCATATAGTTCTCACCTGGCTCAACGTTGCTTAACTTTGGTGATCTAATGGGAACCAGTGTGTCAACGTAATTATACCAGGCATAGTCCATTACGGAGATGCTTCGACGTATCGAAATGATGCATTCATTCAATCTGCGCGTTTAGCGAGGAAAATGCTGTTTCCAACAAAGCGTGACAGACAAACTAAAATTATATTTTCAAACTTAAATTTGAAAAACCAAAAGATGGACAGAACTTCTCATAGGGATCCTTTGATCGCGTCTAAAATAAGATCCGTTTATTTAATTTGCACGTTTATTGATGAAAATTATAATTCAAACCGAAACGTGACAGTTCGGACCACCTACAAATCAACGGACAAAGCTTTTCAGAGCCAATTGAAGAATTCCTTAAAAAACAGAAAAAGATAGGTGATTGGTTTCAACTGACAGCTATAATTTCTAGTTTACAAAATGCCACCGTTTATCATTAACGCGTTGTTCGTTAAAATAATAAGTAAATTTCTGTCGAAATAACCCGTGTGGTTTTTAATTCAATTATTTCCACTGTTTGTTCCGCTTTAATTAAGCTGAAGTCATTTTCTCTTTCTTTACAAAAAGGTTTTTGCAGTAACACAAGACAGCGCTGATTTTTTATGCTTGTTCATTTGTAAGCAAAGACGTTCAGAAAATCAATAATTTGTGGTTAACATCACACCGAGTATCTGAACTTTCTTTTCTTTAAAACCAACGGCCGATATATGAGGGCGCTGTGAGTTAAAAAAGAAGAAGAAAGAGAAAACTCGGCAGTTAAGCTTATGAACGCTCTGAGTTGACAAGGGAGATTTAATATTTATTTAAAATTGATGTCAAGGAATTGAACAACAAAGTAGGAGGAGGAGGAAAAGGGGGTGAAAAAAGGACTAAAAGTATATATATATATATATAATTAAAAATGTTTTAATGGATTCGTCTACACACTTTAAAATGTAGCAACATTTTTGTAAGTAACGGATAAATTTTATTAGACAGACCAACAACACAGGTAAGGAGGACTTTTTAATTTTTTTTTATTTTTTATTTTTTAATAACTAGTATAAGTTAGCAAAACATTTATACGGAACAAAACTTAGGTTTAGTATACGGAACGTTTATGTTTTTGTCTTTTAAGGGAAGTGGGGTCTGATCAACTCTGCTGGGAAGCCATGAAATTAAATACTGTCTTGTTTTTAAATTCCCGAAACAGTTATTCATGGTAAACAACTGATGATCCCTTAAATAATGTTAGAAGCAAACTATAATAATAACTGAAAAAGTTAAATTTACTTACATGAGTGATTTTCAACTGAACGACTTGGACTTAAGTTTTTATTTTTTTTATTTTTGTTATATATAGTTTTTATGGTTGAGAAACTTCCAAGACTAAGATATATATATATATATATATATATATATATATATATATATATATATATATATATATATATATATATTAGGGGAGGTCGATTTTGAAACTGTAAATTATCGCACTCGAAGAAAGTTGCCAAATAATGTCAAAAGTTACCACAAGAAATATTTTTCTTCAAAACTTTGTATTTATTTGAGCATTGCAACTTTAAGATCAAATAAATCGAGATTTTTTTCTCACAGCCTAGATTTCACCGGCAGATGTGTCGCCTTAAATTAAACCCGGGTTTTAACAAAAAAAGTAATACATTACTTAATAATAAATATTTTAAAGTTTATTATTATTTTTCTTAAGAAATTAAATGTACATATTCAAATTAAAAAGGAATAACACACTATAATATTTAATGTTATATATAAATAATTATTTGTTTACATAGGCGTTTTATTTATTGGATATTTTTTATGGTATTCACCGGTTGAAAATTCATCGTGCGAATTTGAGTTCCGTGTTGATTCTGTGTTTTGTAAACACTGTTTACACATTTAATTATCACAAATATATATTGAATTGTCGAGCGCTGGCTTATCTAATCCCACTTTCCCGACCTTTTGTCACACCTTACCTTGTGGGAGTTAGATAAATAAAAACTAGTTCAGCCAGGGGTTTTTACCCCACCAAATAAACCGGTATCGTCCGGCCCTTTGGGTCTGGATTCGCGCCCGTCTATTGGGGCTTGTCCTCCTGTGCAATTCTAGGAGGTGCACCCTCCCAGGCTTTGCCTTCCCTCTTTGGGGAGGAGTAAGTTTATTGCTAACTGTCTGAGGCGCCCCTACAGGGGAATGCCGACGGGGCTGCCCAGTCAATTTTTTAATGGCCAGAGTGCTCACCTTTATAGCGCAGGCTTATCTAATCCCACTTTCCTGACCTTGTGTCACATCTTACCTTGTTGGGGTAGATAAATAAAACTATTTCAGCCAGGGGTTTTTACCCACCTAAAATATATGTATTGGAGTTGATGGGAGAATGGATAAGGACACATTGATGTATAAGGAAATTGTGGATGAAAATAGACAGAGAATTATGAAAAAAACTAAGGGACCAGAATACCATTTAACTTTTACAAAAGAAACACCATGTGAAAGTAAATATCTGACACATAGAGTTCTTCCTAATAGTGGTGCAACAGGTGCTGTTCATGCAGATCAAGTGGTGGATGTTTTGCATGAATTCCACAGTGAGAACAGTATCAAGGCTATACTTGTTGACAACACTAATACCAACACAGGTTGCGAAGGTGGAATGGTTGCAATTTTAGAAAAAAAACTTTTTAAAAATCTTCACTCAATTGGTTGCTCTTTGCATCATAATGAACTACCTTTCAGAGCCCTTTTTAAAAACATAGATGGTTGCGCAAAGGGCCCTACAACATTCAGTGGCCCTCTGGCGAAATTATGCTCAAATGATTGCCATTATTTACCCCAAATATCATTTTCCACTATTAGCAATCCTCTAGAGTCAATCTTTAAAATTGATGAAATGCATGATCTTAGTTCTGACCAAAGACTCCTTTATGAATACACAGTAGGTATTCCTAGAGGTAAGGTTGACTCTAGATATGCCTCCTGGAAAATTGGTCCTTTAAACCAAGCAAGATGGTTAACTTTGGCCATCAGGCTCATGTGTTTATGGACTCGTGGTGCATACCCACAAAGGCACACAACAAAACTACACTATGTAGTAAATTTTATTGTAAATGTGTATGCCACTTCTTGGTTTGAAATTAAAAGAAATAGTAAATTCCACAATCAGTAAGTGCACATTTTTAATATGATCCAGAGGATTAATGAGCAGCCAAGATATCACATTTAGAAATATACAAGGTAATACATTTTGTTTACTGCCTGAAAACTTTCTATATTCCATGGTTAAATCTGATGAGATTGAAGTAAGAGAAGAAGCTTTAAAAAGAATTTTGGCCATTAGGTAAGTAATATTTATTCATATATCTCTGACTCAATTATTTATTCCAATTTATAGAATGATTTTTAAAGATTTTATCTAATTTCACCATAATTATTAAAGCAGTACAGATTGGAATTTTTTAATAATTCAATTAATTAATTTGTTCTTTCAGGAGTGAGGAGTCAACCAGAAAAAAAGATTAAAAAGAATACTACCTATTAATTTTAATGCCACACATTGGACACAATTAATAGATTACAAATTATGCGGCATTTTTGAACCACCAATGACGGAAGATTTTACTGAATCTGAACTTCGAGAATCGTTGATGAATGGAACCAAGCTTGACTTGCCAGATTTGCCCTCACATTCTCAGGGTGTGGAACGGGCAGTTAAGTTAATAACAGAAGCTTCACAAACTGTATATGGTTTTGAAGCAAGGCATCAACACATTACAGCCAAAGTTTTGAGTCAGAAATTGAGACCAGCATTTTTGTCTAAGGGGTCTTATATGGAGCAATTTGACTCTCTATATTAAGCTCCATTAAAATAGTGTTAGGTATTTCCTTATTTCTTTGCTTGTTATATTTTCACTTATAACAGAAAAAAATAATTTCTTTAGGTATTCAAATATTACTGTTTAATTCATAACGTTAAAAGGTAGTTTACAAAAGCAGATACTAAAAATAAGGGGGGGGCAAATTTTCAATTTGAAGATTTCTTTAATTCATATCATTTTTATAAAATAAAAGGACATTCCCTGATTTTAAATGCTAAAATTATTTGGTTTTCACACCAATATTCAAGCAAATCTTGCAAAAACGAGGAATTTTCAGTATATTCTTGTCTACGATCTTTGATACCAAACGCTAAAAAAACAGCTGAAGTTTTTGATCTAATTTTTTGCATGACTATATACAACTTTGGGTACGTGCCTTTTTTAATATTTAAAAAAAAGTGTAAAATCGACCTACCCTAATATATATATATATATATATATATATATATATATATATATATATATATATATATGTGGGTTCGAATACTTTGATTGGGAGTAATTATAATGTCCTAAACTGAAGATTTCGTAAGCATGAAACACACGTGTCTGTAGATAAAAAATAGTTAAATATTTCTATAAAATATATTGTTACTGCAACCCTTTACAAGGATTGCCCCTATAAGAGAATTTATAATAAGCTGTCAATCTATGTGTCATGTGATGTACCGGCCGCTGCGGTTGAACATTATATCATTAAGCTTAGTCTGCCGATTCAACATTATATAGAAACCAAATTATTTTCTTTCCCATGTATGTTGATCGTGGCCTAGGGGTCGAATACCAGGCTGCAGAGTCAAAAGCGCAACTGGGTCAGAATCCTTCGACCGGCAGTAATTATCATCTCTTACACTGAAGATTACGTAAGCATGACACACATGTGTATGTAGGTAAAATAATTAAACATTTATACAAAAATATTATATATATATATATATATATATATATGTGTGTGTGTGTGTGTGCGTGTGTGTGTGTGTGCGTGTGTGTGTGTGTGCGTGTGTGTGTGTTGTTAAGGGACTACTACTCTGCACATGGTCGTCTTCAAATCCAATGTTATGAGATCTCTTTTAACAAGCCTCTATAAGTATGCCAGCTTAGTCCATTACCTCAATATTGTTATTAAGGTTTTTCATCTCAACTGGCAATAATTTCATCTCGAGTGGCTTTTAACTTTCATAAATTGTGATTCATTAGTAAAAACATATAATATACACTCCTTCATAATGCAACAGTCGTTAAAATTTTTTTTCACAATCTTCAAATATAAATGCATCTAATTTTGTTGTGTGCCTTTTTTGCAATGATTACTGATGATTTCCTTTCTAATAATCAGTATCACAATATTAAGTATGATACATAATTTACGCTAAATATGGTAAGCAAACAGGATGTGTGTGGGGATATTTAATCGCACCTGAAATTCAAACCAGATTATGATGAATAATGTGAGTGGATCGGAAAATACAAGAGTCTAATTAATTTTCTACAAGCCACAAAAAAAAAGGTGGGTAGATTCCTACATGAAGACTGTAAAAAGTCTTAGATTTTTACCTGCCCTAGTGTTAAGATCAAGTGTATTATAATGGAAATAAATAAATATCACAGAAGGGAACCTATTGGTCATAATTATATTTTGCTACACATAATCCTCAGGGTACAGTGATATATACTTTTACTTTTGATATGGAAGACTAAACAGCTGGCAGACGGACGATATATATATATATATATATATATATATATATATATATATATATATATATATGCACAGTCTTTTAAATACATTGAATCATTAGTTTCTGGATTTTATTCAAAGCAGATGCACAGAGCATATCTAATACTTTATATAATATACGATTATTTGGCAATAAGCTATTTTACTATATGTATGTGAGACATGTGTTCGTATTCTATTTATATAAACTGGGTAGGTGAACCACTTAAAGTTATATGAAAGGCGTGGTCATATAGATTTACCTCTACGGCCCGATTGGGTGATATGAGACAGAATATCAGGTCAATTGCCGAACGGAAGAGGCATATGGCTGTACACAAATACAGTATTGTAGATAGTAACTCGTTCAAGATACTCCTCTTCCTATGTCACTTTTGCTTCAAGCCATCCGTGCTGGTGTGAAGTGTCACGTAGTAGCCAAGGGAGAATAATTGAGGGAACTGGTAGCAGAGATATTGATGGACAGATCAGCAATCATCGGCGACGATGGAGCAATACATACACATATGCACACATGATATATATATATATATATATATATATATATATATATATATATATATATATATGTGTGGGTGTGTGTATGTGCGTGTAATAGAAGTGAGTGGATCTGTATTCATGTCTGCTTTTTAAATTCCCTAAGAAGAGTATGGACTCGTTTAATTTTTACAATAAAACGTTGATTTCAAATTTCATTTCTGCACCAAGTTTTCTATGTACTTCTTTCATCCCCTCCCTTTTGGCTACACACATTATATATATACATATATTTGTATATATATGCATATATATATATTTATATATATATATACACATGCATATATATATATATATATATATATATATTTAAGTATGAACACATATAGGCATCTTTATATATATTTATATATATATAAATATATATACACATATAGGAATCTTATATATATATATATATATACATACTTGCATGTGAATGTGCTTGTACAAACTGAATTATAAGTAAGATAAAGATGACAAATTCTGGTGCATGAATGAAAGTTTAATTGCAATCTCCATCAATGCAATTCATTTATCAATTCAAGTGACAGAAAATCGAGGAATTCCTGATAAAGAAATAATGTCCTCTTTGCTGTCTCAAATGGCTTTAAGAGTTTTTAATTACTCATTTTAGATAATTGGCGCCTGCGATAATTACTCCTCAATTATTAATATTTTTTGTTATTTCGATCAGTAAATATGACATGTTTAGCGTTTTCCTCGGCACTATTTACGTCTGAAAAGTTACGAGAGTTGTTTTTTGATTCACGTCTCTTTATTTTCTATCGGGAAAACGACCAGAAAGATGCCGATAGTAATATGGATAGAGGCACCAACTGCCAACTTGGCCTAGGGTGTCTGATTTTTGTCACCTTCATAGTACATCTTACAGTAGGAGTGGTGTTGCTCTTCACGTGGTCCCACCTGTTCTTATACGACTTTTAAATTTTACGAAATCCAGGTTATTAATATCGACTTTTATTTAAAATTAAAGCGAAATGTTTTAGTATGTCTATCACCTTTCATTACCTGACACACCGGCACCGAAAAAATAATTAATACCACCATGATCTACATTATGGCATGGCTAGATTGTTAATCTAAACACTGAACCCTGACTCCTGGATAAATCAGGCGTAAGGAAATTACTTCTGATGAAAGTTAGATCAAACAAAAGTTTTTAAAATGAGTTTCGAAAACGATAATAATTAAGCCATGCCCTTAGAACGTAAATGAACTCATACTCTCCTTCTCTTTTTATTTCGTTCACTTTCTTACCAACGCTTTTGCATTTTAGCAATCAAATTTTATCAAGATGAGAAAATAACTTATCTTCTAAAAGATGTTGCTTACTCATGTAATCCATTCAATAGACGAAATGCGCAGTGGCATTTGTTTAGCTATCGACATAAACTCGGTACTCGGAGGATAGCTACAACACGTGCGAACAAGACACTCCCGGTCAGCAACGAAAGGTATAGTTTTAAGCTGATGCAAGCGTTAATAGTACTTGACCATTTGTAAGTAACTAATTACGTAGTGGGTAATATGGGCTATATGCCTAACATGTGAGTCGGATTGATTAACGAGCTTTGAAGTTATTTTGTTTAGTGCGATTCTATTTGCCACGCTTAATTGTAAAATAGCATTAAACGCGCAGATTGAATGGGGCCATCTTAGAACTAGATCCGTTGTTATTTTCTTAGCGACCGTGTGAAGTAGGCATATTTTCTCGTACTTAATATCATATTAGTCATCGTCTGCGAGGCAAATGGATCGATTTTCTGCCGGTAGAGATATCAATAATGTTAGCGAAAACGCAAGAGTTGATTTTCAAACAAAATTCTACAAAGAAATCAAATTTATAAAATTACAAAAATATTCTTGGTCGCATAAATCGACGACAACGTATGCCATTTTGATTTTTATTTGATATTTTTGTTGATATATTATTATTAAGAATTCTTGCGGATATGACTTGCATGTTTATTGGAGAGTTCTTCCTGTACAAAAACAGTTGCTTTCAACACCTGGCAATATATATCTTTATATAATAAAGCAGGCGTTACATTATTTTAAAAAATGACTGAAGTGCCCGTCCGAGCATGTTTATAGATAGTTTCATAGTACCATGAAATAATTACGTTCACGTTGTTTTATTTAATTAGAAACGGATGTACTATAACCAACTATTAACATGCAAGGCATATATAGATATATACTGAAATAGATAATAAAACAAGTTAAAATAATATTAGATCCTATCGAGATACGGTTAAGCTCAATATAGTAGATAGAGCCTTTATATACAGATAACGAAATGATGAAATAGATAACATTTGCATAGTTTACAAGTTTATTAATTCATCAAGTGTCCAAGCAAGGAATACAAATACAATCCTGTATTTGTATTCCTTGCTTACTTGTAAACTATGCAAAATTTATTTATTTCCTTAATCATTATCTGTGTGTATATATATATATATATATATATATATATATATATATATATATATATATAGCATAATATAAAATGAAGTAATAAAATAAGGTGCGAATCAAATTTTATTAGAATTCAATGTTCAGGCAAAGTACTTTAGAGTCCTTAACTCATGAGTTTTCAAAGAAAATTGTTATCTTCAGAGGACCATTACCGCAATGACATTACTGCAGATAATAAAATTAAACTTTGAAAATATATAAACATATATAAAAGTATATAAAACATCAAATATATCAGCCTAAAACATACTTTTTTGTTCAAGCTATACAGTTCATCCAAGTCATACCATTTAAAACATATTCAGGAAAGACATCCACGATGTTGATTGAAAAGTGATCCAGGTGGTGAATGGTAGTCCAAAAACGAAAAAATTATCCAAACGGGAAACCTGTTTGCAATCGATGCAGTAAATGACAGTGAAAAATGTACCCAATGTGTATGAACATTAATAAAACGATAAAGAAACCAAAACATATGAACAGTTCAGAAACCCACTTGAATAATTATGTTGTTCAAAATTATAGCCCCTTCCATAAACCTAATGTAACTCTTTTTTATGTACACACACTATCTAACCACCCGTAAGCTGTACTCAATGCAATAGTCCCTTCGGTTTCCAATAGAATATCTAGGCTTTCCGCTAATATAAACATTTTTAACCAAAACGTACAATTTATAACAATGCCATACGTAACTCAGGATATTCTAAAAAAATAACTTATAACCAGAACAAACAGGAAGATACAAGTGCAAATATTATTACACATCATATGACAATTAGCAATAGGAGCCGGACCAATAGAAATATAAATAAGCGTAGACAGCTGAGCCACTCCATCAAACCTGATGAGAATGAGCAACATATAGATAGTCCCACACCGACTTCACGTAAATGCCTTTGAAGGAAAAACAACATTTGGTTTAACCCACCTTTTAATAACAACGGTAAAGCCAATATCCCTAAGGAATTCTTTAAAATATTAGAAAACTCCTTTAAATACCCACATAAATATAGCTCCATACATAATAAAAACTCAATCAAAATGTCATACTCTACTATGCCTAACATAGCCCAAACAATAATCTCAGCAAATAGCAAAAAAATAAAATCTATCCAATCCAATGATAATTGTTCCAATCCCATAAATACATGCAATTGCAGGCGTGCCAATAATTGCCCGTTGGATAATAGATTCTCATACACTGACATTGTGTATGCTTGCACTGTAACTGAATTAAATAATCCTACAATTAACCCTAGAGATTACGTAAATGCAGCCCCTAATCAAACTCCACAACTGAGCACTATGACTAATTTGCACCATAATGCTATACCTAATAATTTTACTATCCATCTTCCACCTCAGCAAGCCGAAAACGATCTTCCAATGGTAGTTAAAGATAATACTAACAATAATATACAATTAATTAACCAACCTAATCCATATCATGAAAATACAGTAAATAGAAATAGACCCGTGAATAGGAATATAAATGGCTCAGGAACAATAGTAAACCCTAAGATACACACTTATATTGGTGCCACAGCAAATTTAATTAAAACCCGCATATCTATGCATGAAGTTTACATATAATCGGTCACCGGGTCATCTGGACGAAGGCCGACATATTTAAAGGTGTTCCGTGTTGATTTACATTGCGAGACATTAATTCCTTGTAAGTGCTCTGGGCCAAACTACATGACGACAGATTGCATGCAGGGACGCCAACTTAAGATAATAACAATGATACTTGAGATAATAGTCCAGCTGAGGACGAAGCTTGTGAAGCCAGAATAGACTTGCCCGCGATTCCAAGGATAGAGAGGTGGATTTTGGTTGGAGGGGCAGCTATCTCTGGGACTGGTGCCCGTAATTAAGAGAATAAAAAAAAGAAAAAGAAACGGGGAGAGAAAGCTCCTGTTATCAGTGTACGCGTTGTACACCAGCGAGAGTAGATTTCGGTTAAAACAATTTGTTTTCGACAACTTACTGAATCTTATAGTTAGCAAAAAATTTAATGGTAACTAAGTACCGACCTATCCTGCTGCAGACAATCATATCTCCTCATAATACATCCACATTCGATACGAAACTGGCTACTTAGGCATTATTTAGCTAACTATACGATTCTGAATTGTCAAATGGCTACGACTATGCTTGTTTAAAACGGTTCTTATTCTTGGGAACAGATTCGAATCTTTTATATGATATCAAATTTGTCTTCCACGTTTACTAATATATTTAGAGGGGTGGTATTTCCCCTTTTCTCTGATTAAAACTACTGATGCTCTTCTTTTGTAGACTGTCACGTTTATTTAAAGGTTTTCACGGGTGTTCCACTTATTTCTAAATAGGTTTATATACAAGTAGAACCACTATACATATAGATAACCCGAGGAAACCCATACGTTTTTCCTACAAGTTAAGCCAAGTGTCAATCCTTCTACAAATATTACATGCAATCTGAGAGAGTTAAACATGTATTATTTTTGTTTTTAAATTATTTAGAGCGACCAGGATTTGAAACTATTTACATAATTTGCATAATTTATTTTTTATTCTAGAATACCTACACAACATCCGTCCCTCAAGACAGAAAATTGCATTTATAAAACAAATGTATCTTTATAATTTTTGATTTTTAGTCTAATTACGAACCAGCATCTCGCATAGTTAAGGATACATTTATTTAAATCCTCTTAAAACATCGTTTGGTGTGTGTGTTTTATACGTGATATCAATTTAGTATTTGATCTCAAATCATAACATTTAGCACAATATACAGGGGAGTTCCAATAATCTTGTACACACTTCAATTTTTCATAACTGCTGAACCATGAATTGTTGTCAGATTAAACTGGTATCATTGTAAAGCAAAATTCACTAAGTTTTTTATAATTTTAATGATGTGTTTATACTTTTTCAGTTCTTGTAATGACGTTCACTCAACCAAAAAAGGCGTTTTACGTTCCTGCATTTGCAAACACTGAATCATGGAGACGTGTTTAACGTGTATTTCGCATTAAATTTATCAATGAGGTACCGGAAAAGGAATCCATATTGAAATGACATAATAACGTCATAAATGGTGGGGGTTTGTGCTCAGCTAAGAAAACGGGATGCCCTTCAACCGCAGATGATAAATAACTACAATGCATCCGCTATGATTTGATAACTGATTCCACAGGCTTCAATTACATCTATTAAGCCATCATGCACACAAATATTTCAAGTCCGTATATCACAAACTTGTTCGTGTGTTGTCTTTCGTTTGCTGAACACCTAGTTATTGGTGACACGTATTTTCTCTCTTTTTGTGTTTATGTTGGTTTATCAATTTAAGGTTTGGGTTAAAATCCTTTCACAATGCTGTACATTATTTTATTTTATCTTCAACCGCATGCCTACCTGCTCGATTGATCAGTACGTATATCTTTTTTAAAGTCCAAACAGATGCACCACTTTCTTAGTCATAATTTGGGTCTTTACCACTAAATGCGTCAAATCATCACCCGAACACAACTTGCTCATCCAATATATCTCGGAGAACCCGATGGACAATTATTTCATTTGCCTCTGATAGTAAAGTGCATCTTACATTGTATTGTGTATACGTAGTTATATATCACTTTCATAAAGAGTATGGAATCGTCTGTTATTCCTATAAAAGTGAGGACTAACATTTCTTGCAAAACTTAGTGATTGCTAAAGTACTCTCTACACCGTGTATCTTTAGTTTAGTAAACCTTAATACATAAAGTTTCTCTTATTAGTTTATCTGTTAACCCCTATACCTGGGTTACAAGTAAAGTCAATAATTGTTTATGTATGTACACTTTATTCCGTTATACTGAATTACCACAACATACATTCTTACATATATCAGAATCTGCTTATCTTACTAGTTCAGACACATATATACACACAAAATATATATTTATTATGAGCATCTGGCTTTCTTTTTATAAATTTAAACCGCCCTGGGATAAATAAAATTTATTCCCTGAACAGTAGACTTTTACACCACTTTTATATCCCTTACACAAATTAGAATAAAGATATAATGATACAAAACCTTATGTTTAGAATTCTTATTTTAATTTTGGTCAAACTGAATAACATGATTTGAATTCTAAAATAAATGTTAAAGATTTAAAGTCGAAGTTTTAATGAACCTTATGAAATTTAGATTCAGGGAATCTTTTTAAATTAATGTCTAATGATTATACAAATATGTAATATCGAAATTCTCAATGGGTCTAAACCCCTTCTAAAATACCAGAAGGAAACAAAAACTTTGTAAATATTTATTAATTGATCTATTTTTAAAATTGAACAAAATTGTTGATATCTGAATTTTCACAATGTGCTTCCACCCTCTTTTTACATTCTTTGTATGACACTAAAATAAACCTAATATAGCCCATATTACGACCTCTTACGCCACACAGCTGTGTTACATAATGATCGGTTAAATAGTTATGGGGTGAATCTTGTACATACAAATACATAAATATATACCTGACTTTTTGTAAATCCATATATGTATTTTTGACGCTTTAGATATTATTCAAATCATGTTTCAAATAGGAAGTATATACAGAGGTATCATAGTTGTTTACAACTGTTTCATAACAATGTTTATTTTAAGTCATGTAATTACACATTTTAAAAAACATCGGATTATCTTCATAATAGAATCTAGGAAATCAACCACTTAATTTTCTACGATAAACAAAGCAAAAATCGCAAGATTACATTCATTGTCAAATACCTTGTAAAATATTAAATCAATTTCATTTCACACTGAGGATTATCTTAACCCAATAGAAATAATTAAGAGACACCACGACCCGGCAGTTTATAGGTCGAAAAATAAATTCATAATATATAGTCATCACTACCTACTTTCGCTACTACTTGACCACAGTTATATCCATCGATGATCCCCCAATAAGCGAAACTTATCAGCGTGTTCTTACAGGTTAAAGAAGTAGAATTTACTCGGTTATTATATGTATATAGTATAGACTTGCATCGTCTCAGGTAATATTACTTTTATAGCGTAATTTTATGTAAGGGTGATATGTTGGAGAATTTAAATTACATTTTTATGTATGCGCGCAAGTGAGTGTATCATGTGTTAGCTTAAAATTAAGTGTACGTAACTTGAGTAATAAGTAATGTAAAAACTTTAATCAGAACTCTTTTGTTTATATATCATTAGAAATGGTTGCCTATGTTTATATTTTTTACTATAAGTAGAATAAAGAATCATATCGAGCTCTCGTGTTTTTTTTATTAGAACTAGTATAAAAATCGGAGTAGCTAATGTAGTTGTAGGTAGGCGAGGGAGGACGCAGATAAGAATTGTCTGGAAGAAATATTAAATGGCGGAAAATATAAAAAAACAAAATGGATGAACGAGTAGAAAGCCATGCGAAAAACTAATAACATGCAAAAAGAATGTTAAAAAAATGAAAAAGAGTACGCTTAATCCTGTTTCAACATTTCCTTCGTTTTATTAAATGATTTCTCTCTATTTCATGTTTATTTTCTTTTGGTTTGGTAGCTTACACTCTTCTCCGAGCCGAACTTGAGATATTGATAGACAAATCAGTCCGACATATTCGAACGATTCACTTCACTTAGCAAAACTGAATCGACAGATCGAAGTTGTATAGATCCTGTCAGTTAAAAAAAAAACAGAAAAAAAAATCAATCAATCTTGTTCACTGTTTTTCTTTTTTATCGAAACTTGCCAGAGAACTTTTATAAGCAAAATTAAACATTTAGCTTTTTGGGGTTGTTTTTTTATATAAAAACTTTCGATTAATGCTGAACATATCTTGCGCAAAATGACCCGTGCTAAGGGAAATTTCATTAATTGAACTTAAAATGTTCGAAACGTCAATATATCAGATAATAAATAATATAACTGTTTCGATTTAAGCAGAATATAACATTATCAATAGAGGAGAGCGGCCTATCCCCACGGGATGGAATTAAAATGAGAAAATGTGAAAGAAAAGTGATTAGGATTTTATAAGCATGCGTTTATAACGAAGTTTATCCCTCCTTTGGGATATGAAATCGGAAATAGAAAGAAATGAATACATAGGATTATATGAATATTTTGTTGTAACCGGATGACCTTTGCTATGTATATAGCATCAGAAGCATTTCAAGTGATGAGGTAAAAGCGAAATATCAAATTGTCAGCTAGACAACGACCCCACACTTTCCTCGCCGTCATAAAATAATTTTATAAGAAACACACCACTCTATAATAAAACTTAAATGGTTTGTGTTATCTTTTTAGGTCTTTAGATATGGCAATGTATAATATGAATAATTGAATTACTGACATAAGTCTATTATGTTATATGCATATATTAGTAATATATCTATAAATAGCAAGTGAGAACACTAGCGAAACAGTTTTTCCCGTTATGTTTGACGGACGGTGTACATTAGTCCGTATAATAATACGCATGTGCCGTCGTTGTATTTTATTACCCTCTACCCCCACTGAAAATGATATCGCTCGATCACCAAGCAAAAAGTAATTGATGATTATCTGGTGTCACTGGTGTCACTGGTGCTAAAATATAAAATTTTACCCGCTTAAAAATTGCTCGAAATTCGAATAAGATGCTAAAATAGACTTCTAACGACGTATTACACTTAAAATTTACTTTCGTTTTATTTATTTAAGGGATATTTTGCTGAGAATTATTTGACTATAACGAAGCTATTATTTATTTAGCAATCTGCTAGTACATGTATATAGAATCGTTTCTTGTTTCATTACCACAAATTTATTACATGTTGAAGTCTTAAATCGTCAAAAGAAATAACACAGGCAGAATGGAAAAAAATTATATAAACATAAAGTACAGAAGTAATGAGTTTACTGGGGCGGCTTCCGCACTTCGTGCTTCTGCTGATTGTTCAATAGAGTTAGGAAGAGTCCATTAAGTGACGGAATAGGATAGATCACCATAACATGCCTATTTTTAGTCTTACTTCTCATGGAGACATTATTGTGTTTCCTTTTGGGGAATTATAGTATAAAGTCCGTGATATTTCGCGTTGACTTAAAAATCACATAATTATTAAAAACAGTAACGAATAGCAGGTCGAGAATTAAGGTATGAAGAATAATAAAGTAGAGTTTGGTTATAAAATAATAATACAAAAATGTTTTACACAACTAACAGAGTATTTTATATTATTTTGATTCTTAGAACAACTATTCTCATCTTTGATGCTATTCTCACAACGTTTCGGCTGATGTAACCTCCAACATTCTTCACGTGTAGAACTAAGTATTTTTTTTTCTATGACTCGAGAATCTGTACAAAAGTTTCGAAGTGAACCCTTTATTTAATCCACGGGAGTATTTTTCTCTTGTTCCGTCAGCCACAACCGGGTAAACGTCTTAAGTAATTCGTAATTGTATTCTTAGTATCGGCCGCACTGAGGATTTAACCATCAGCCTCCAGAAGACTGTTACTTAAAACAGATTATTACTTAGCACTTCATCCGTTACACCACGGGTCCTTGTTTGCAAGGACCCGTGGCGTAACGTACAGATTCCCGAGTTCGAGAAGATACACAAAATTAGGTCGGCGGTTACATCAGCTAAAACGCTGTGAGAATAGCATTTAAGATGAGAACAGTAGTTCATATAATCCAAATAAAAGATCAGAAATAATGAAAAAATCAGAGATAATGCAAAGGTCTTCGAAAAAATAACGGATGAATCACTATTCGGTGGCTGATAATGTTTATATAACTGTAACGATTTCACTTTATTATGGCTGCTAGCCTACCGGTTTAAATCAGTCGAAAACGGTCGAGATTCGCCCCCGACTTTTAGTACTTGCCTCCCTAGTCACATTGAAGAGATGTGATACAGGAAAACAGTTTGTCAGTGGATGATATATATATATATATATATATATATATACACACAAGAGAAAAGCAGAGAGACAGTGTTTTCATGTGGCTGTAATCGGGCCAAATCCATTTCCTAACATATAACTACTCTAATGTAATATTAAGTCGTCGTTATTGATCTATCGACCTGGTTTTAGGTTTTAATCCGATTCAGCGCCGTGAGTGTTTATGGGGAGGGGTTTTAATTCTGGCGACTGGTATCTGCCATGTCTGGAGATGTTAAGGTACAGGTTTCGGAATCGAGCTCACAAAATCCGTTATCCCGACTACCAATGAAAATAAAAAAAAATGTCTTCTATCTCTTAAAACGTCGTTCATCTCATTTAACAAATAACGCCTGTACGGTAGCATGGAATGTAAAATACTAACACGATACGTACCATTTTACATAAAATTGCTATATATTTTGGCATACATTAACTCGTCTCTGTCTGTCTCTCTCTCTCTATATATATATATAAATATATATATATACATATATGTATATGCATATATATATATACATATATGTATATGCATATATATATAAACTGTGTTTCTCGCTTTATTGCAGATCATAATATTGTTAATAACTTCAATAATATAAATCGCACAAGTTTGAAATTTTGCACACTGAAACCGTGCTCCTAAGTATGTAAGATACCAAAATATTTTTCAAATCTTTACTATATTTCTAAAGTTATAGACATTTATGTATTTGTTAGCCACTTTCACTGTTTTACGCTTTATTGCAGGTTTGTAAAAATGCCCCAAAATCGACGTTTCACTGCTACGGAAAGGCAAAGGGTTTTAGCTGGCCTTGCAGAAAGACTGACACTTCTGGATTTAGCCAAGGAACTGGGAAGGGATGAGAGAACCTTGGTTTCTATTGTGGAGAAGCCCAACACTGCACCAAGGAGAGATAAGGGTACAAGAAGGAGCATTCCCCCTTGCGATATGCGAAAAATACGCAGGCAGATCATTAGGGAACCAAATGGCACTAGCGCCTCCATTTTTGGCAAAGCGGGCGTTGTTCCGATGCCCAGCAAGACCAGATGCAGTGTCTTGAATGAGATGGCCAGGAACGTGAAGCCCATTTCCAGGCCTCCCTTGAACAAAACCCATAAGGGAAAACACATTGCATGGGAAGAAAATACATGAAAACGAACTTCCAACAGGTGATGAAACTAGAGCCACACTTGATGGTCCGGATGGATGGGCTAAAGTTTGGAGTCCTACCGGAGCTGCTATCTCACATCGCGTTTGTCGCCAACAAGGTGGCGGGGGAGTTATGTTTGGGGCGGGTATCATAGGTGATAAATTAATTGGACCTTTACGAGTGCGAGAGGGTCTGAAACTCACAAGCCAAGCATACATATCGTTCTTAGATGAGCATTTGTCACCTTGGCTGGACGACCTGCCTTTACTTCGCCTACGTAAACTGATTTTTATGCACGACAATGCTCAATCTCATGCAGCAAAGGCTACGACTACCTTCCTCGCATCTCTGGGCATCAAGGGAGAGAGTCTCATGACTTGACCGCCTTGTTACTCTGACTTAAACCCGATTGAGCAGCTCTGGTCAATTTTAAAGAGGAAGGTTTATGAAGGAGGACAACAATTTACGTCAAAAGATGCCCTCTGGAATAAATTTGTTGATGTTGCTAGTAGCATAACACCTTCCCAAATCAACAGGTTGACTTCATCTGTTGATCGGAGGCTGTAGAGGGGAATTTCAAGAAATGGGAGATTTGTTGATAAATGATTCAATTTTGTGGTGCATATCTGGTGATTTCTTCCTTACATTTTATTCATATTGTTACTTATGATTTAAATGATTAAAATAATTAACCCTGCTAAGTCAAATTTTTTTCATCACCTATGGACTGTATTTTAACAAACCTGCAATAAAGCGAGAAACAGTAAAAATGGCTAACAAATACATAAATGTCTATAACTTTAGAAATATTGTATAGATTTGCAAAATATTTTGGTATCTTACCTACTTAGGAGCACTCTTTCAGTGTGCAAAATTTCAAACTTGTGCGATTTATATTATTGAAGTTATTAACAATATTATGATCTGCAATAAAACGAGAAACATAGTTTATGTATATACATATATGTATATACATATATATATATGCATATACATATATGTATATACATATATATATAAATATATATATATATACATATATGTATATGCATATATATACATATATGTATATACATATATGTATATACATATATGTATATGTATATACATATATGTATATACATATATATATATGTATATACATATATGTATATACATATATATATATGTATATACATATATGTATATACATATATGTCTATAAATATATATATAAATATATATATATATATATATATATACATATTACACTTTCCTTTGTCATCTCTGCCCGGGAAGTATCTTTAATGGCGAATATTTTCCATCTTAATCTCCTCTGACGCCTGCCTGCATCATCGAATGTACCTCTTATTGGACTTTTTACCCTTTTTGGATTTTCTATATTCGCCGTACCTGAAGTTGTGGCTTCTTGGAATTTAACTTTGAAACCTCTCTCATTACTTCTCGTGCCTCTAACGACCTACCTATCTACATCTTATTCTCTCCGCTGGACTCTTCGACACCGGACTTTTTGGCAATCGGACATTTGCTTGCACCCTGGCACAGTTTTGCCCTGCGTTTCTTTCCCTACAACTTTTATTTATTTTTTCAAATTTTAAATCTTGGCCATTGCCAACTTATCTATCCCAGCGACTTCCTCTGATGATAAGATTTTGATCTTTGAAAAGCCTGGCTTAAGGAAAATTTTACTTGAATAAGTTGCCTTTTTGCGGAATATACCTTGCTTTGAACTTTTGAATTGAATTTTGATTTGGCTTTTGCTTTCTCTAATACCTTTCCATTCTCCTTCATATATATACATATATGTATATACATATATATATGTATATACATATATGTATATACATATATATATCAATATATATATATATATATATATATATACATATATGTATATGCATATATATATATGTATATACATATATATATATACATATATATATATATACATTAGGGAAGGTCGATTTTGAAACTGTAAATAATCGCACTCGAAGAAAGTTGCCAAATAATGTCAAAAATTACCACAAGAAATATTTTTCTTCAAAACTGTGTATTTATTTGAGCATTGCAACTTTAAGATCAAATAAATCGAGATTTTTTATCACTGCCTAGATTTCACCGGCAGATGTGTCGCCTTAAATTAAACCCGGGTTTTAACAAAAAAAAGTAATACATTACTTAATAATAAATATTTTAAAGTTCATTATTCCTTTTCTTAAGAAATTAAATGTACATATTCAAATTAAAAAAGAATAAAACACTATAATATTTAATGTTATATATAAATAATTATTTGTTTACATAGGCGTTTTATTTATTGGATATTTTTTATGGTATTCACCGGTTGAAAATTCAACGGGCGAATTTGAGTTCCCGTGTTGATTCTGTGTTTTGTAAACACTGTTTACACATTTAATTATCACAAATATATATTGAATTGTCGAGCGCTGGCTTATCTAATCCCACTTTCCCGACCTTTTGTCACACCTTACCTTGTTGGGGGTAGATAAATAAAATCTAGTTCAGCCAGGGTTTTTTACCCCACCAAATAAACCGGTATCGTCCGGGCCTTTGGGTCTGGATTTACGCCCGTCTATTGGGGCTTGTCCGTCCTGTGCAATTCTAGGAGGTGCACCCTCCCAGGCTTTGCCTTCCCTCTTTGGGGAGGAGTAACTTTATTGCTAACTGTCTGAGGCACCCCTACAGGGGAATGCCGACGGAGCTGCCCAGGCAATTTTTTAATGGCCAGAGTGCTCACCTCTCGAGCACTGGCTTTCTCATCCCACTTTCCTGACCTTGTGTCATATCTTACCTTGTTGGAGGTAGATAAATAAAACTATTTCAGCCAGGGGTTTTTACCCCACCTAAAATATTATATGTATTGGAGTTGATGGGAGAAT
>OY744516.1:153347938-153377938 GCA_963556195.1 Sepiola atlantica
AGCAGTTTCAGCCATTTTAGCTGTTTTAGCCGTTTCCTGGATATTATTTAGAAGTAAGGCTCTAAAGTTCCATTAGGATTTAAAATACACAAGAAATCGAGTTTATTTACTTTTTATTATTCATCTACTATTTGATTTAAAATCTAATATACCGTTCGATTGAATAGTGAAAGCAGTTAAAGTATAACAACTCAACTCAACCAAACACATGTGTAGCACCCCCTGTTGCCAATATACACTGTGTCTGTGTCTGAAGTACTTCAATATATCGTGTACTTTTGGATTCTTAACATTTTCATTTGGTACTTCTTAAAACCTTAATTATCGATGCCTTTTATTACTTAGTGATACGTAAATATAATCAATTTTATTCTATTAAAACGTTAGGTGATTAAAATTAAGAGGACATTTTAATTGAGTTCGTTCTATTAAAATATTTATAAATTAAAATACTATAAATATATTTTCCAGTTGAGTTTGAGTTTAGAAGAGAGATATCTGAGAAACTCTGTGTAGACAGGTTCATCAGTTATAATACTACTAATTCTGAAAGTAGCTTTGACAAGTTATATATTTGTGTCCGTTGATTTGCTCTTGGGTTTTACGACATATCAACCATCACTATGTTACTTTATTACGAACTCCTATACATTTTTATATAGGGTTGCTTTCTAGATTAATTTGCTTTTTCGGCGTATATTTCGTGAACAAATAATAAAGCCGAATAATCCTCTAGGCTAGAATATCTGCCTACTATCGTTCAATGCATATAAATAATCTCAGTAAATTTAAGCTAAGATGAACGAATAAATCAAATAAAGTTAAATAAAATAAATTAGATTTATAAGATATAAATAACTAAACAAAATAAAAAAAGGAATTTAAATCATATTGATGTCGACACATGGATTTAAAAGGATTTTGGAAGAGAAATTAAAAAGAAAAAATATTTTTGATTGTAATTAGATTTAAATTGCATTTCAAAAACTTTTTTGTCACCCTTCTTTTTCAAAATATTTTTTCATATGTTGAACTTTGGCTTTTCTATTGCCAACTTATCTATCTGTATAATTCCTCTGATGATAAGATCTCGATCTTTGAAAAGCCTTGGCTTAAGGAAAGAACAATAAACATAATTTTATTACAGAATATACCTTGATTTGAACATTTGACCTTTGAAATAAATTTGGAGATTCGTGCATGTTTATCACTCTTCGTCCATTTAACTTTATAATTGCTCTACCCTGTATATTGAGCTATTACCATTTCACTATAGATCCTTTCTACTAAATATTTTACTTTTAGTTTCTTACTTATTTATTATATATATGTATATGAATATTATTAATATATATATATAAATATTATTAATATATATATATATATATATATATTATTAAAATATATATATATATATATATATTATCAATATATATATATATATATATTATCAATATATACAGGGTGTTTCAAAAGTCTTGGGAACATAACGAGTTTTAATAACTCAAAAACTATTAGGAGTTGAAAAATGAAATTGGTACCGTTGGAAAGGTTAAAGTTTCAAGTTTTGTGGGGAATCTTCAAAGTTGCTCAATATGAGCACCATTCGTCACACGGCAGACATCTAGTCGATAGTCCATTTCCTGCCAAACGCGTTCCAGCATCTTGACGTCAATGGTTCCCACAACTGCCGTTACTCGAGCCTTTAGTTCGTCAATATCTCTTGGAAGGGGCGGCACATAGACTTGTTGCTTGACAAAGCCCCAAAGGAAAAAGTCACGGGGTAAGATCTGGAGACCTAGGAGGCCAGATCTCCCAATCCATCTACCAGGCAGCCTTGTGTTAAGAAACTGCCTTACTCTAAGACTCCAGTGTGGTGGTGCACCATCTTGTTGAAAAATGAAGTCATCAGATTCTGCTTGTTCCAACTGAGCCATTAACCAGTCTTCCAGCATGTTGAGATAGGATTCACCAGTGATAGTTGCCTCTTCAAAGATGAACGGTCCATAGACACCTTTCTTGGAAATTGCACAAAACACGTTCACTTTTGGTGAATCTCGCTCGTGCTCAAGAAGTTCATGAGGATTCTCAGTACCCCATATGCGAGTGTTATGCTTGTTAACTTTGCCATTCAGATGGAAGGTCGCCTCATCGCTAAAAACAAGCCGGTCATCAAAGCCGTTATCTTCCAACTTCTCTTGCATTGCAATGCAAAAGTCACGGCGAAGTGGCTTATCAGTGTCCTTCAACTTTTGGACCAACTTGAGCTTGTAAGGTACCATTTGCAGTCGTTTCCATAAGACACGCTAGACAGTTGCTGGAGCAAGCTGAAGTTCCCTGCTGGCTCTTCTCACTGATTTACGGGGGCTCCCCTGAAAGGCTGTCCGAACTTGCTCAACTACATCTTCTGAAGTTGAAGGGCGACCTGTTCGCTTACTTGGGCACAAACACCCATCTTTCACAAATTTAGCATGCCATCTGACAATGGATTTCCTTTCAGGGGTTTCTTTTTTAAATTTCCTGCAAAATGCACGCTGAACACATGTCCACGATTCAGTCTTTGCAAATTGGAGGACGCAAAATGCCTTGTCTTGTTTAGAGAACGCCATTACTGCACCTGGAAAGATAACACGAAAATCATTAGTATGACCAAAAACTTGATTAAGCAAGCTTTAAAATGACACCAGTTTCATTTTTCTACCTGGAATAGTTCATGAGATATACGCATTTGTAATGTTCCCAAGACTTTTGAAACACCCTGTATATATATATATATATGTATATATATATATATGTATATATATATATATATATATATATATATATATATATATATATATATATATATATTATCAATATATATATTATCAATATATATATTATCAATATATATATATATATTATCAATATATATATATATATATATTATCAATATATATATATATATATATTATCAATATATATATATTATCAATATATATATATATATTATCAATATATATATATATATTATCAATATATATATACATATATATATTATCAATATATATATATATATATTATCAATATATATATATATATATATATATTATCAATATACATATATATATATATATATTATCAATATACATATATATATATATATATTATCAATATATATATATATATATATATTATCAATATATATATATATATTATCAATATATATATATATATATTATCAATATATATATATATATTATCAATATATATATATATATATTATCAATATATATATATATATTATCAATATATATATATATATATATATTATCAATATATATATATATATTATCAATATATATATATATATTATCAATATATATATATATATTATCAATATATATATATATTATCAATATATATATATATATATTATCAATATATATATATATATTATTTATATATATATATATTATTAATATATATATATATATATTATTAATATATATATATATATTATTAATATATATATATATATATTATTAATATATATATATATATTATTAATATATATATATTATTAATATATATATATATTATTAATATATATATATATTATTAATATATATATATATTATTAATATATATATAATATATTTTTAATATATATATAATATATTATTAATATATATATATATATATATATATATATATTATTAACATACATATATATATATTATTAACATACATATATATATATTATTAACATATATATATATATTATTAACATATATATATATATTATTAACATATATATATATATATATTATTAACATATATATATATATTATTAATATATATTTATATATATATTATTAATATATATATATATATATATTATTAATATATATTATTAATATATATTGATATATATTATCAATATATATATATATTATTAATATATATATATATTTAATTATATATATGTTAATATATATATATAAATTATTAATATATATATATATATATGTTATTAATATTATATATTTATATATATATATTTATATTAATACATAATAATATTTATAGATAAATATTATTTAAATATTTTAATGTCTACAGACATCGATGTTTCATGCTAACGCAATCTTCAGTGTAGAAACTAATTCTCAACGGTCGCTGGGCACGAACCTCGATCACAAATCCCCACTGATTCGTAGCCGAGAGTCTCATCCCATCGGCTATACCCAATTAGTTAGTAAATAGAGAGGAATTTAAATGTAAATAGCAAGTCGGCGGCTAGATCTACCAAGAAGCTTAGAGTGATCTACGAACGGCGTTCGGATCGTGCATATATATATATATATATATATATATATATATATATATATATATATATATATGTATATATATATATACATAACTTGTAATGATAAAATAAGTAGAAACTACATTACTCGTTTTATTATCATATGTGTTGATTAGCTTCAGTTTGTGTCTATCCGTATCACATCTCTGCATTTTCTCTCTTTTTATTAATGACATTTATATGTAAAATAGTCTGTATATTTAACCTGATAAATACTACTTCCCGCGGTCAAAGTGAACTTTGAAATTGTGGCAAATAAGTAATTATTCTACACTTCCGAAAGCTCTCAAATAGGGGTCTCAGCACTAGATAGAGTTTGGAGTTATACCCAGGACGTTTGGGGGAGCGAGCCTTTTAATAGTTAACAATGTTAGAATGAAGAAAATGAAGAAATGGCTGTGAAAGATATGGGTCTCTGTAACTACTTTTCGAATATTAGACATGACGCTTCGATGAAGGATTATTACTTACATATAAAGATTTTCAAACGAGAGAAGCAATTATTCTATCGAATAAAGAGGGCTCACGTGAGCATGATATTCACATTTTTATGGAAGTAAAAGCATTTTAAAAAATTGAACAGATATTATAAACAAATTGGAGAATTTCGTTTATTTGAAGCCAATCTAAAGGAGGCTTATCTGCTAAATAAATATTCTTCTAAGCTAATAACCTTCATCATGTTCGCTTGATTTAGCAATTTAAAAAAAAAAGTATATTTGTTTTATTATTTTTTAGTTGATTTCAAATATTGGGTGAATTTCGATTATTTTAAAATTAGTTAACAGAAGCTGGAATCTACAAAATTAAAATTTTTCGAAGCACATACGTTGTCAAGTACAATGTTAACAAATTTTTGTTCATCCGTTCTCTTAAGTAATCTAATTCCGCCCAGTTTCAAACATCGTCCTAAATGGAGAGTAGAAAGAGGACGTTGGGTGTACGTTCGGCTACCTCGTAACTCTCGCTTCCCTTATTCTGTCCTTTAGTCCTCAGATTCTATAAGCGGTGTTTCTGACAAAGGGGGGACAATTGCAGTTTTCTGGGTAGGAATCTATTTATTTAACACTTATTGTTTGCTAGTTTTTAACCATGAAGTAGTATTTCTTTAGCTCCTTACATCAAATTATTACTTGCCTAGTCTGGAGCGATTTCTATAAAAAATATTATAAAGGTGTTGTCAGACCGTTCACCTGACAAACGCATTAACTCTTATCTTCGGTGACTCGTTACTACAAGCACGTAGTACTATTTTTACATAATTTTTACCACAGCGATATGTTTTTGATTGTTTAAACGTATTGTACGGTTTGCGTCCCTTGAAGTTACAAAAGTGTTCAACCGTGTCTCATTATGATAGCCCTGACTTCTGACGAGCATAGCATTAGTATGTTGTTATATATATGATAAAAAAGTGAATAAAAATCCAAACGTTATTCGTTTTTATCGCAGACTTTTCTGGTTACTTACACTTAGACAACGCAGGGATTTGTGGAGATATGCATATATTTTCCCATAGTCAATACACATTTTCTCCGTAGTGGAAGCAGGTCCGATCGCCTTCAATAAACGGCGACGTCATAGAAAAACGTCTCTTATTTATCTCGCTTGGCAATTTTCCCCACTCAATGAGATTCGTCGTAATTCGCAACGATAATATTTTCTAATTTGTTCATTGCAATTGGCCGGAGGCTTTGTTCGGCATGTTTGTTGTCAGTCTATATATTGGAAGTTTCTCAAAGATTTGTTCGTTTCTTTTGAGTTTTCAGACATTTTTTTCGCTTGTAACTTGGAATCATTCGCTGAATTATCGACTTCGAAGTCTGTGACGATAGGACGCCCACATTGTACGGTAGACCAGACATGTAGAGAGAGTGATAGATATATAGAGAGGGGACAGAGAGACAAAAGCGACACAAAAACATGATACACAAACAAAATGATGATAATAATAATAATAATAATAATAATAATAATAATAATAATAATAATAATAATAATAAAGATGAAGAAAGTAGAAGAGGTAAAAATGAATAAGAAGTATACAAAAAAGTAGAAGGAAAAAAGTAAAGAATAAAAGAAAAAAAGAAACCAAAAGGAAAAGAAGAAAAAAAGAAAAAAAGAAGAGAAAAAGAAGGAGAAGAAGCAAAGAAAAGAAAAGAAATAGAGAAAAAGAAGAAAAATAAAAATGAAGAATTGAAAAATAATGATAAGAAGAAAATAAAAATAAAAGGGGAATAAAAAAGAAGATGTTGAAGAAAAAGAAGAAGGGGAAGAAAAGGAAACGTAGAAGTGGAAGAAGGAAAAGAGAGAGACAAATACATAAGCATGAATGAAGAGCAATACAATACACAAAGAAAGCACAAAAAATGTGGCGAGGTGGTCAGATTGATATAACTATTGAGAGATAAGAAAACAAGAAACAAAAACGGTTTTGGTGTTTCTCTCTTACAGCACATCCACCCGATGTGTCTCAAAATGTGCACCCAAACGTATCTGTTGTATAAATTATTAAATGAAAACGTCAATAAAAATGTTCAGTAGAAGACAACAGTTTAAAACGAATCTTTATAGATGACTCTAATGCATGATAAACTGTAAAATGTATATTGCAACTAAAACATTGTAAACGAATCATTGTAGACAACTATTTTCAAGATTCATTGTAGGCGACTATAGTTAACTATTTTGTCTAGACGACTATTTCAAACGAGAGATTGCGGAATGCACTGTAAACAATCCATTTAAGTCGGCTATTGTAAAGGATTTATTATGTAACACCATTATAAACGTTTAATCGCCAACGACCATTGTAAACGATTTAATGTTATTGGACACGGTGAATTGTATAAGGTAACTGAAATGCCATCCATGGAATCGGTAATTAAATCCACAATATGTTCTTAAATTCAACCATATTTTGTAGAAATAAACTTCAGTTTATGCTTGACTCGTTCACCAAGTTTACACCACGAATTAGTAACAGTCTTTGTTTTATGGTCGTTCAATGATAAGCATGTCCTGATCCGTCGTGAAAATTTCTGAATAAGTCTGACACACTCCTCGATTGGCACTGCCCTCATTCTTCAGTTCAGAAATCAGAAGTGGATTGTTTTAATATACATTGTTTTTTAGATAACCCCACAAATAAGAATATAAGGTGTTTTAGTCAGGTGAGTGTGATGCTGATTGGCGATCATTTCCTCAACCGATAAGATGCCCATAGTGTCCCAATATCATTGAACGGTGATAAAACAAAAGAAACTGTAAGACCGTCACGACTGAAACTTGGTGCACAGATCAGGCATGGAGTGAAGTTTATTTGTACCAATTATGATTTGATGGAGGATAGATCGTGTATGTTCCTCAGTATGTAATAGATGGTAAACTGGTGGGTGTCACTTTGCAGAACCGAATTTTAACTGATATATAGCCGGCAGCTTTTTAAATGATCCCTTGTAGACGACTATTGAAACATCTATTGATATAACCCGAGAGGGAAAAGACAACTGGCGCCATAAATTTAAAGATAGTAATTTTAATTAGTTATAAATCGGCTAAACAAAATCTATTGATATTTAATGCGACTTTGTACTCTACTAGGCTTAGTGAAAAGTGAATTAAAAATCTTTTTGAATAGATAACAATATATAAATAATCTCCTATGTTCAGCTTATCCATTAACCGAGTCTCGATCTACGGTAAGAGGCAGACTTTTTGAGTGCTGATCTTTACAATACTACTGATTTTTTTATATATAAAATATAATAAAAATATACTTTTTATAGTTTGTGTTGACTACGCAAAGCTATATCAATCAATCAATAAATAAATAAACGAGGATCAATCAATTTTCGAACGCTGTTATAGTTCTTTGCCTCGTTTGGAACATAATTGTACCATTATCAGTGACAATTCTGGAGACATCTAAAACTTGCCGACAAGCCGTTATAGTTATTTATTGATTTTGTACTTTTATGACACTCATGTTTTACCGGCGGTTCGCAGATATCTTCATCTTTACTACTTAAATAAATATTTTGTCTGTGCGTTTCTTTGCTTTTCAAGAGGATGATGGCTGGTGGCGATAGTTTCTGATTGGGCATATCTGGTGTGTGCGTTGTAATTCAAATGTATGATTTAACGTTGTACTTTGTAGTATGTAATTCATGTCATTGTTTTGTTGCTTCTAAAATCCAATCACAATAGACATGACGAGTACAAATTATTCATTTGTCAAATATCGACAAAAGCTCAACTTGAGACAGATTAATGCAGACATCTGTTTATGTAACGCAATATATTTCTTGGAACACAATGTCAATGTCTTTAAGTCCTTTTTAAACTATGTTTATGTTTTACGGCTGATTAAAGAAAATGATATCAACCTGTAATTCCATCCGCGTATTTTACTTCACTATTCTTATTGGTTACAATAGACGCTGTCACAATCTGTAAGTAATATTTTCTAGAAAACCGTCTTCACCCTAATGATTATTTTTAACCCCTTAAAAACATTCTTAACTAATAATTCTCTAGGCAAAAACATAGATATAATATTTTCTTAAAATAACAGATCCATAATAAACGCACTTTGAAAAATAATTTATTTTAACTACACATAATGTTTTCTTAAAAACATATATTAAATATTTTCTTAAAAAATATATATTAAATAAAATTTTCTTAAATATAACTTACATATTTTCTCAAACACATATCTTAAATGATATATTCTAAAAAAAATGCACCCTAATTAATATTTTCTTAAAAACACATTTTAAATAATATGTTCTTAAAAAGCAATTAAATAATTTTTCGTAAATAAAAAAAATGTAAATAATATAAAGATGTAGTGATACAGGAATATACAGAAATGTAGAGATGCATTCAGATAGATAGCGAGGGAAAATATAAAAGACATAGAGTAGAGATAGAGAGAGACTAATTACGTGATATATATATATATATATATATATATATATATATATATACTGAGAGAGAGAGAGAGAGAGAGAGAGAGAGAGAGAGAAAGTAAATAGCACTTACTTCATGGTCCAACATAATTGCTTCCATGATCCAGATAGGAAGTAATTTCGGTATAACAGTTTCCGTAAACATGATGGTAAATTTTCCTTGTTTTTAAATTCGGAAATATTTTTTTAAACTTCAGGACGATGCAGTTGGCACATCAACATTATAAGTAGCGATAACATATTTCCTTGTGACTTTCAAAAATTGTGGCCGTACACATATCTTTACAATAACTTGTTTGTTTTATACTAGAAATATTTATTGACAGAGATTTATGTCACAGTTTCGACTGTCGATGAAGAATTTTCTGCTGCCTTTTCATAAGACTCTGTAATTTATGGCGTAATTGAGAAATGTTGCATTTGTACACACATCTTCAGAATAACTTTGCCGTTTAAAAGTATAAATACTTTATCATAGTTTCTTCCTCTTATTTTGGATTGCGAATTAGTCCAAACAGTCTGGAATTTATGTGTTTGATTAAACGTTGTGTTCTTTCATATATTCAGAGTAAAATGTATCACAGTTTTATTTTGACTATGAATGAAAATTGATTTCTGTGTGTTTTTCAAAAGACCATGCAATCTTTAATGGGCCCATAAACATCCTTTCTGGATCCATTTTTGGTACGCATAAATTTACAACAATTTACGTAGCGTTAATTATGTTATAGTCTCGAGTCACGAGGAAAGAGGTCTATTCTATAATAAAGACGAATGTTTATGTATTTGTATCTATATAAATATCAACCCTTCCCGGCAAAGCTTAGTGAGTCAGAAACTGTTGGATTAAACCATTACAAGTGTTTAGAGGGGGTAGAAAGCAAATTACAAGTTGGACAACCCCGCCGTCTAAAATGAAGAAATCATTCACTTTATTTCGATAATGAAACATTTTCGTTCATTTTTCCTTTCTTCTTCTTCTATATATCGATTAAAAAAATTTGTTTCCAGTTTTAGATATTTTATTTCTTTTTTTCTTTTCCTGTAACTTCACCGATTGGAACGTTATTTTATATAAATATGAATATTAGTGAAAACACTGACAAAGCAAAATTCTTCTGCCATTTTGACGGAGGGTGTACACTCGTTTAAATATAAATATATATATATATATATATATATATATATATATATATATATATATATATATATATATATATACCCCTTATTTTAGGTTGAGCTCTCAGGCTGAAGAAATAACGGTTGCTTCCTATCGTAAAACTACTTTCTTCTGGAAAGACTATATTTCTCAAGTTAGTGTTTAGCGTGATAAGAATATGTATAGTCAGAGGAGATAAAGAGTACATATAACAGTATAATCTTTTTGAGGGGGGGGGTGTTTGTAGTAGGTTGTATGGCGCAGTGGTTCTATTTGTTTTAGTTTTAATCACATTTGGATGTGCTCGGTCGTTCGGGTGTCGAATCCTAGTGTTGATATACTGGCTACTCTTAGTAACACTGGTGAGTCGTAGACGACGTAATTATCTGTAGATTACTATAGTGTGTGTGTATTTTATAGATTGAAAAGTTTGTACAGATTGTTTTCAGAACAAAAGTGACAGTATATAAAATAAACAGAGTAGATAGATGATATCGTCCGGAGGTCTCAGAGAAAAATATTTATGAATATAGTCATGTTAAAATTTTTTTAATTAGGATGTAAAAAAAATAGTTTTATTTTTATTTTAGTTTATGTTTCACTAACTATTCGCTTAATAGAAAATAAAAAATAAAATCTATATATATTTATCAAGGTTGCTTATACATGATCAACATACTCACTGGTACATGAGATCCCGTCTGATACTTTTAATTATACAGACATGTCAGCACATTTTTAAATCGTCTCAAAATTATTGCATCGAGGAAAAATGTATGTAATTTACGAAATTTGAATTGCTTGGTTCAATTATTGGCTGGCGATTATTAAAGATTTAAAAAATAAATAATCATATCAATACACGAAGTAAATTGTTATTCGAATTCTCTCATCGACATAGAATTGGATCAATGGAACAACCATGGAAACAGAGAGAGCGAGAGAGAGAGAGAGAGTGTGAGAGAGAGGGGGGGAATGAGAGCTCACGAGAGACAGAAGGAGAATGATTAAGAACTAAATTTGAAAAAAGTCGTTTATATAAAAGCTGTTAGACTGACTCACGACATAAGTAATCGAAAGCTTCCTATACACATTATGACTTTAAAAACAACATTTGATTGAAAGATGAATACATAAGCGTATTGATGTATCAAGACGTGAGGCAATACTCTTCTATGATGAATGGAAGTCTGTAGGTTACCGGTAGCATGGAATATATTGAAACAAAAGAATGTACATATGCACTATTGTTTATTCCACTTACCGTTAATCGCGAGGACCATAGAACAGTGGTAAGCTATTTGACACTGCTGACCACAGTTGGAAGTGATCTGGCATCCGGTTTTCGTATCGCAGCGCGAAAACACTTAACACGTCTAGCCACAGAACCGTGATACGGCGAAACAGCTGTCTGTTAATGCCCATATATATACATATTATTTAAAGGAGCAGACGAAGTGCTCTGACATAGAGTTATAGTTAGTGACTATAGTTAGTACAAGTTATCAGAGATGCAACATAATATACCCCTGGAGAAATAATGTATATATAGAAAAAATATGTTGTATACATATATGACTATATATAAATAGACTTAGTGAAGAGATTGACAGGTGCAAGAACACCACAGGAAAATGACGTTACAACCTACGACGCACTACAGTCTTTTTGTGATTGCTCACATAATTCCTGTATTATTCAGCATCCGTTTTTTTTCATTGTAAATAATTATGTATCCATCTTATTGATAAAAGAAAATATGCGTCAGTCAACGTTTGTTAATCAAGTTATTCTGCTTTTCACATGCGATGGTAACTAATTCTAAAGAAACGTATGCACTTTAAAAACTAATGTGCCTGCTTATCTTACTAGCTATATACGTTACCTAATATGATCTATTGACTCAGTAGGATATACACTGGTAGAACTCTACTACGACTACTTATACTACTGCTACTACTACCACTACTACTATACATTATATCGATTTCTGATGGCCACAATGTTACAAAAAGGAAATCGCGAGAAACGATAATTATTTTTGAACCACCGAAATTGCGAGATCACTGCTAGTAATTCATGTGAGATCTTCGAGTGAATACATAGATATAATAATTCACTAAAGGTTTGTCTTAATAGCAAAGGATTCACCATTTAGGGTGTGATATCAGCTCAAATTTCTGAAAGGATCAACTTGAAGGTTGAAAAGTATATGATGTCGCGGGTTCTGTTGAGGGAGATCACGTGGAAATAACAGTTCTCGTCGGAGTAAAGTTTAAGTATTTTTATCCTGCTCAATACTTTGATTGGTGAATCTTCTTAAATACGAGGTGCTGTAATCAGAAACCTTATGTACGTATGCTAGCAACCTAGCATAGGGCAAAAACCGACAACAGACTAGCGTCATATCACTGGTGTAGTTCAGAGCACCGGTTCCTCTTACGACGACATAAATAAATAAAACAAACGAGAATTATCACGTGTCTAATATGTCTTAGGGCTTTAAGTGGAGCGTAACATTTTTTGTTAGGTCAGGATTGTTTGAGTTGTTTTTTGTTTTTTTCAAAGTTACAATATCTCTCCTACCAGTAAAAATGATACATCATAAAGCCATATTCGAAAGCAACATAAACAATTGATACAACTAGAACGAACTTTTTCTAGAAGCTTAAAAAGGACTTTTTTCATTCTATTTTTATGACTTTATCAGCGGTCGTGTGAACAAAAATGTCTGATGTAAGTCAAATGTATTCAAACTCCACGACCCATGATACAGCTATATATATATATATATGTAGGCACACTGATGAATCTAGATTAACTTGCAACATATGTATATGTAGATACTACACAATAATTATTTAAAGCATATTGTAAAGAATGTATGTCATGCTTCTAACTAAATATACATTGTTAAGAACAGCTCCTTACAAGGGGAGCGACCAATCTTATAGAAATTTAAATAGGAATAGTTACCTTCTCTTTCTTATATTTGTCTCAGCGGGCGTACTGATGAGTCTTGGTTAAGACGACACATGTGTATGTGGACATTTAAAATAACTTATTTTCTCTCTCTCTTTACATATCTCTCTCTTTACATTATATATATATATATATATATATATATATATATATATATAAATAAATTATATTAATTATTTCTTTAAATTTTCTCTATTGAAATTATTGTAAATTTGTTGTCAATTTTAATTACTTTTATTTATTTAATCGTTAATTTTTTATGAACATCGAGCACTATATTAAACCTATACGTATAAGTACTGGTAATAATTTATATATTAGTAGCGGTAACTACAATCTCATCTATAAATAAAATAAGCGTGGCGTATCTCGCTCTTTTTCACTTTCTGTTTTACAAGCAACCTCTGTCCCTCGCACACACGCACACTCTTGCTTTCCACATATTTGTAAAGCACCACTATACTTGATTTTCATCCACCGGATATCAGTTGTAGTGTATTTTTTTATTTTTTACTTTCTATTCACTTTCTCTGTTGAAAAACTAATAGACTTTTAACTTTCTTAAATAAATTTATTTTTATTAAAATAAATATTTAAAAGTTTAAGAGATTTAATTAATAATATAAATATCAATATATGTAATGTATTTAATTGGTCAGTTTTTAGTTAATCTTTTTAAACATGTGGTTATCAACGCGGACACTATAATTGTAAAACCAGTGTGTAAGATAGCAAATACCATCCAACGACTCTTGTGCAAAAATTCATGTAGAAAATATTTTATTTCGGCGGTTATTTAAAACCAAATGATTTATACGTCGTAAATTAGACGAAATACGTCGGGTATGTCGACCAGCTAACATTTAAGTTATGGATACTAGTAATATAAGTGTTTGAAGGTCAATAGTTTTGAAATACGGAAGTTAAGCAGTGTTGATCCCGGATAGAACTTCGTTTGTTGAGCGCTTGAGGATAACAGGCGCTGGAAGCTAACATTCTACGTAGGTGTTTCAGTTGACAAGCTGGATGTTAAAATAGTGACAGTGAAGCTTCCTGTAACGTCATAAGGACAAGTTATCTGTTCTGCTTAGTATGAAATAAACCCGGACTGCCCAATGGAGCCTACGGGGCTTGCAAAGGGAGTTTTACTTATAAATCCATCAGATAAGCTGGATTATCTTCGTATTATGTAATAATTATATGTTTTCGTGTAAAGTGCTTCGGTAGCATATAAAACTGGCTTAGACAATCAATTGTTTTTTTTTTATTATTACATGCTGATTTGTTTACGAAGGTGAAAATAAATTGGTTGACATTAACGATACGGATATGGATTGGTCTATTCTCGAAATATTAAACTACGAAATTGGGATGATTTTATTAGAAAACAAAAAGCGATTAATTCATTGGTACATTTCTTACAAATAAGATAATTGTCTGCTAAACAGATTATGTTTAATAGACGGGCGTGCGGGATCACACGCATATATATATATATATATATATATATATATATATATATATATATATATAATGAAAGTTGTGCGTATCAGCTTTTAACAGCGGCTAAAATGTTCTAAATTTATTCAAGTATATACACTGAAGATCTGAGATACAGCGTAACAGACTGTCTATGTATTGCAATATAAGCACTCTTTCTTAGGTTGAGCACCGTGGTAAGCGGTATTTACCAACTACAATTAGCGATAATGGAAAGCTGTTTGTAAACACAAATGGAGAACTCTCTGGTAGATGTTAATGTTTATATAATCATTGAGATGTAACTTGTAAACAGGGCATGCCTGACGACCGAATGGTTTATGTCGCCGACTGCCAACAAGATGGTCTTAGGTTCAATCTCGTCTTAACTCAGGTGCGGAAAACCTGTGATACAGCGAAATATCGGCTTTTTGACCGGAGTTATGATTTGCACTTTTAGACAGTGCCTTCTTAAACAGAGCTTACTATAAGATAACTAATAGGTTATAGTTTATATAGTTATCATGGACTCAGGCGATTTCGTGCCATAATCTGACGCTCTAATATCTGAGTCCTTAGTTGTATTCACTACGCGTTATACTTTTCTGGTTTATTGATTTTCTGCAGAATGTTCTAAATGAGAATAGAAAACATTAATAAAAAGTATTCATTTAAATATACTTTTTAAACTGTACTTTTGTAACTAAAAGAAAACGTTCTTGTTTGGTTCTTATTTGATAGACGTTTGTTTATTAGCTGTACGTTAAGTATTTAGTATTAGTATTACAAAATCTACGACAATGTTAGATCATGATTATAATGAATAGTAAAACATGAGGGTAAACTATATAAGTATATTTCAATTATTCTATGAGATTCTATAAACTTAAAAAATACAGCTTATATTTTATTTGAATGAGTATTTCCATGATACTGTTTTTATTTCATTTGTTACTTCTACGTAAACCTCTGCCGATTGCATCAGTATGGGAAAGTCTTCGTTCTCAACACATGCAAGGACAGGTTTTCTATACATATATACATACACTTACGTTACATATATATATTACATACATATAGACATAATAGGTATAACTTTGTAACATTTAAATATATTCATCAATTTTAAAAGACATCATATTATACAATAGATATATTCCTAAATATATCGATCAAATGGAATGAAACACAACGTGTTTTTATGATTATAAACCGACAACAGTGTATACATCTGCACCTCGCATGATACTAAAATAGCATAGGGAAAAATAGAACGAGAGAATGTCCATCAAACGTATATGTCTGTATGCTTATGAAATGAAAATAGTGTATACATCTGCACCTGGTAGGATTTTAGGTAAAGAGACCGATAGAGTGAGAGAGAGAAAGAGAGAGAAAGATAGGGAGAGAGACAGAATAAGAAAAGAGGAGATGGATTAGCGAGAGATAATCGCCTTAAGGAAGTGGGTATGGGGTTCTAAGGAGAATATTGACAGTAGGATGTAGATCGATGAAATATTAGTAAAATTATTTTCTTGAGAAATACAGCAATGGGAAATTAAATAAAAGTTTCCATTTTAATTCAATCTTACAAATGGCAACTTATGAAAAACGTATTTAATTCACAAACTGTATGTCATTAAACAATCCAAGTTACTCATACACCTTCATTGGCAAATAATTATTACTACAAGTTATTTTAATGCATATACAATATTCAACCATAATTTAAAGCTGTGTCTGTACATTTTAGTAGGTGTATAATTGAAAATAAACATTACTTGATTGTAAAAAGTTAAATACTATAAGATGTATTACATTATTATACGTGATAATAACCCATTTATCTTATAGATATAAAGTAGTACTTTATAGATATCATTATTTGTATTGATAGCAGTTGGGTGATTCAAATAATGGATATCATAGTGTGCTATATAATCATTTATTTCATGTTCGAATAATATCATTGCTATTTATGCAGCAATAGCGATGCGGAAGGTATGAAGATCATTTCTCCGCATGCAGTAGGTACACTCGAACCCTTTATATAATTAATACTATCCACTGAACATATTACACTCCTCATCTTTACAATACAGAACAATATGAATTGATTTGTATATATTTATTCGTCCGTCACACAAAGGTTAACGCCGTACGAATTCATTTAAAGTATGTAGGGAAATTGAGAAATCGAATAACAAGTCAGACACCCCCCACCTTCAATCTATTTCTATAACGACACATTGTCTTTATCTTATTTTTATTTTTGTTGTTTATATGTTTGGGTTTACTTTCTTATTCGAGATGTTTTCTTTCTTTCTTTTGTCTTTTTTTTACTTTGCCGATTCAGATTTTATTTGATATTAATATTGGTGCAAACACTGGAAAATTTTATTTTATTTGTAAAATCTGACGGAAGCTGTACTCTTGTAGATGATATTTCAGAATTAAATTAAATAAAAATTCAACTGTCGTAAAGCGTAATACCATTTGTTTTATTGTTAACTGTTCTTGGTAAAAAAAATATTAAGATGTTAACATTTCGGAGTTTTCTTTATTTGTAGTTTATTCAACCGGGGAAGTAAATACGTTTCCGAGAATATAAATATAAATGTGTTGTGTTTATGCTACATTCTCATGGGTATATATATATATATATATATATATATATATATATATATATATATATATATATATATATATATATTAATAATATATAATAAGTAAAACTTACAGCTGATGCAGAGATATAAGCGAATACTCAAACACTATATGTCTGTGTGTATGGGTGTGTGTGTATAACACAGGAAAACAATCAGAAGAACAAACAGCAAGATAAATACGAATGAGAAAATACGGACTAATTGATAGGCATGCTCTAATACTGGAATATATTGTTTTGTAGATGTAGATATTAAAAATAATTTAAATTATATATATATATATATATATATATATATATATATATATATAAAGAGAGAGAGATAGAGATGGGAGAGACAAAAAGAGACAGGAGGATAGAATTTGTCAAACAGATATGAAACTGAAATTGATAGATATTGACTAATGGATTAACAGTAGGGAATTATATATATATATATATATATATATATGAGAGAGAGAGAAAGAGGGGGGGAAGAGAGAGGGGTAAGAGAGAGAGGGGTAAGAGAGAGAGGGGTAAGAGAGAGAGAGGTAAGAGAGAGAGACGTAAGAGAGAGAGAGGTACGAGAGAGTGAGAGAGGTAAGAGAGAGAGAGAGAGGGGTAAGAGATAGAGGGGGTAAGAGAGAGGGGGTAAGAGAGAGAGAGAGGGGTAAAAGAGAGAGATGAATGTCTATATAAAATCGTTAGTTAACATTAACTGTGTATTTGTAGTTTGAAAACAATGCACTTTCTAATGTGCGAGGTGGATATTTAGGAATATAATTTCTTAATAAGTACCTCGACTAGTGCATGTATGTTCTTGTGTACATGTGTCTGCAATGTTCGTTTTGATCTATGTACATCTAATCATGTAAGGCATGCGTCACCTGCAAATTGTGATATCTCGGGCATTGTAATTCGTGTGAAACAAATTCAATAAATCCGCATCCTTTCTTATAGAAGTCGGCTTCTCAGGTAAATAATGCCTAACCTAAGGCAGCATAATTTACCACTCAAATGAATCGCGTCTATTCTCGCCTTCTGTGTGTCAACCCTGATCGTCAGAATTATATTTAGATTCGGAAATTTGTTATTTAAGTTCCCTCTTTTTTTGCTGCATTTGATTTTTTTTTATTTATTCATTTTATTCTACTTTTCCTTAAAACATAAAGAAAACTTTTTTTTTGTCTTTATTCACTAAGGCTCACATACCCAGTAAAACAAACCTTTTTTTTTGCAAAAAAAAATGCAAACTATTATTTTATAAGTAGTTCTTTAATATCCGAGGCAGTGTGTATTTCTCTAGTAGAAATATTATTTATTTTAAATATTTCTCTTGTTTCTCTCTTTTTCCACTTGTATATTTCCTTTGATCTTGCTTTGTAGTTTTACTTCGAGCAACTTGTTTTACATTAAATTAAAGGGTTAATAACATTTAAAATTCTTTATTTCTTTTTTCATTCCTTTAAGGTTGCGTTTCTACTTTTTGATTTAATATTTTCATTATATCTTCCATAATCCGAAATATTTGTTTTCCGTCCTGTTTCATTTCGGCTCTAAATTTCTTCTGTTACTTTGATAATTTTAATTGAACTTAAGAAATACTCCCTTTTTAAGGATTTGTGGATTTTATTGGGTTAATTTAATATCGACCGTTTCAAAGAAAATCTATTATTTACAAAGATCCGTATTGAATGATTATAAAGCGTTTCCCTCCTTTAAAATGTTTTATCATTTTTTTTTACATAGTTTTCTACATTTTTCTCATCGTATTTTTTGTGCTCATTTTTATTGTAATTATCTCTCTCCATCTTTGCTTTCCTTCGTTCGCTTACACTTTTCTTTTTTACACTTTCGTTTTAAAAAATTCTGACTCGTTATTCTAATTTTTTTTTATTGAGGTTCATGGTTTCGTTTTTCGTCTGTTTTGTAGTTTTCCTTTTGTTCACGTTTCAATCTTATTTGTTGGTTTAAATCAATGTTGTCTTCTCCAGGAATATCAATTATTTACAAAGACTTTTTTTGACTGAAGCGTGTTTTTTTTTTTTAAATTCGTTTTTTTTTTCTGATCGTTTTCTTTATCTCGTTGACACTTTCAATTTAAAATTTTTTTTTTTTTCATTAAAAATTTTTTTTTTACTTATTTCTAATTTTTATTACTTTTTATTTGGTCGTTTTCCGTCTGTTTTCAAATTTTCGTTCATTTTTCATTACTTCATCTTATTTATTGCTTTTTCATATTTATCTCTTTTGGTTCGATAAAAACAAATGTATGTATTTATAATTGAGTCCAGCAGAATTATTCTCTTTTACTTACCCTCAGCTTCATACACGTTTTTCTTGTACTTAAATAATACTCTTTATCTTATTGCACATTTTTATTACGACGAACAAACTGACTTAAGTCTGTCATATCAATCAATTTCTCTATTCAAATCACGATTCATATGTATTCATATTTTAACATAAAATATTAAGACATTTTTTTTATTTCACTGCAAGATAATAATACCTAACTATTTTTTACTCATGTTTTATCCGGCAAACCTGCTACACAATATAGAATAGCACCTAGATGCATATAGAAAAGTCAAATGTTTGATTTTTTAGAGGAAGTCAAGTGATTTGTTAGCAAAAAAAATCTTGTTTTAAGGATGAGTAATTCGTCAGGAGACATCCATCCTGTGTTGATAATTACACGTCAGGAGACACTCATAACTACGTTAAGAGTGGGTGTATTTCATGAAAAAAGGAAAGGGAGATCACCATCAGAAAGTACCAGGATATGAAAGCCGAATCAGAGGATCAAGCCCGCTCAATTTCTGACAATAACTTCCATCTGATCTTCTTCACCCGGTCTTAAATTTGAGACGTCTGACAAGGAAATTGTAAAAGGTATACGAAATAACTTTACTTCGTAAGAGTGCAAAAACTGCTAATAAGGAAAGACTAATATTTTTATACAGTAATATTGTGTTTGCTTCATCGTTTTTAACAATCTGAGTATATCGCACTGTAAATAAGTATATTCTAATTGAAGCAAAACGCCCCGTGTTCAACAGTGAAGGACAACACACTCCTCGTTGGCATTGTTTCGTCGGCCTCAGAAATGGTTTCAGTAGACATGTTTTTTAAAAAATCCAGTGAATCCAAGTAGTGAAAGTGACGTAAATCCTCCTTATTCCGTGGTTTGATTCAGATGTAATAATCTTACCTTTAGTTGGGTCACGGTTAAACTTGCTGAGCTTTTAGTGTGGATAAAATTACACACTAGATAAATAGCTTTTGAAATGGTTTAATCCAATCTACATTCTATTCCGCTTCAATGCAAATCTTGGAATCATCTACGATGTTGTAGTAACTATTTTTTAAAAGCGGTTGAGTGTTTGTTGAACATATCCTCCGTGTTTTTACTCTTTTTGTGTCGTTTTCTTTTTCTTTTATGTGTTCAATTACGAAACAACTGTAGAGACGTAATTTAGAAAAAAATAAATATTTTGTTTATGTCATGTGATACGAACACAGCTTACGTCTCTTTGTAGTTGATTATTTTTGTGGTTGGTGTTACTCGTATTGTTTTGTCAACCCACGTTGTAATCAGATTGAAAAGCAAGGCTAGACTGACACACTTCACAAAAGTAGTAAAGCCGAAAAGAAATTAAAACTGCCAGCCCGTCAAAATAGGATAATCCGCTGAAAACTGTCACGTGATTTAACAATAATCCTCTTTTGTCGAATGTCAACATGATCATTACCGGGAAAAATAACAAGTGTTTGAAAAGAAAGTTCTGAAAAATAGAACTATACATATTTGAGTTTTATTTTAAATAATATGGTCTGTTCTCGTCCCCGTCTACGCATTTCGATCTGCTCTCGCCCCCTTCTACGCGTGCTCGTCTACGCAGCCCGATCCGTTCTCGTACCCCGTCTATGCGTCTGAATCCTTTCTCGTCTCCGTCTATGCGTCTCAGTCCGTTCTCATGCAAGTCTTCGCGTTTTAATCCGTTCTCATCTACGTGTCGCAGTTCGTTCTCGTCCTGACTACGCATTTCAGTCAGTTTTCGTCCCCGTCTATGCGTCTTAGCTCGTTCTCGTCCCGCTCCACGCGTCTCGGTGTGTTTTCGTCCATGTGTACGCATTCTGGTCCTTTGTGATCTATGTTGACGCGTCTCGGCCCGTTCTCATCCTCGTCTACGCGTATAGGTCCGTTCTTATCCTCGTCTATGCGTCTCGGTCCGTTCTCATCCTCGTCTATGCGACTCGATCCGTTCTCATCCTCGTCTACGCGACTCGATCCGTTCTCATCCTCGTCTACGCGACTCGATCCGTTCTCATCCTCGTCTACGCGACTCGATCCGTTCTCATCCTCGTCTACGCGACTCGATCCGATCTCACCCTCGTCTATGCGTCTAAGTCTGTTCTTATTACCATAGATATATATATTCGTTGTATTTCTAACAATCTAGCTATCTTAGTCCATTCTCGTTTCTAATTATCTATTTACGTATGTGTAATGAACAATTACGAATAACTTACCCTATTTTAAATTATCTCCCCTTTGGAGTACTCTCCTACTTTTACTAAACAATATAAATAGCAGCACTAAGATTGTACCGACATTGTATGTCGAATAAAGCTTTCTCAGGTTACGTCTGTTCTCGTTTGTCATTACAGTACGTACGTTATTATTCCTATAAATCTTAGCCCGCTCTCCGTCATTTCTATCTGTATAGCTTGACAAATAAAATCTTCTCATACCTACGACTTATATATCTGTTATACTTGGTAATTAAAATGCAGTATCATTTTATACTCACAAAGTCGTTCGGTAAATAAAGACAAAATATTAGCTCTGTACATGCATTTATTCAGGCTATAGATAGTCATTCTAAGCATTCACATATAATTGATTTACACGTTTGAAATGTTTCATAAGTCATTAAAATTAAACAAATATTTTTCTCAATAATGTCTTAAAGCGAAACATATAAAATGTCTTTTTTGTTGTACAAAACTTTATAATAATTTTATATCTGAAAATCTTAATACTATAAATGAAAAAAATCCGTTATTTAATTGTAATGTCAAGAACTCATAGTCTTTCTGTTTGTGAATTATTTACATCAGTCAATTACTCCAAGCATTGTACTTATAATTCGCACTTTATTTACGTGGATTTCTCTTTCTCCCAACATCTATAATAGTCATGTACAGGTGAAGTGTGCACGGTGAAAATAAAACAAAGTTATCAGTAGTAATTGTCTGTATTTCTGAGGTAATGCGTTTTCATTATGGATTTCAGTGTTCGGACTGACTTCCTCATCTTGGCTGCCATGCTAACAACGTTTCGGCCTCCAAGATGAGGAAGCCAGTCCGAACACTGACATCCATCAAAAAAATTATCAGTGTTTTAGTAGTATACTAAAGATAGATAGATTACAATAAAAAAAAGTTTCCAAATTTAGACGATATTTTACTTTCTGTTTTTAATCATTACAATATTATTAAGTAAACAATAGTAATTGTAATCAATTATTTCGTTTATCTGTTAAAACAAGCATCTGTGGAGAGTTCAACTCTTTCTGATATGTTATGTTAAATTATTCAGTATCGTTGCTAACCACAGGACACTATGCACAGGAGAGTATAGGAACATCATCTGAGGAGTTCGAATGCAAAACGCGATAAATCAAAGTTATCTAAATTTAACTTATTGGACAATGAAGGAACGAATATATAAAATCTAAATCTCGACCAAAACATTATTTTAATTGGAGGAAAAGAACAAAATGTGGATATCACATTATATGGCACATTATTTGAAGGTTTGGAAGAATGTCGAAATGCATATATTTTTGTAGTGATAGCTTTGCGATTTTGGAAATTATGGTTATCGCGTTTTGCATTCAAACTCTTCAACTAGAGACTGAAGTGAGCAACGATTGTATTTGAACGCAAAAAGATAGACAAATCACGAAGAGAGATGGCAGAGATTAATTAACAAAAAAGGCTTTCTTTCAGGCTTCGACTTTGATGCGATATGAACTTGAGAAACATTGATAAAGATAATTCTCATTCCGAGGGACACAATTAAAAGTAATATTTGGATTCCGACGAATGTATTGTACCGACTGGAAGAAAGCCGAATTACGTGGAAGTTGATGATTGGTTAACGACAGGCAATCATAATTAAATAGATATTATGGCAATTTTCTGGAGGTTGAAGTTTCAATCCTTACTATAGGCAGTAATAATTAAGAAGCAGAAGAAGAAACTATGGTGGCTAAGTGGTTAATGATACGGACTGACAACCTGGGTGTGCCAAGTTCGAATCTAGCTCGTTCCACGCAAACACTTTCACTTAGTATGTTGGCAACCTTTACGTATTCCCTCCCATAAGTTCTCGATCTCTTTCTAGAAATAATTCAATCTGGAAAAATATCGGGGAAACTAATGCCAGCAATAGAATCACCTGACCTTCCTCGGGTGCATTTTTTAGAACTCGGGTATCTGTATGTTGAACTCGAGAACCTACACAGAATTTTGAACTAAACCGTGTAATCAATGACAATAGATGTTTATCGCCCTGTCAATCATAACCTGATAGCATTCTTCGTAATTATTGCATGTAGTAAGGATTAGATCGTCACCCTCTAGTAGGCTGTCACTTAATAACTGATTGTTTAAGAACGCTATTATTCACTTCGCCACGGTTTCATACAAATAAACCATAATCCAATAATCTTCTTATCTTTAAAAAATAATCCAAACTTAGATTATAAACAAACACTTTATTTAACAAATACAGCTGGGTGATTATAATCAAGAATAAAGGAAGCTTTTATTTAATTTTAAACTGTTTCTTTCCGGAAGATAGGTCGGCTACAGTTTGGCTTCTGCAGGCCGGATAACATATTGACGAGTCCGAGGAGAAATATTAATTTAGAAACAAAACACAGTCGGTTCCTTTGGTCTAGATGTAAATGCAACTTCTATAATGGTTAACGAAGATCAGCGTTAAGTATCAGTTCATTCGACGCCAATGAATCTTATCATTTTTATCATATTAATTTAATCTGAAATTTTTTCATTTGATAAAGCAATAGTTAGAATTGTATTTATTATAGAAACTATTAAAACATTCAGTGTCCCTTTCCTTTAAACATAGATCATTAGAAAAAGTGTTCGTCGTACCTCGTTACAAAAGTCAATCATAGACCGCGTAGCAGAATCAGTGGGTTTGAACATTGTTTATCATTTTTCCTGGCCTTAGAAGCAAGGATTGTTTCAACATCAATCTCGACTGTTTTCACAAATGTTTAACACGCGTAAGAATATACCGGGCAGAAACAGCAACAAGAGAAACAACCAGCCCAGACATATTTTTCTTTCATTTTTATCTATGCAGCGTCTTCTTTACACTGAAAAGGTGTAATTCGCTTAAGTTTCTTTCCAACCATACTTATTCTTTCTATGAATATTGTTGAATAATTCGTATTGTTTATATCTACGAATAACTTACATAATGTAAGAAAGATAACTCCTATTCCAACTTTAATTTTAAAATAGGACTTATCTCCCTTGCATGAATATATTTTTCTTAGCTTCTCTACACTAATAAAAGTATGTGACTACTTCGCGTATTTCTGTCTACGTTTCTCACCTATACGTGGCTTATACATTGTTATTTAAAAAAATCATATCAATCTAATATGTACTGTAATGAAAAAAAAACCAATAAAAACTGAAATATTCTTTCTTTTACAGAAAGCATTTTACTTCGACGAGGAATCACTTATAATTGTTCGATATACTCTAAAGCTGACAAAATCAACCAAATCAATATCATTCGATTTGATAACACCTTAAAATAAAATAAAATTGATACTGAAGAAATCATACGTACATTGAATACTTCAGGTGGTAAATAGTTTCGTTGGATATAAAAAAGATGTCCGAAAAATTGACAACTTACCTGAAAAATAAAAGAAAATGATACATAAATTATGCATATTAAAAATATTAAAACAACAGGTAATAAAACATGAATTGCATATGCACTCAGACATAATGGCGGCTCTACTATAGAGATTGCAGACTGCCACAAGGAAAATGACTTTTATTAAAGTGTTATATTAAACCAAATAACGAGATTCTAAATTGAACTAATTTTGAAGTATTCGTAATCTCTCTCTCATATATATATATATATATATATATATATATATATATATATTGTTGTTCGAACCGGTGTCTTGGCGTTGCCAAGGATAATTGAGGAACTCAACAAAAATTATTGAATGGGTATCTAACAGAAAGTATTTCATACTTTCTACAGGATAAACAAAATAATAAAACTATATGTTATATGTTAAATAACATTTTTAAAATCAAATTTTAGGAGGATACACCCTGACGTGTTTCCGTAGGCGATAGCTTCGTAAATTTAAATATTGTCGGGAGTAGGACTTTTAATAAGTTAAGAGAACTAGACAGATAGTATGTTCTGTCCCAATTTCCTCTTAATTCTACAAATAAAAAAGTAAATATTAAGCAGAAAGAAACGAAATAGCAAAAACGTTAGTTAATACTACAGGAAATTGTCAGAAAAAGTGTGAGAAGAATATAGAGAGTACTGAAATCATAGGAAGGCTGTTTATAACTCAAATTTCAGACTACAACATCGGTCGTTATCAACAAAAAAATCTACAGTATACGTCTGGAGCGAAAACGGACAGTGAATTTCAATAATGACCGATAGAAGTGGAGACTATTGGAAATTCACGAATAGCACCTGTTTTTTTCTCGCCAAGCGATTACTGGTAACAGCTCGCGTGACATCTCCTAGCGAGTAAGAAATAATAATTATACAAATAATAGAAATTGTAATTATTATGAAATAAAAATTTTAAATGAAATAGGGGAAAAATGAAAAATTAAAATATTAACTTGCACTATGCAAACTAGTTGTTTCACGAAGGTAAACTATACTCAACTGCAACTCCGAGCAACAAAATACTACATAGGTGAAACTAGCTGAATTAACAGGTATGATGAAAGTTAATTTGGTAATAAAATATATAGATATTGCACATGATTTTCGAATTAATTTTGCGAACTCAAAAGAAATTCTCCAGTAGTAAGTGAACAATTTAAAAATAGAGCAATGTGTCAAGATTATACTTTAGTGAAAAACTAAAAATGTAAAAATTTTAACTTTTCTAAACCGAAGGAACGAGATAAATATATATTGTAGACACACAGCACATTTAACGAAGAGATAGCGATTTATATAGCGATAATAGGTAATTTCCTTAAATACAACAACTATATATAGGAAAAACATTATGATATAACATTGTTATTATAAATAATCTATAACAGACTTTGGACTCTTCCATTCAGAATAAATACTGGAAGCACCACTTTCTCAGTGTTGAATCAACCCCAGCCCGATCAGTCTTTCATTAACTTCGGTTGATTGAGGACGTCGGGATGGGGTAAGGTATTACCAGTCAGGTATTCGTTCTCGATAATCAGTCCGGCAGAAACTGGGCTATTTCCGTGGCCTTTTTCCTGTCGGGCGTAAGTATACTGCCCTGGGTTTTCCTAAGAGGTGCACCCTCGCAGGCCTTGCCTCCCCTCTTTGGGGAAAAGTAAGTTTATTGCATGTTGCCTGAAGCGCCCTGACCGGGGAATGCCCAGGCTATTTTTGCTAGGTCAGAGTGCCCCTTATTTACAGGTGCTGGCTTGACTCTTCCCCTACTTTCCGACCTTGTGTCAAATATTCCTGCGGTGGAAGGGAATTAAATACCTGAACCAACCCCAGTCTATAATGGCAGTAAAAGACTGAAGTACCGCTACTCTTGCTTTTCCGTTGTATTATATTTTCCCATATACTTGTTTTCCTTGAACCAAAAGTTCGTGTTTTCATTCAGGCTCCGTTACATGGCAACAACATCTCGTGATCAGGTATTCGATCTTACACGGGACACAACAACATTAAGGATTTTTCTTGAAACTCTTTAAAAGTACTCCTCAACAACCGGCGACATTGGATTTCGAACTTACACTGTCACAACAACTGATAAGAACCGTAAAATAGACACCACAACGGACGACAAATAAATATATAGGACCAACGTGGATAAATAAACGACAAGTTCTTCAGACAACGTCCTAGTTTAAAAACTGACATTACCGGTGGGAAAACACGTACAAATACAAACTTATTTTTTCTCACATTGAAGAAAGGTGACTGATTTTTTTCATTGCTATTTCGACACTGCTGTGTATTTTTAATGGGAAAGGGATCAATATTTTTTTTCTCAAAAATAGTAAAATCCTACTGCGGAAAAAAAATAACACCGTATTTTTAGATTTTTCCTCTTTAGACCCAAGTGCTGAACGCAAATTCTACAGTTACATACTAAATACGAAATATAAAACAGTGATTTTCATTGCTAAAAAAAAAAAAGGTTTTATGAAATTTTTACAAATAAAATTATGTTTAACAAGCGTGATATAGAAACAAATTCTAAAACATCGTATTAAAAAAAGAAGACAAGTAAACCATTAAATATCTTAAAGCTACTATAACAGAACTGTAGACATTTCAAATGCAACAGCAACAGACAACTGGAGAAAGATTTCAAATGCCTATAGAACAAAAGAAAGAAGCTGACTAAAAGCTGGTTGAACAGAATGAACACCTTTAGAACACGAAAGATAAGCCGACGAACAGCCACTATAACACAATGAAAAATGTTAGAACAAGAAAAGCAAAACCGACGAAAGAATTGAAGTATTAATGTACAAATATAGGTTAGGGGTCAAACTAACGAACACGATAATGGTTTCTCGCAGAATGCCGTTTGAAGTGGAACTGACAGTTTTACTTATTCCCCAGACGACAGTTAAAACAACTGTATCGTATGTTAGAAGATATATATAGTAAATAGATTGTGACAATTCGGCGGACTCTAAATTAGGCCCCACCGAACATACTAAGTTCGTGAATTTAATCTTGCCTCGAGCAACGAGCGACTTAGCTTTTGCTGAAGCTGTTAATCTTTTCACCAAATTATTTAGCCCCTAGACTTCTTTGTTTCACAAATGCTGCAAGTGTTTGAACCTGGTCAAAAAAGACAGCGATCATTCAACGTTCGCATAAGTCGTCAATAAACATGTGACAATTTCAAATTAGCCAAACTTAGTGCTGATAATTTCAAATGCGTAATTTTTGAACAAGGATTGCTATCAGGAAAATATGATGAGATAAGACGCAGGGTTCTAAATAAATTAGAAAGTGAACCGAATTTAACACTACAGAAATTAGCTGAACACTGTCAGAGATTTATAAGTGTTAAACGAGATTCGAAGGACATCGAATAGTCGGGCATTGCACACATTAGACAATTACGTCAAAAATGGAAAATCAGATCTCTCTAAACAAAAATTCTAAACCAGAAAAGGGGATTTCTACGCCTCTACACAGTCGAGCTAGACCTGTAAAAACAAGATAAATTGTCGAGCCCTTGTTGTCGCCGTATACATCTTCATTGGTTTATGGACTCTCAATTTCGATTTAACACCTGCCTGACTTGTAAAAAAGTCAAACACAAAAGTTCGCATTGTAGAACAAATACAGGAGAAAAATGCCGGTTCAATCCACAAGTACAAATGAACAGGACTACATTAATATGAAAGGAAATATGTGCACGTCAAACTCCCGGATAAAAATATAAAATTACAATTAGATTCGTGCACGGACGTGTCAATAATCAACCAACATACATAGAAAAATAAACCAACGTATTTAATAAACAGCAGAATAATCTATACAGTAACTCGTGAAAGAATGAAATTCGGGGGTGAAAGAGTAACCGACGCAACCTTAATATGAATTACTAAAAGGTTAAAAATAATCTTTTTAAAATACACTAATAATCTTTTTGGCACAGATTGGATGCAAGCGTTTACTTTATGGGAGTTAGTAATGAATACGTTTTGTCAGAGAATAGATAGCCCGACAACCGAGCCAGTAAAAATTAAAGCAGGACTTGACAACAACTTTTTCCGGTTTTGTCTGATGCACAAAGATGGCAGCACAACTTCATTTGAACGAGAACGTTCGGCCCGTGTTAAAGAAAAAAAGGAATGTGCCTTTTGCCTCATTAGAAAAAATAAATGAGGAATTGGACCGACTAGTAACGACCGGCGTCTTATCGGAAATAGAATATAGTAAATCGTCAGCACCCACGGTCTATGAAAAGAAATGTGTGTGTTGAATTTCCGACAGGATTACATGTAGCACTAAGGAATTATCACTATCCACTGCTGAGCCCGGAAGAAGTTTTTTCAACATTAAATGGAGGCAGTTTTTTCAAAAATAAATCTGAGTGAA
>OY744516.1:153382938-153395438 GCA_963556195.1 Sepiola atlantica
ACCGGATGTTTATGAGGATTATAACAGGACGCAGTTCATTAAAAGATATTCTAATTAATACTGAATTTCTCTAAAATATGTTTTTATGCATCAATTTTAATATATATTAGTTATGCAAAAATAGTAATAGAAAATATTTAGTACGAAGTAAATTAGTCGTCCCAGGGTGGGTAAAATGAATTCCCAGAACAGTTTTTCAGTACTTTTATGTCTAGAATTCTTATTCTAATTTTGATCAACCTCTATTACAGGATTTTGTTTCTAGAAATTTCTAGAATTTCAGATTTACGCTTAAAGCGTCTTCAGAAAAAATGAAATTCATATAATCTTGCTTAATTCGTGTCATATGGCTATTAATCAAATTCAATGCAAATCTGATATATTTGCATTTTACAATGGAAGGTTGTACACATATTTTTACCCATAGCCCCACTTTTTAAAACACTGCAAAGTAACTGAAATTTGGGAATATCTATTAATTGATATAATACATATTTTTTGAAATTTCACCAAGATCGGATGTATCGTTATTTTAACGAAAGTGTTCCACCCCCTTTTACATGAAACTACATTCAACTAAAATATAGCTCACATTTGCTTTTAGATGATGTCTATACTTCAAGGATCTGAAGAAAACATTGAAATTTATGGAATTTTGCTTAACCGATATCAGATTTACTATGGATCAAATTTAATGCAAATATGAATTATTTCTATTTTCAAATTGTAGATCCTGCCCATATTATACTCGCTAAGTCTCTTTAAAATATTCGAAAGAAACTGTATGTTGGGGAATGTTTATTAATTGATGTTTAATACCTGTTAAAATTTCACAAAAAGCAGATGTAGCTGACTCTTCAGGAAATACTACCATCCCCTCCCTAGCCCGTTTGAATAAAACTAAATTAAAGTTAACATAGCCTACGTTACTCACCCTAGCAGCTGTGTTCAAACATTCGTAATGGTCACTTAATTAGCTTACGATTGAATCATGTAGGAAAAAATCTATAAACCTATAAACATACCCAACTATATATAAATTGAGATAGTATGAGGTTAAAAATCAGAAAAAATATGCGATTGCTTAGTTTTACAGTAGAATTACACATTCTCAGTAATTATTAATTATGTACAAAACTGCCAAAAATTAAGTAATCTCTTGAATTGCTTACAATTTTTAATAGGATAAAAAAAACAAGAATTGAGGTATAAAAAGCTAAGCATGAATGTGATTATGATTGAATTTGTTTGGCATTAAGGGAGAAACTAAGAAAATACGGCGATGACGGGGATAGCATCTGATTTTGAAACAAAGTAAACAAAGTAAGACTGGTCACGTCTGAAATTAGGTTAATTAAAACATTGATATTAGTTCGGGGATGACGTCACCAGTGAATGGATATGCGACGGGTGGCAGAAATAGATAAAGACGTAAAGATTGCGACGGTGAGCAAGTGTATTTTTTACTAAAGGGAACTTGAGGATAAGTGTTAATGAGTGTCAGGTGGACAGTGATGATTGGTAATAATGGTGGAAATGAGGAAAAATTGATTATTTAAGAGGATGAGTCAAAATAACTTGTTTACATAAGACTTGAAAACGACTGTTATATCAGTCAGGAAGCAGCCGGCGATATTGAGTTTCACAGACGAGTAATTCTAGGAAAAAACTTAGCTCATAGAATTTCCGTTTAGTTTTAACTAGAGAGAGAGTGTGAGAGAGAGATATATAGATAGATAGAGAGAGAGAGAGAGAGAGCGAAGAAACTTATTGACAGTTGTTGCAGTAGACAACTGTTAGATGTGAATGTTTTACAGAGGGGCATAGCTTTAAGCTCAGTCAAGCACTTGCAATGAAAATAACGAGAGACGTCTCATCTATGAGAAAGAGGTAGTAGGGGGAGAAAAGGGCATCGCCCACTAGATTTCAGAGTTGGTTTTGTACCTTGCCAAATCAGGAAAAGGTGCTTTGAGCGGCACCTCCCCAGATGTGCCAAAAGTACTCCATCTTAGGACGTATTCGGTTCTAATATAGGTAGAGGATTTCGTCGGGAGTAAGATACCTTCTAGAACGGTAGCATGTTCGAACCAATTTTGAAGCAACCTAGGAAACAGATTTCATGTAAGTTTTCCATTTCCGGTATTGAGTGAAGGTCAGTCTCCAAGGCAAGATCCATGTATTTACATTGGGGTCAAAGAGCGTTGGGTGTGAAAAAAGTTTGGTTTTTGACGCGTTAAAATAACCAGCCACCTTTTTCTCCATTGCACCAGGTGTTTAAGGCCCCAAAAGTTAGAAATAAGAAAGATCTTGATCATTGCTGCTCGTTAAAGTGTTGCTATAGATAGTTGTGCCGTCTGCATAAATGTTGACAAATGATGTTAAAATGTGATTTGGGAGATCATTGATGAAGATCAAGTAGATAGTTTGGCCTAGAAATGATTCTTGAGACACGACTGCATTGATATTATGAGTTTTTGATGTCTGCCCATCGACACCTACTTTTGTAAACCTATCAGAGAGAAATGATTTGATGGTTCAGAATACATTTCCAGATATTCCATAGATATCAATTTTGTGAAATAGACTTTGATCTCAAACCTTACAAAAGGGATTTGATATCTTAAGATCTATTGCTCTAGAAACTAAGCCCCCGGTTACTGGATTCACTAATATATCAGCTGTTAATCTCACAGGACGAACACCCATATTTCTTGTCACTTATGTTGTTTTTGCTGAGGTAATTGACAACCGATTTATCACGGATTCAAACAACTTACTTATAACGCACAAGGAAGGCATTGGTCTGTAATTAGATGCAAAAAAAACGATCTTCAATAATTTTAAATACTGGACAGACTGACGAGGCTTTTCAAGGTGATGGGAGACATTTCCTCTTTTAAGCAACGTTTTAACAGCTCTGTAAGATTGGGAGCAAGTTCTGGTTGCGGCTTTTAAGACACTATGATTGGAATATTGTCAGAGTCAGTTGCTTTGCTGTCATCAAGGTTCTTTATAAGAGATAGAGAGAGTTAGAACGAGATAGTGAGAGAGAGAAAGAGAGAGAAGGAGAGGGGATTCCACAAAAGCGAACTCACACATCATACTCTATTTGTCTATATCATCCAATAAACCCTGAAGAAAACTACTATAATACATGGCTTGTTCATATTTTCATCATTTGGTATTGCAAAAAGTTTTCCAAGCACAGTTTATTTTAAAATACTGACGCCACACCCGTAACTTTCTGACGGTTAATTTGGTATGTGTTCGAACGATTATTCTTTTGAACGGACAGAAATATTTGAACTGCAATAACCGATATGCAAATCCCACAATCTGTTCACCCACACCAACACTTTACGCTATCCTACCTTATCTTTTCTATCCAAAATCGACCATAATTAAACCTTTTTAAAAATGTAAGACAAAAAAAAGACAAAAATATCTCGTGAATAAAAATCTATTCTTAAACGAAGGGCGAGCAATCTTAAAATAAGTTCGAAGCACCACGAGTTGTTTCCGGTGGTTCGATTTGAAAGTTAAGAAAAGAAACAGAATCCATGAATTGATTAGAATTTGATCGGATCGAATGTGCTATCCAATTATTATCTCCCCCACCCCTTCACCAATACTATTAGCGATCTACCCATTGCTCGTCACAAAAAGAGGAATAAAGAAAAACTGGACCTTTTATTCGTTTTGTTCTACACAGGGTGCTGAGATAATTCAATGGTCTGCTGGACTCTTCATTCTCCTTGGTATTTTGTGTCGTTCTGAATTAATCTTCCTGACGTACATTCGCTGTTGATTAAAAATAAGAAAGCGCCGTTTTCGCCCAAAATAAGTATATAGATTTTATATTACTTACATGTTTTGGACTGGTTTCTGCCTCAGTTAATACGTCTTTCACAAAATGTTTCGATCTAGTACTTTTAAGCATTCTTCAGACGCCATTTGCCGGGGCCCCTAACCATTTGTAAATTCACAAAAGGGCCCCATATTCCATCTACTGGAGTATATTGCCCGCACATTGTGTTACATATAAACAGGTTGTGAGTTAAACTTCCGCATGAAAAATGTTTTGGACTAATTTCTCAACTGCATTTTCTTTCAAAATACTTCATGTTGCCAACAGTAACGTTTACCTTTTTTACAAAAACGAGCTTCCAAGGCATTCCTAACAGTACCCTTTCTAGCAGGTGTTGTGCTCAACACCAACCGGGGCTGTAATCGAGTAAAATTGTCCAAATAAGAATATAAACAAGCGAGACCTCGTGGAAATTCCACGGTTCTTTCTAGATCCATCTGTATAATTTATTCTTAATTATAAAATTATTTTTGAAATAATAAATGTTTACCAGATTCAATACTATTAAGAAAAATATGTATATGTCTTCTCCGGTTGGAAATTTGTAAGCGATGATAATTGGTACAAATGACACCCGGAGAAGCTCGAAGATTACAACAACGGAAACGTTGTAAAAATGATGGACATAATACGAATTGTTTTCTGTCACAGATATGAAAACATTATATATTTTACCGAAACTGCATATGAAAAGAATTTCTCAAAGGTGTATCCAGTATCCGAATACATTCGTTGATCACTCTCCACTGCTTGGGTAAATTTAGCCGCCGATTCGCTACTTACAAAGTTAAATTCCTTCCTTATTAAATTCACTATGGCGGAGGGGTTAAGAGTCTTGACTACAAATCAGTGGCGATTTGTGTTCGGGGTTCGCGCCCGCCGACCGTTGGGAATTAGCTTCCTGCACTGAAGATTGCGTTAGCATGAAACATCGATGTCTGTAGGTAATAAATAATTAATATTTATTTATAAATATTATATATATATAATATTTATAAATAAATATTAATTATGTATCACCTACAGACATCGATGTTTCATGCTAAAGCAATCTTCAGTGCAGGAAGTTCATTTCCGACGGTCGGCGAACTCTGATCACAAATCGCCACTGATTCGCAGTCAAGAGCGTTTTCCCGTTGGCCACCACAAATTAGCTTAGAATTAGGAGGAATTTAACTTTGTAAATACCAAGTCGACGGGTATTTTACAACGAGCAGCGAAAGTGATCTACAAACTGTGTTTGATCTCGCAATGAAACTAGAAGTACTGCTTGTTATTAAACTCACTCAGAGTGCCCGTTTGTAAAATGTATTTCCAAATTATTTTATTGATTCCATATTTAATCTTATCAATAGTTTTATTTTGTTTGGGAATATTTCAGCATAAAAAGGAAGTTCTTTCTCACAGTCAAAAATCTTCCAACTGTCACACACGGATTCTATTTAATGAGCGACACTTTTGTATGCACCGTGTCTAACCGACATTGTTCTAAACTAGTGGAATCCTTACACTTAAGATACATTTCAATTACAGTCAGTAATTTAATTTTATTGATTAAAAGTGTTTTGTTTTAATTAATTAATTACTCAAAATTAATGATTTCTTTAAATTAAACTGAAAAATGTTTGGCTTTTGATACAAAGGGTTCATTCAAAACGTAAACAGGAAAACTTTGATGACTTCCAATGAACCGCAAGTCATTTAATCTAAGAAAAATCCAATTTAAGAAACCTTACATGTTAATTCCTATTTCAGTCATCTAAATTACTATTTATAAAAGCCGAAATTAACATTCGGCTAACGCCAGGTAAATCCATCTAGTATACTATATATCTATATATATAACATTCAATTGCTGTGTGTGTGTGTGTGGCCTATAAAAATAAAGTAAGAGAATCTTGATAAAATCTAATAGTCTATTTTTATGTAAAATTAAGCAAGAAAAATAATGGTTGTATTCCCGATTCTCTAAATGCACACTTAAGGGGCTATAGGGCAGATTTCGTATCGGGAGGGGGGGTCGAGTATTGCAGCTATTTGTAGTTTAATTTCAATTTAATTATGTATTGATTTGACAAAAAAAAACAATTATATCATTTAGTAATTTGAAAATAAAACAGCAAGTCATTCCCGAAAAAAAATGCAAATCATTCCCGAAAATTCAACCGGAAATGACATTAGAGGGAGGCTGCGGAGGAGTGGATAAAACATTAATAGACGCTAATTCTGGGAAAATTCCGTTATCTGCTTTGATTCTGTGGGTATGAAACGAGTTCTAGGAAATAGAAGGTCCAGTCTCACAGGCTTTACCTTGATACCCATGTCATTGCTACAACTAATCCAGAAATGACGTCATTGGTAGTTGGAGGGGGCGTCTCTAAACTTGTTGTTCTTTGGTACGACAGGTGCGCGTCCTTAAACTGTTAGTTCTTTGGTACGACATGCGCGCGTCTCTACACCTTTAGAGAATAATCAGATGAGAAAATGGGAAAGAGAGGGTTTGGGGAGGGAGGGAAATACTGGGACAAGGGAAAAAGAGACGGCTAGAGAAAGGAAGAGAAATTGAAGTGTTTATATAAAGATGTTACACACACTATTTAATTTCTACTCCTTTGTTTCATCGCCTCGGGCAACATCGGGGAACTCTGAAAGTTACATATACAATAAATACACAATATTAAATTACATTCCAGTGACCAAGATTCTTTTCATTTATACTGATCATCTTTTAAAAACAAAAAAACTTCAATGGATGTTTACAAACCGTTTCGTTGGAAGAAGAACATCTCACATTAATATTTCGAGCCGGATCTATCACCCATGGACGCCTCAGAAACCAGATAAACGTTCTCCCTCATAAGAAATTCATAGCGAGACAAACAACTCACATTAATTACATTTCCACTCGAAGAAAGACATATACATCGCAACATAGAAGTAGCAGTCTACTGCCTTGCTATTTATTTTCTCTGAAGGAGTTCATAGATAAAAGATCAGCGATTAATTATTTATATATGCTCTGTTATATGTTAACAATCATCGAACTTTTACTTTGAAAAAGTTAGTCTATAAAAATATAAAGCATGTGAAATCATATTTCCCCACATATAATATATAAAATATATATATATTATCTAATATACATATAACTATTAGCAGAAAGAACGGACGTTGCTTAGGATCGAATGACAATCCCCACTATTTACTTTTTCACAATGCTCATATTACTTTTGTATCATTACTGACCACATCCTCCCGTTCCGCCCCAAATATAGTAAGAAGAAATTAAAATATTGCTAAATTCTTCTGAATAAGTGTCTTATACATATTTTTTAAATTTCATTAAAATCGGATACACGTATTTGAGTTTTATGGGGGGTTTACCCAACCCAATGGGCCACTTAGAGGTGGGTGAACATAGATATTATTTACATAGGGGATAACTACGAGATTCGTGACTACTTCCATTGTCTTTCTCATGAATTGTTATACATATGATATAAATTTCATCCAGATATGATATATTTGAAGTTTTAACGGAGGTTCGGCTTCCATCATTTCTTTAAGTTAGGAGGACACTTACAGATCTGAGACCATTTCCATTGTCTTCCACAGAAATGTTATACATATGAATTTAATTTCATGAAATACATTATATTGACATTTTTTAGAGTTTTTAACCCCATAGAACTATTAAGAGTTGCACTTAGAGATTCAGAAAAAAACTTCTAATATCTCCCTGAGTAATTTTTAGATAAATATATACTTTTAGATTTTATAACATTTCTTTCCATAGGGAATACACAAACACACACATAAAGTGTGTTTTATATATATATATATATATATATATATATATATATATATATATATATATATATGTATATATATATAACCCTGAATTTTGAACATTATAATATTCAACACCAAGTGAGTTTTCTGAACTTTTCATATGATTTGGTTTCTTTATCGTTTTATTAATTTTCATACACATTAGATACATTTTTCACTGTCATTTACTGCATTGATTGCTAACAGGTTTCCCGCCTGGATAACTTTTTCGTTTTTGAGCTACCACTCACCACCTGGATCACTTTTCAATCAACCTCTTGGATATCTTTCCTGAATATGGTTTAAATTGTATGAGTTTGATTAACTGTATAGCTTTAAAAAAAGTATGTTTTTTGGCTGATATATTTGATGTTTTATATAATTTTATGTATTTGTATATATATTTTCAAAGTTTAATTTTTATTACCTGCAGTAATGTCATTGCGGTAAATGTCCTCTGGGTATAAACATTTTCTCATGAGTTAAGGACTTTAAGGTACTTTGCCTGAACATTGAATTCTAATAAAATTTGATTCGCACTTTATTTTACTATTTCACTTCATATCATGCTATATTAATAGGTAACGTTTCTTAGCTTTCTGTTAAAACAACTAATAACAGTGTGTTTATCATTAAATTATTTGATTTAAAACTGAAAATGTGATACTATTTTATTTCACGCTTTCCTTATTTTTATCCATATAATATTTCTCTTATATTCGGGTGACATCCATTTCTAGTACATCTTCCTTCTAATGTATAATTTAAATACGTCAAGTTCTTTTGTAGTTACTTCCAAATGACTTCTGCTTTTTTTTTGTCTTTTTTTGTAATAATTTTCAGGTCGCTTAAAGATTTCACTGTTAGAAATACAACTAGAAAAAATATAATCCCTTCAGTTACCTATTCATATCAGGTTTGATTATTTAAGACGGGAAAAAGTGACTTTGCAAAGCAAATAAAATTTAACCAATTAGCTGCTAAATAATTATAACATTATTTGTTGTGGATGGTAAGGAATGGGGGAGAGCATTAAGTAAGGCAACCGATGTGAAATTGATATATTTAATACAACATTGCGGCAATGCTTTTTCCGGCATCTTTTTTTGGCTATAATATTACTAAACATTTATACTTATCTCATCTTAGTATCGGTTCTGCCAACTGAGTCGACTGGGTGCTAGACTAAAACACTTAAGGCCCTAGGGTTTTGTCCGGGGTTTTAGCAACAGGTACTTTTTATTCGCATATTTATTGAATTAAGTAATTCAATAGCATTCATTATAATGCTTTCCTCATATATTAAATACAATAACGTATGGATTTATCTTCTTTTTTAGCCTATTAAAAACAATTACTTGAGAGATTACACAATATGCTTATTCGAATATAAACTGGCCTTTTTATTTAATATACATAGAGACAGGAAGGAGGAAGACTATTCAAAATGCAAGGAGTCAGAGGAAATAAGTTTTCAGAGTAGAAAATCTTCCGGCATCCAGGTATTTCTACAGTGAAGGGATGGGATAATATCGGATAGGTCGTGGGTATTTTCGTTTAAGAGGTACGCCATCTAAACTGGCTACGACTTAAAAAATAGTTTTATACGTGTATATTTTGCATACGTATTATCAGCTGGAAAAGGAGAGATAGAGAGAGTGAGAGATAGAGAAATATGTAGAGACAGACTTAATTATAAGGAAGTAAAGACGGGCAAACAGACAAGGGAATAAGAATAGACAGACACACAAACAGGGATAGAGATATAAAAAGATGCTACTGAAATAAAGTCGGAAATCGATCAAGGCGTGCAACAGATCGGTCGATATAAGTACGCGTACAAATTGTGTAATATATATATATATATATATGTGTGTGTGTGTGTGTGTGTGTGTGTGTGTGTGTGTGTGTGTGCGCGCGATTTCCTTTATGTGTAATGCTGTTCATCTGATGCCCAAAATAACAGATGACGATGAATGCTTTTGTGGATTTCCTCTATCAGAATTTTGTGAAAAGAAATCCGATCCGAAGCACCAAAATCTTTAAAATTGCACACTGAAAAAAAACTCATTTACAATAACTTTTAAATGCCTCAAAATAGAGTGGCTATCTGATTGCCTTTTTTCTTGCTTTCTACTTAATTTTAATTTTAGTGTGCGACTCCCACTCAGTTGTAATGTATTAAGTCATCATTAACAGCTGTATCCAGATTAACATTTGCAATATATATATATATATATATATGTATGTATGAAGAAGAATGGAAAAGAAATTAGAGAAGCAAAAGCCAACTCAAAATTCAATTTAATTGCTCAGAGCAAGGTATATATATATATATATATATATATATATATATATATATATATATATATATGAACGATTGAACTTGAGTTGAGCACGGTTCTCAAGAAGTGAAGAGTTCCCGAAATATTATATCACATGGAGTTTCCACCAGACCATCTTGATACAGGTATTTCATAACATTGTAACATTGTGTAGATAAACATAAAGATATATATATATATATATATATATATATATATATATATATATATATATATGGGTTTGTGAAAAAAAAAATATGTGTATGTATACATTATATTAAGGGTGACACTATACAATTTGTTCCACCATTATATGTCTTATTTGCTCCAACTTGTGTCTATCCGTCACACCTCTGCATTGTATTGCCTTCTAAGTATAACATTTCTATAAACTAATACACAATGCTTCAAGCAAACTATATAAACCTCATATATATATATAATAAATGTATTAAGGAAGATGAAGGCAATGCAGAGTGAAAAAAAGTAACAATTTAAGGAGAGGACTTACAACTATCTACTTATTTTTCTTTTAAATCTTACATAAACAGCAAGTACGGTGTTAGCTGTGTGTGATGTCCGGATGATGATTAGAAGTCAATTGATATTTCGGGAAAATCTTTCACTTGCAAAAATGGAAGAAAAGGATCAGTCCGACTGTGTGGAATTCAGTAAGATGGATGCCAGAAAGGAGGTATAAAAACACGCCAGTTCCGCAGATTTTGATAGAGACACTGCAGCAAATAATAAATCAATAAATTAAAAAAAATTATATATTAATTTTTTTCTATTTAAACATTTTTTTAAATTAAATTTTTTAAAAATTTAAAATATACTTTTAAAATCTGTTTTTTACTTAATATTTAAATACCTACAATACTAAAATAGGCTAGAATAACAATGAAAATGTTCATTTCTTTTACATTACTTTTAATGGGAAAATATTATTCGCTTTTAAAACATATTTTTAGAACAAATAATGTCTGAAAACCGATGTTTCACTAGAAACAGATATTTTAACACTTTTTGCATGCATTCAACATTATCAAGAATTATCAATCTACTTTATTAGTAAATTGATAATTCTTGATAATGTTGAATGCATGCACCATTTTCTATGTAACAATTATTAAATTAAGAGTTTCAAGCAGAAATAGTTATGTATAAACAATGTATTTTCTTAAATTATAATCGGTGGGTCTTTTCCCGTGGTACTTGTATTGTACACACGTTTGTTACTATAATCCAATGATGTACAGATGAATCTATGTTGTTTCATCTGTCACTCAAACATGACGTGGAAAATATGTTGTCTCCAATTTATGATACATGTCATTCAGCTCAACAGCTGTTTTAATAGCAATTCATGAAGTCATTTACGAGTAAAACAAGACTGTCGGAGAAGCATAATGAGACAAAAATCATTTGTGAAGATGCTGCATCTATATTTGTTTGTGTATGCGTGCGTATATATAGATGTGCGTTTTTATATAGAAGTATTTAGGTATACACTTTTTATAATCACCGAAATTATTTAAAATTGCAAGCTCAATGAGGTTGTGTTACAAGCTTCAGAGCATACATTATTTTAGTTATATTCCAATGACTAAAAGAAATATACAGCCATTAACATCATTTCTATTCATTTACTTTTATATATTTCCTCATTTTTCGACTTCAACGAATACTTGTACTTTTCCTTCGTCTTACTAAAAACAATCTATCTATTTTTTTTTTAAATACTTCTATTTTTCATATCTTACGCGCATTTCACAGCTCAGTCAAGAAAATATATAGTTTTTATTTTAACATCGCTGACTAGTGAAATTGTTAATTTAATAGTAATGGAAACATATCAATCAAAACCAGAATAAAGGAAAATGGGAAAAGCCCAAGAAGAAAACTTGATGACACACTTACAAGTTAAAAGGCCTGAAAAAACTCGCATCAAACGTGGACATATATTTCGAATATCCCGAAATGCATTTCACCCGAAACATATAGGATTTAAAACGAGTCAACGCAGTCTCAATTAAGTTTTTCCCAAACAGGACATGGATGGAACATAACAGTAAACAAATAATTGAACATCCCAATTGATAAAATATTGTTAATCTTACAGTTGAATAGTAATGATTACAACAATTAGATTCTACATAAAATTGTAATACCCACGGTTAGCTCGGAATGTCATCAAACGTAAACAGCATGACTGTAGCCACAAATATTTTTTATTTAAAGTCTTACTTGACCCCAAATTCTAAAAAAAATAAATGATCAAATTACAGATGTTATCACTTTTTCGGCGAAAACAAAACTTAAAATATTGTGGTTTATCAGATTATTTTACTAAATTATTATTTTATATTTGATTTTTTTCTATAATTATTGCATCGTAATATGATTCAAAATAAACTTATTTGTTCTACAGATCTTAGATCAAGAAGCAACGGACGTAATTAATTTAAAAAAGAAAC
>OY744516.1:153405438-153410438 GCA_963556195.1 Sepiola atlantica
GCCGTGAAATGTCAGCTGGAGGATGCGACGGAGATGTAGAGGTAGTGACTAGCAGGAAATGGTTTTATAGCAGACGTTATTTTTGTCCGCGCAATTGAATTCATCAAGAAACTGCAAAACATTTGCAGTAAGATCCGAGCAAAGCAATGCGAACTTTAGCTAGAAAGATGAGGGGTCAGAGTGGCGTCTACGATGAAAGCGCTGAAAGAGGATCTTCGTTACACCTCAATCAAGTGTCGCTAGCGCCAACTATGCATCACTAAAGTCCAAATAACTGGCCGTACGGAAGCTAAGAAACACCTCAACAATATATATTAGGCAGTCGAACTGGTTATTCTCTGGTTCGCATGATCAATTTCACAACGCGCAGAACAAACCGTGGCCAGCCTACTATGCGCAAGTATACCCTGTGTCATCAAGACACAAATCTAAAAACAAAACAAAAAATTATGTTATGGTCTTTGAGTGCTTGTCCAGCGAAAACCAGGTTATTCTACTTCGCATCTTTGGAAACGAACTCAGAGTCAATTGAGATGGCTATGTAAGGCTGTTGTCTACTGCTGGAAAGCTTTATCTGAAGAAGGTAACTGCAGGAAAACAATACATTTAACACATCCGGGAAAATTCGGAAGCAGCTGAATGAGAATCTGAACGACTTTAGACGCCCAAACATCTAGTCCTTTAACACGCCTGATTGCAAACCCATGGACTATTATGTGTAGGGCACAGTTGAAGAAGACACCAACCGTACCGCTTGCAAAACCAAGGACTAGATGATTACCAGGAGTAAACTGTGGTTTAAGCGTCTGTCGAATGATGTCGTGAAAGTCATGTGCTCAAAGTTAAAGTCTAGTCTCGATTCGAGGTGGTGTTGATGGTTCAGGGCGGCTCTTCGAGTCAGCGTTACTCAGCAAACTATTATCTGAACAAAACATCAATTATTGGCAAATATGACGTTTTTCTGTCATTCTTAACGAGTGTTATATTGTTCTCAAACACCCTATATATAAGACGCTAGATCATAATCAAAAGTGACAGATTCGAATCATGCGGTCAGTGGGTCAGCTTTTTATTTAGCCAAACTGATGAGTTTTAATGAAATCTAAACAAACTTGTTTCTCCAAATAAATATTAATTATAACTAATCATATTCACCCTATTAAAGGGCGAGCACACTGAGAAAAAAGGTAAAAACGTTTCTGCCAGCTTATAATGTCAATATTATTACCCTTGAAACTGAACACTCTCGGAACACACTAATATATACAATATACTTCCTGTCTCACTGATGAGTCTTGAAGATGAATTATGCTTTTCTGGATATAAATATTAGTTAACAATAATTATTTTATATATATATATATATATATATATATATATATAGAGAGAGAGAGAGAGAGAGAGAGAGAGAGAAAGAGAGAGAGAGAGAGAAAGAGAGATTGATTGTTAGAGCTCTGGTAAGAAATATACTATTACAATAACCGACAATACTAACTTCTCATGAAAACCAGTTGAGCACTCGTTGATTCTAAGAGTGTTTATATGAACATTACGATTTAATTTATTCGTGGCCTGTTATCCATAGTCGAAATTTGTTCTTTCAAACATTGTATTCACGCCATAATGTTTGTACATTGTTCTTTAATCTGGTGTTTGGGGTGTTTGACAAACGCTTTCGTCTACTGAGATAATACTATGGGCGCATATTTTTATAGCTAGACCGTATCAAACATAGCCATCACACTGACAGATGGATGTAAACCGCACATGTTTGTATCAATACAGCCTGTAAACCATTATTTAATAACATATTCTAGGGAGGGAGACTCCACATCAAAGAGAAAATATCCACCTTTAACATTGACCTTCTGTCTTAATTTGCCCTCTAGGCTAAGCAAATAAATAGGGACTACTGGGAATAGTAATATCCCACTATTTCCTTCTCCCTATCAATTCCCACAAAAAAACATTTTTTTCACTTTCTTCCTCTCATTTCTTGTTTTCATCTTTTTTTTCCTTTTTTTTTTCTGGTATTCCTTATTCCAGCTACAGGGTTAGAGTCAAATAAACACTTTCACAAACAGAAAACTCATTATACTGATATACCCATTTCATTTCATCCACAATCCCTTCATTCTCGTCTGTGTCAATGATGCGGATATCTTCACCCATTCTCTTTACCTACTGGTGTAGACATATAAGAGACAGGTGTGTAAAAATTAGTACTAGTATTGTAAAATTCAACGTACGGTTAAAAAGCACGCACAGATGAATTTTCCAACGGAATTAAAGTTATGTGACGGTGCTCGGCCATGACCTTTCACGCACGCAGACACACACCAATCTTACGTAACAAAATAGCATGATCTACCTATCTATTTCTATTGAGCCATTAAATAGAGCAGTTGGGCTTTTAAGGATAGCTGTTTCCTTCACTACGGCACGGAGGGAGGGGGGAAGCTGCTGTATACTCTGAAGAAATAGTAAACCCCAAGAGGATTTTAAAAAATCATGTGTTTAAGAAAAATACAAAGATTGAGAGAACAGAATATAGAAAGTTTGATTACTACATCACTACAGGAATATAACTAGTTAATTATGTCGACCATTGGACACACTGTGAGGATAGAGAACGACTCCCATGGGGATTGACGCGCACCTCAGTAATGCTGCACTAGATCACGATAATATACCTTCTATGCATTCAGATATATCAGCTAGTTTAAAAATGAGATATATAGTGAGAGTGAGAGAGAGAAGAGGAAAACACAATTTAGCGAGTATACAACGACTACAATATGGTAGGAGAAACACGTCGACATTTAGAGTATTCCCATCAGTGACGTCATTAATGGTTGCTTCTTATCGGTCAGTCAACAACCGCGATCGTTGCTCAGCCCTCGGTCAATCGGTAGAAAAGGAATCCATTAACGATTCGATACCCACCGCTGGTCGACTTCCTTTCGTTTTCTACAGCACCCAGATAAACACTATCGCAGCCAATAAACATTCCGTTATGCGAAATAAATACTTGCATCATTCCTACTATGGGCCCTGGCAGAAAATATGGACTCACCAGCCTTTGAAAACGTTTCTATTTTGTTTTAATCAATAGTCAATAAAGTAAGGGCATCTGAGTATACATCTATTTTATTTGTTTATGGCTTCATATAAAATACATATGTCCACTGGAGAGAATTTGAATGTCTACTAGCAAACAACATCGATGTTCTAAGGTCTCTCTGTTGAAGGTTTGTCAGGACAACTTTGCATCACGATACCTTCTCCTACAAGAAGACCCTGAAAAGTAAAAATAACATAGTATTCCAAACCCAAATAAGTTCCCTTATTATGACACACACTGGCTTATGCTAGGAATGGTGCTACTTCTCAAAGTGATATTGCCTCTAGTAATATCATAAGCTGGATACTCCATCACACTAAATATGGTATTGTGGAATCCGGTAAGACCAAGAAACCATAATAAAGATAAGCTATGACATATTAAAGTTGGCAAGGAAAATTAGTGTTCTTCACTTCTTTACTAACTCAACGTTTGAAAAGTAAAAGAGAACTTTAATGAGACACCTTTATATCTAGCTATCTCATATAGACATCAAGTGTTAGCCTAAAGAAGGCACTACTTGATTTCGGAGAATTTACACTGAAGTAACCTTTATTTTTTAAAAAAGCATGTATTCTTGTAACCGAAATAATCACTATTCTCTCTATTGTAGATGATTTTATTTTTTTGTAAATTCTAATTATTAAGTAATAATGTTTCATCTTATTTATCTACTGAATAGCAAATTTAAGGTACTAAATGGAATGCTTTATTTACATATTCATTTATAAACTACTTAATAATTAATTTCTGAGTATCATTGACTTATAAGTTTTCATTTGTATATATATATATATATATATATATATATATATATATATATTGAAAATAATTCTGTTAATGAATCTTAAACGAAAAGCAATAAAATATTGTGTAAAACATTATCTTGATTTATTTATTTCTTAAAATTAAGTTAATTTAACAAGGAAACAGCAGATATCAAAAAGTCCTACTCAAAGCTCGCATCCTGATTTTAAACACCCTGTGTTTTATTTAAGTTTCAAGTAATGCAATTTTAATAATTATAGATGTTAGTTGTATTTGATTAATATGTTTAAATATTTACACAGACGAAATAATAAGTCATGAAAAGGTAAAAACTGTATTAACATTTGTCCGTGCATTTCTTTTATAAATAGAAGACGTACTAACGGAAGCCAGAAAGATTTATTATTTGACATAATTACATTGATTTGTCTGACATGTCTTACTCTATCCGCCATACTCTCCTGATATTGCGCCATTCGACTACCACTTTCTTCCGTTTTTGTTGAACACATTGCAGGAACCAATATTTCATGCTTTAACTGAAAGGAAAATAAATTTGAAAAACGTGTTTCGTTAACCCCATCGAAATCTTCCTCTAAAAGCATAATAACATTACCTGATAAATAAGAAAAGATCATTGATAGTAACGGAAATATTTTTATAAGTAAAACTCTGCAAATGTCGTTTAGTTTTACTCCTTTTTTCATCTCAAATTTGGTAAGGACATTTTGCTCAATATACTAAATAGAAAAAAAATACGGCTTTTACAAAAGGTATATTAGATTGTTAATATATATGTCTATATTTACATAACAATGTATATATCACTTTATATACATATACAGATGGAAAATAAACATATATATGTGGTTTTCTATATATTAATGTATAAGTTTATATCTTATATATATATATAGAGAGAGAGAGAGAGAGAGAGGAAAATATGCTTACGTGCTTGTTAATTTGGTACTTGTCTTTAATCAGTTGGCAAGTATTTACTTTATACAGACTTCCGGTTCAGACAGGAAGTAGGCTATGACTAATTGGCAAGATGCCATGCGATAGATTTATTAATCTATTTTAGTTAGTCACATACAACGGCTATCAA
>OY744516.1:153422938-153440438 GCA_963556195.1 Sepiola atlantica
CGCAACATGCATATTTAAATACGGAATAAACATCGTCATGTATTAATAATACACTTCGAGATGGCTGGAAAGCACATCGGACAAAACTTAGTAGAAATATAAATATTGACGTAGTGGGCTATAGTGCGCAGAAATACTGTTCATTACAAATAAGGATTTGTATGTGTCGGTCTAGAACTGCAACAATACCATTGTTATCTTTCAATGCTCAATTCCGGAGGATAGTGTAATATCTGATACGTTGTCATGATATCATCTTCACAGGTATTAACTCCTCCCTTGGGAGGGACAGTGTATTATAGGTTTGTTCGTATTATACCATTCCCCACGGCATTACCTCCATTTGTTATATTATGAGAGGCCCCGTATGCTTAAAAGCGTGTAGGTCCACTAATTTTTATTATGAGAAGGGGTGAACTTTGTCGAGCTCGGTGCAGGTAACGCTGACACGCACCGAAGGGAACCGCTATGAGTCAAATCATGTTTTGAGAAACCACAACAAGGTTCCAAAAGTCGACGCCGGCACAGACAACATCGGGTCAGAGAAGGTCAGACAGCATGAGTGAACGAATATGTTTTGCATGACTGTCCCACGTGTACATCTGTGACGTCACTCCTTCTTTATGAGAAATTTAGGTTTGAAAATCAGTTACTAGTTTTGCAGCGAACTGCACGGTCGACCTCGGAGGGTCCTGAATTGGGTTAGAAGTAGCCCGGACGGTTGAGAATGTAATCGCACGTCAGGAGATCCAGTAGCAATTCCTGTCGCATTTCCCCAGCAGGAACAATGAATGAATGAGGATCACGGAATGAATGGAAGCATCCCCTCATCGTATCCGCGTTTCTCTTCTGCCTGTCGATAAAATTTATCCACTGATACCGATCACAGCCAAAGAGACACAACGAAACCGACGGCACCAACGGCGATCACGACCAGGCGACGAAGGAAAACGTAAGCTAACTTTGTTTGTACATAACATTTTGGGTCCTTATCTGTAAAACGGAAATAACTAAAAATCGAAAGATATGCCTAACGAATAATGTTTAATGAGTAATAATTTAAAAGATAACTATGTTTCGAATGCGTAATTTGAAATGTTTAAAGAGCAGATATTTTAACGAAAATTGTTGAAAATTGGTTGACAGTTTAAAGGCTTAAAAGTGCCATAAAATCGCCCTAAGGAAATGTGTATTAAAAGTGCCTGTTAAAAATGTCGCTTGAAAGTGCCTTACAGAAAGTGTTAGGAAGGATTGAAACCGCTTAATAATCTTCTCATAAACGTTCGTATTGTTTTCGGTTCGGAGAAGTTTTAATCAACAAGCGTTATGTAATAAATGCCTTTTTGGGACCGTAACCAGTTGTTTGACTGGTTTAAGAGAACTGTCGCCGTCCAGGCAGGAGTAGTGACTATGTAACAAATCCCCTTTTTGTGCCGCGCCCCTTAGGGTGGCTATGCACCACATTCATTTTTTTGGGAGGGTAATGTACCTGTTCTCTTGTCATGAGAATTATTTCCTTCTGTCGGAGGTAGTGTAGTATATGTTCATTCGTCATGTATACTAGAAAATAAGCAACAAGATAGAACATATTTAATCTACTTAAAATATTAATAATAATAATTATAATAATAATAGTAATAATAATAGTAATAATAATAATAATCGTTTAAATAATAATAACTCCGCATTTAAGAAAAAAACATCATATAAATTCGTAAACATTCTTAATGACAACAAAAAAACAGAATACGTACTGCAGAAGAAATGACGTCAGTTTTGTTAATCGACTAGATTTTTTTGGGATTGGATCAATTATGCACCTAATGACCGAACCAATATTCTCTTATCGAACTAAGTGACACAAACTCTGTCTTTGAAATTGTTGACGGACACCAATTGGTTTCTTTCGATTTTTTTTGTCTTTAAGTTTATCAATTTAAAAATACAGTCTTTTGTTTAAAGATTTTTTTCCTTCGTGATTTTCATTCTTTAAATTTTGTTGGTTCTGTTTCCCTTCCAGATTATTTTCTTCTAAACTATTTTTCCCCCTTTTTTATCTTTTTCGTTTCCTTTCCACGTTTGTTTCGTTTTTTCTTCTCCCTTATTTACATTATTCTGTTGTAGTATCTTTTTCTTTTAGTGTATACACTGTTTCTTTCTTCTATCCGTTCTCTTCTCTCATTTTTCTTATCCTTTGTTTTCTTTATTCACTTTCTTTTTAGTTTTCCCTATTTTATTTCTATTCTTGTTCTGTGTATATTTCTTGATTTTTAAAAATTACCTAACATTACTTTTCGTATCCTTTCCAATTCTTTCTCCTACTTTTTCAATTTTCTCCTGCTTTTCTTGTTTGTTTATGTTCTGTTCTTGGTACTATTCTTTCAATATATTCATATCTTTTAATGTCTTCTTCTTTATCACGTCTATTTATTCCCGACCTTTCTGTAGCATTACATTTTTTTTCTCCTTTTTTTACTAGTAAATTTCGTTTCCTTCTTTCCGTCTTTTCTATTGCTTTTCCACTCTTTTCAGCTCGCTATGTATTTTCTTTCCTATCATTTATTACACCCCTTCCTCGATTTCATACTTCTTTTTTATGTCTTTCTTCTTTCATATCAACAACCATGACGCAACAAGGAATATAAAAAATAAAAAGTACTAACAACGTCTGAACTCTATAACCTCTCATAAACAACCAATTCACCCGCTTCCTTGTCAACAGAACAACATCACTACATTATGAGCGTTTACTGCTAGATTTGAACACATTTATAAAAACAAATATCTATTACAAATATTTGAAAAAATGTCTGTACATTAACTAAGAAACTACACAATATACATTTATCAATTATATATCATCGGATTCAATGTAACGTCGGTCTAGTTATGCGAAAAAATACTCAATATGAACGAAATTCGTGAGTGAGGTGGAACTTAAAATGATAACTTATTTCCTTCTTGCTAGTAGTTTTGTCAAAAATAATAATGAAGTAGGGTCAACTAGTCAATCAGCTTTCTGTTTGCTAGTGTATTTTCTTACTATTATATTGAATCAGTGGCCAGAGAGATAGAGAGAAAGAGAGTAGATATATCAGTCAGAGAGAGAGAGAGAGAAAGAGAGAGAGGGGTAACGAAAGACAGACTGTTGAAGGATATACACACATACATACACAGATACATACACACATACATACATACATAAATACATACATACATACATACATATATACATACACACATACACACATACATACATACGTGACAATTATATGCTGGTGCTTTTATTGATTACACGAATCAATCGTTTACTCGAAATAAAAAGTTCATAATTAATCATTTATATGGAGCTAAGACAATAGCGGAATGTAGTATTGAATAGTATAGTTCGTCGCATACGGCCTCACAAATTTAGAGGAAATGTATAGCATAATAATTTCATGAACATAAATGATATGAATATGATCAATTACTTATTTTGATCGTTTTATTGTTGATATATGCTAATTTACTTTGTAATAAATAACAAGTATTGATCTGCCTTAATGAATATGTGTTAATTGACAAAAGATAGCTACTACAGCTTATGTAAAGAGATTTAAAGGTATATCTGAAATAATTCATCAGCCTAAAAGCCTCTAATCTTCATTATTTACCTTCTCTGAATGAGGCTAGACGAAAGGTCAAGTAAAGTTTTGAAAAGCTAGCGCGCTAGATAAACTTCACTTTGGCTTACAAAAATGCTTGAGCAGAACCGTCTGCATTCGTCAATAGGGGCGCCTTAGACGATTAGACATAAACTAACCTCTTCTCAGAGAGAAGGTAAAAAATATAAAGGTGGACCTCCTATGACCGAACAGAACCATACCTCAGCCAGGCAACAACAAAGCCACTGTTGTATCTACCGCCTATTTTTTAAAAAACTTAGTTAATCCCAAACAAGGCAAGTTGCTACTGAAGACGTAATAGGCTACTGATAATTACGGTGAAAGTTGAGGGGTGGTAATCGTAAATTGGGAGCTGTGCAGCGAGATTCTTGTTCACATTAGCTTAACATTTCTGTATGCCGGTACAGTCGGGGACAGAGGGAGCAGTGAGGAAGTAGCAAAGGCCGGCATTTCAAAGAAAGAAGATATTGGCGTAGAAGGCTCATCGGTATCTGGGGACTTTCACAGTGAATTGATCGGATTTAGCTGATTGTCGGGTTGGTCGAGTGTATTTACGTCGAGGGGACAACAGAGCAGCAAGTTCATCGAATCACATTCCGTGGATGTACTTGCAAAAGAAGCACAAGGATGCAACATTGCGGCGATGGGACAGAGACAGCTTGGCCGATTGTTAGGGACCTATTAGATTAGATACTCTTTTTTAAGCTTGTTTAAGCGGGAGATACTGGTGGATGGTGCACCAGCCCATATGTGACAACATTACTCCCTGCATTGGCGGATGGTAGCTTTGTAGAGATATAGGATACTGTCAGGTGTGAGAATTATTCTAGCACAGTAGAGGGATCCACTTTTTTATGTAGTCTTGGCTTTTCTTTCTATGTGTTTGCGTTATTAAAAAAATCTATACTGTATATTCTACCTATATCCACATTGTCATCAGTTTTTTATTAGATTCGGTCAGTTTTCACGAAAGTTGGAGAATTAGAGGTTAGTTAGGACATCCATAACTGTAAAAGTATGATTTTCATCACTAAATGATTGTAAAGTTCATTATTAATAATTTTTTTTTTTAATCTGTGCTCCTACCACTGCAAAGATATTTCCTTTCTTTCTCTGTGTGAATAATATAAAACGGAATTACAATAGACAGGTTCATTTCCAACAAGTTCCAATCTCTTGACCACGTTGCCTTACGATTCCTTCAGTGAGGGTCCAAACAGTGTCCTCTTCTAATTATATGTCAATAAATACTTGTCTTAAACAATCCTCATCACCAATCGACACTTATTCTCGAGTGGCTGTTAACGTTGATAAGTTGCGACTCATCATTAACAAAAAATACAAAAAAGCTTATCGAGATGTGAAATAACACCGATTGCAATCGTCGTGTGCGTGTACTATAATTTCTAGTTAGCTCTAAACTAAAGTAAGGATGAGTATGTAGCATGTTTCTATGGAGCCAATACGAACCGAATGTTTCTGATTGAGATTTACGGAACAAACCTCAAATGGTCAAAGAAATTAACGATTTGAAAGCCGCGAAAAAAAATGCAAAAAAGAAGATGAATGCGAAACCAAGTTAGATTAGGGTTAGCACAACCCCCACCTTTCCAAACAAAAATAAAGTTGAAGAAAACCCCTTCAAAATATTTAGTTGATTCATCCGCTTATTTGTATGAATGTAATACACCAATTCTTAACACGGAAAAGGTCAGTAATTTGACTTTTACCTTAAGTCATGGAAGAAATAACGCAGTTGTTTCATTTAATGTCAGTACAAATTCATAGATCGGCGACAGCTCTACCACTATTAATCTGTTCCGTAAATCGCAATAGGAAACATTCCAGCTTTAGATGTACCATAATTTCAAATACTATAATAAACCTATTAAAAAGATCTTCATAAAACTAAGATCATTATCTTATTTCGATCAATTATGTGTTCAGTATTTAAACATTTATTAACGATTATAAAGAATTTTTTAATTAGAAAATCTGATGACACTTGTTAAAATGCAGCTTGTGACAACGTGTACTGACATTTTTTAGGTGAAAGTCTATTCTCAAAGACGATAAGTCGATGTGTTAAGGCGCGCATGCGCACAACGTTATCTTCGTTTTTGCGTATTATTCTTCGCATTGCCAACCCGAACTTAGAGTTAGTGTTTGGATTAATGAAGCTATATTTTTTGTTTGCTGAAAATAAATGCAAAATATACTAGTTCTTTTAAATCATCAATATTTATTTTAGAGAAGTAATATCTAAAGTTTTAGAGATTCGACTCAAACTGCGCATTTTAATTAAAAAAATAATTACAATCATCATTAATTAGTTTCTGTACTGAACATCTAACTGAAAGAAGATAATTATCTGATTTTTCATGCCGTTTATTTGTACAAATGCAGAATAGTCATCTAAGAATTTATCGGAGATTACCGAGTGTTGCAATGATAAATTCTGGTCTAATCGTTAGAAACTCCGACCGTTTCGCCAGTGTAATTACGTAGATTTTGAGGCACTATTTACTTTTCTTGCTCACACGCCCCTATCTCGAATTTGTAGCTGTGTACCGTCATAAATTGAATGTTTCTCTTGGAACAAATGATTTGTAACAGTTTTCGGTAAATGACCATCACCCACCCACCCATCTTCTATTTCGCCACAATCTATAAAAACATAACCCTCTTCTAGACAATCAGAAAAAAATACATAAAAATTGTTTTCAAAAACAAAAAAACAGTTGTTCTCTTCGCCGACCGTTCAGATAGATACGTACATAACGACTAAATGTCTCCGTATTTACTAAAATTGTGCTCTGTCTATTCTGCACCAGAAAATTGTTATACCATTTACCTAGTACATACCACTGATTTTGTGAATGATACTCCCCTGGAAAAGTATTTGAAAATAGTGCAATGCGCTCACTGCACCACGAAGCATGACCTGCTGTTCTCCAGGACTAAAAGAGTTTCAAAGGTTTGTCTGTATAGTCTCAAACTAATATTGTGACAGAGAATGAATTTACTTACAATGCCAATCAATCGGATTTTTCCTTACCTCAACATTTATAAAGAATAGAAAGAAACGACTAAAGCAGTACACAGAATAAACATTTCAGACTGGGGGTGTTAAAGAGTTAATCAGACATATTTATTTCTATTTTTATTCCAGAATTATAAAGGTTATAAAAGAGCCAATGAATAAGAATATATAATTAAGATAAAACATTAATATAAATAAATATTTATGTACTTGTAAGGAATTAGCACCGAAAGGATTTCAGTTATTATTGGTTCAGTTCCGAATATCGACTGATTATCAAGAATAAGTCCCGAAAATTACCAAATCAGGTTAAGATTTGAAAGCTACAAGAGACATGTTAAAAATTCAGATGACGCTAAGTAGTAGCTAGGCTTAGGAGTTAGGGTTAGGGTTAGGGTTAGAGTTTAGGGTTAAGGTTAAGGGTTAGGATTAAAAGTTAAAAATAAATTTAGCCCCTAAAATAAGGTGAAGACTCTTTCTAAAAAGAAATAATAATGTGGTTTTAAAATCGTAGAATTTCCGGGACGGACTCGAAATTCTCAACATTGGTCAAATAACTAATACATCAGACACCGTTTTTTGGGAAGTAAAATTATGTAGGTTCTTGTAAGGGATATGTTACCAGATAATTTCATTATCTACACAGTCAGTCCCGAGTATCGACAAAGAATCCAGATTCAGTCTCGAGTATTTCTGAGTTTGTAGAGAGACGATACGAATAAAAAGGACCGGTTACATGTTTGCTAAAATTAGACATAAGATAAGACATTTGAAAGCCGCGAAAAAATATAAAAAACCTACATGACACTAATGCATACGAATGCAACATCAGGTTAGGTTAGGGTTAAGTTTTAAATTGAAAAGGTAACTTAGTCGAAGAGATAAAAGAAAAATAATGCTGATTCACTTACTGATTTGAAGACAATTCTTAGAACCATTCGTAACACGGAAGTAAGGGAATGAGTAAATGATCCCAACCTTAATTAAACAGTTAAAAACATTACAAAGATAGAAATAAGTTTTCGTTAAATACATTTTTTTGCAAAAGTTCTATGTTCGTTGAGCTTTTACGTAAATACTCGGGACGGATTCCGTAAGTACTAAAATCGTCTGGGTATGTATTCTTTAAACGTACCGACATTGTTTTAAAAATACATATTTAAATGTTTCAAAAATAATATTTCCACAAAGAAAACCATGAGGTGAAACCGTATAAGAGTGAGAGAGGTATTGAGTGATAGGCCGACACTTACTAAGTTTATTAAAAATAAAAGCTTATTAGAACAATTAAAATGCATTTTAAAAACTAAATCCCAAAATCAAGGAATATTTTAGCATGTATTTTGTGTAATTAAAATATATCTGAAAATGCTTTAGAGAAAAAAACCGTTGATTAACTCAGATTTAGTTTAATATATATATAATTCAAAATTATTACTTAATAATAGCGTTAGTATATATCTACTCGAATATTTAAATATTAAAATTGTTATGACCAGTGCTTATATATTTAAGACTGTTATGTCTAAAATTTACTGATATCTAAAAAGATGTGTTCGTACCAGGTTAAAGGGTTTATTCGTTTTGTGCTTAAATGAAGACGAAAAAGATGCGGTAAGTCTATTTAATAGCTCTATTTATAGAGCGGTGGCACTTTTCCCTAGACTTACCTTAGTCTTCAAAATGGACGTCTTAAAGGAAAAAAAGCCGCACCCCAGGTAATTTGCGGTACATTTATAACTTTTATTCATACGTCACGGCCGGGCGGATGAATTGGGCTACAAAGTTATTTTTTACGCGATGTTCGAGACGAATATCTTAATTGCTCAACGCTGTCGGGGATTAGAGTTGAATGGCATCTTGGATGGCCAGACTTCTCCAATAATCGAATTTTTTAGTTGCCTTGTGAGGACGCTATCAAAACAAAATAGTGAATGCACATACTGGGGCGCTGCATTATTACGCATTTTCAAAAGGACACTTGTTTCCTATGTAACGATGAACATGTGCAATATCACTTATCAAATACAAATAAGTAGTTATTTATTTAGAGAAAGTGGACATTATTTGTTTTTGTTATATACTAAGATGGCCTTCGGAAAAGGCGAAAACAAGATGTAGGTTGGCAAATATTAAGGAATTAAAAATCCATTATTGTAAACGGAAGAGAAAATACCAACGTCTGAATTAGCATGATGGGTTCTGGACACATTTTCTTTTATAAGCAAAAACAACGCACGTGTAAAGATTTCATTTTTAAAAGTATCTAGTTATAGACTGTCTCTCTCTCTCTCTTTATCTATCTGCCCTAATAATGTAGCTGCAATAATGAAATATCAAAAATATATTTCGGTTGCGAACAACATTGCGCTAGTGTACTTGGTAAATAACAACGATCCGTCCAATTCACGCCCTTATAATGAATAAATTATCCCATAGCCAACTAAAACAGAACCCAATATCCGCTCAAGTAAGCTTTTTTTTATGAGTCCATTTTTTTGTAAAATCAGATCGATCAGTGAGGAATCGATGCGAGTATACATATTTCTTATATCTAGTAATCAATGACACAAACCTAATCACTTTAATTCTGATCCAGATCTGATGAATCTTCAAAATAGACAACAACTGGAACCACAACTCTAGAGAGGAGTCTTCATGACAAAACGCAAGAGAAAACATTTATTTTCTTTTAAACGAGGTTATCCAACTATTAAAACCAAACAGGTGCAGTTGTTTTTTCTTGGTGTTGAAATCAAAAGCAAGTTTTTGGGATGCTGGCGCAGCATCCCTCCATATATAGTTGATCGTACAAGCATATACATTAAACAACAAACAAAAAGGTTATATCTTCGAAATATCATTCATTAAATGAGAACCCAGAAAGGCTCGCCCTTAGTTGGATTGTGTGCATAACATTCGTACGTTCGCCAAAGAAAGAGTGTGTGTGCGTGTGTGTGATGAAATCGAGGAAATATGTCACGCATATCATGGATTATGTGCATACGTAGGCGCACGTCTGTCAAGCGAGGCAAGGAAGAAAACATGCAGATAATCTTTGTTTTTCTATATACTGACCGATCCTAGCGCCCCATTTGGTGACAAAAAGGACAATAATTAGGTCTGAACGCTTTTTGATGTATCTGTGTATGTATGTATGTGTGTATGTGTGTATGTGTGTAAGTGTGTAGAGAAATGTACGTAATGCTACAAATGTATATTTTTTCGCAAAAGTACTTTGTATCGGAATGTGAGTTTACTGCTTTATGAATAGATACGTACCTAGAGAAAAAAGTATATGTATAAAACACATGGTTAACAGCGCGCGACAATCAAATTTAACTTTACATAAAATCGGTTCTAAAAATGTGTGGTTTAATCGGGGTCCTAAACTTAAATGGGAGTTTTAAGGATTAAAATAACCAAGGAAAACATCGCTCATGAAATTATCTTTTACTCGATATTCACTTAGATAAAAACAAACCTTGCTCTTAAAGTTGCGTAGTTTTACGGCATCCAGAAATAACATTTTTCAACGAAATCTATTGTCTTACCTATTCTTCCCCGACACCTGGGAACGGCTAATGCTATTCCACTGTTAAGTCTGAGCTGATTGCCTATTGACAATAAAACAAAACAGATTTTGAGAGCTGGGTTATGTTGCCTTGCTCTTACATTTGGCGCGAAATGAGTAAAAATACATTGAGTGTTTCTGTGCAGATCAAATGTCATTCACGGTTGCAATACAACACAAATAGAAACACGGTTTTCTTTTTACTGTGCACATGAATTATGTCCCCAAATTATATTTAGATCAATCAAGCCATTTCCACAAGAGCTTCTCTCCGTCAGTCAGTTGTTACGTATGTCTCTCATGTTGTAGTTGAAAATAGTATTTACTGTAGTCTGTTATGCTGATGTTGGAAATACAATTTTCTATAGGTAGTCATGCTAAAGTTCAAATGAACATTTTCTATTGTCTGTAATGCAGAAGTTTGAAATGATATTTTTGTGGCCATTCATGCTTAAGTTGGATATAGCATTTTCTATGGTATGTCATGCTAATGTTGGAAAACGTTTTTCTATTGTCTGTCATTTCGAAGGCGGAAATAGCATTTACTATAGTCTGGCATGATGAAGTTAAAAATAGTATTTAATATGCCTGTCATGCTGAAGTTGAAAATAGCATTTTTATGGTCTCTGATGCTGAAGTCAGAAATAAAATTGTATATGTTTTTTTTTATTATGAATTTGGAAATATCATTTACTATACTCTTTCACTTAAGTATCACACGTTTTTATGGTGTGTCATGCTAAAGTTTAAAATATCATTCTTCATGCTCTGTCATGGTAAAGTTGGAAACATCATTTTTATTATCTGTCATTGTAAAGTTGGAAATAGCATGTTTATAGTCTGTCATGCGAAAGTTGGAAACAACATTTTCTATGGTCTATCACGCTGCCATTGGAAATAGCATTTCATCTTAAAATAGCATATTCAATGAAACTATCTTATTGCAACTTGGTCTAATAAAAGATTTTGTCCGTCCGAAGTTGTGGTACAATTAAGTTTTAGAAAGGATGTTCTTTTGTCTGTAACGCTTAAGTCGGAAGTATGATGTCTTACTTAGAGACCTCATCGTTGTTGTAGAAGAGCACTTATTTTCATTTGTATTCGTTTTTTGTCGATTTCTTAATCAACCGCACTAATAATGCTATATAATATGCACTATTGCTAGTTCTTCTTTTCTCGAGTTTATCACTAAACAAAATATCTTGACCATTTCAAAATACCGAGGGCCTAATCTCTCTTGCTGATGTTTGCGTCTTTCCTAGATTCAGACGGTTTTCACCCTCTGTTGTCAACTCAGCAATCTGTCTATTTGACTTCGGAGTGATGTTGGGGATCCGTGTTTGATCTATTCTCACATATTGACGCAACACACCTTTTATTACATTGAAACAGTTCAAACACCGCTCTGAACCGTCGATGAGTTGTTGTTTGTGATCGACTGTAAGAAAACGCGGAAATCCCGTTAAACTCTGCTTTCTCGTTTACAATTGTTCATGCACAATTGTGAAAAACTGCCTTCTCATATCTTCAACTTCTCTGCTATCTCACGCAACTTCTATTAACGATCGGTCAAAACGAGTTTGTTGAATTTTCAAATTGTTTCTGGGACAACTGTACGGCCGAATTCATAGCCAGTATACCACATCTTAACAGCTGTTTCCGATTGAGCAGAGTCCGAATATCCGTTATCGTCCCATTGCTTAGTTCTAACATTCTTTTTTTTCCAACAGATGTTTCCATTAATTTGAAAACGTGTAACATTAACTTCACTTAAGAACTAATTTTAAAAATAATAAGCTGATGGAGCTCAAATTTTGACACGTGTCATTTGAAGGCTGATGCATTATAACAATCGTACTGATTTTTTTTTATTGGTAATGCCATCTATATGTTAGGCCTAAAATTTATTGAGTTATGTCTTATGTGTATATGTATGAAAAGTAAGTATATTCATATATGTATCGGTATTGCCTTTAGCTATGTGGAAAACACACCATATGTAATACTTAAAAACAAACGATTTGGATAATTTACATACGCATATTTATCTTTGCTTTAGTTTGATACTTTTTATTTCATCGCATGTTTGCTGAACAGATCAGAAAACTGTTGGATGCTATCCAAGCGAAAAATATAAACGTTTTACAATAAAAGAAAATCGAATATATAGACGACATTTATCCGATCTTTGTCAATTTGATGAAGCGTTATGCACTCGAAAAGTAAATAAATAGAAATCTAATGGCACAATAGTTTGTAGACCTAATATATTTTCTAGCTGCCAAGCTCGTTCTATTTCCAATGATAGAATCATCACCTCTCTAATTTTATATATCCAGGTAATACTGCTAATAAAGAAACACGTACCGATGAGTAAGTGTTTCTTTATTAGCTGCTTTTGCAAGTTTACGTATATAATTTACAATTTAGTAAACGCATGGCTACACTTTATTTCCGGATAAAGAAAGCTCAGGGAGTATTGTCAGAGTGGTCACACTAGATTCGTTTTCCTGATTTTAGCGTCGTGTCCCTATTTTCTGGTCGCCTGCCTTTATTGTATCTATAATTAAACCAAATGCGCCATGCAGATTAAACGAAGTTATTTTAGCTTTTACTCTTTTTGCAGATTTTAAAACTCATACAGAAAAACAAAAAAATTTAGTTGTAAGGGAAATAACTCTTATTATATATTTCAATAAAAAATATGACTTATTACCCCTGCTGAATTTTATATTTCGATGATTAGTTTTATTTCATCAAATTTTCTGGGCAAGTAATTAAGAAAATGGTAGCGAAATACATTATTGCATTGCCAATAACATGATATACAAATACAACTGAAAATAGGCTTGCCAGAAATAAAGTTTGATTTGTCAGCTTAAGAACTATTTGGGTCTGACTTTGAAAATCCGAAGTAATAACTTCATATGTAAGAAGATAACACCCATCCTAGTCGGCGTGCGGGTCTCTTGGCATCTGAATCATGCTTAAATCATCTGTTTGTTCCTCAATGCACTTATCCCCATCTAAATATAATACATTTGAATTAACATAGTCTTACAAAATTCTATACAATATTGACAATATATCTACTAGTTCATTAACTTGTTTTATTATTAATATTTAACCATCAGTCTATTTTTTTAATATTATTAATATTTAAGCATCTTTCTATGAGACAGCCACTAAAATTTATACCGTTTTCAAATTGAAATGTTAAGATTCAAAGGCTAGAAACGCCTATGGCATCTTTTCCCGGTCCCGTGTAGTTTCATCAGCGACTGACCTTCCCACATCGTGACTTGCCGAAGTTGTTCGAAAGTCTACTAGCCTCAGGTTGTGTCCAACAAAATGAAAAAGTTCTATAACCGAAGTGAATCACGCCTTCTTTTATTTGTATAGCGCGGGGATGGCCACCTTTTTGTACCGTATGAACCACATTCTTCACATTTAATTCAAATACGCCACAGAAACGGTTCACCTATTTTAGTATGTTAATATTGATACATTTAACAGTTATACACAATCATTTTATTATATAACATGAACAAATAAACTCTCAAAGTTGAACCAACTCCGATTCATGATAAAAGATCTTGCAGACAAAATGGCTCGATATACTGGAAGATAGAGCTTCATATCATGATGTATATATGTATGCATGTCCGCGAAATGTATCAGATATTTGAGATATGTGTATAAACTTGAGCTTACACAACAGGCTGTATTCTGTTACCATGTTTCCCTTGCTATATCGATAGGTTACAATTTGTATGAATGTTTATCTTTCACTTGTTGGTGCTGTCTCCATTCGAAGAGCAATAAGTTTATTTTTAATATCATATATTCACTTATTTATATTTACAAAGAAATAACTATCTTCATTTGTCGACGAATTTTCAACATATTACTACATTTACAAACATGATGTTGAAGAAGAAATATGTACTTTTCAGCCTTTTTATTGCTTTATGGGTGTTTCCTTTCGTTTTACTGTGTAGATAGAAAACAATAAGCACTACTAATCATATCAACAATTCACAGAAAAGATCAAGATTAGCGTCATAGTAGTATAGACTGATAGTGTATGTCCATGACCCAAATTACGTCACATTTCACAATTCTTTATCATTTTGAAACATTCAGGTGTTATTAAGAAAGCAATGTGTTATTACTATCCGTTATTCCTCTATTTAATTATTCTGGAATTGGTTTCGTTTTCTGAGTCTAACAACATTTGGTTCGTCATTATTCCACACATATTAAGAGCACTTTAAAATTATAGGGTGTTACATATCACTCACAGTAGTGCTGATTTAACAATGTGGTAAATGGCATTAATCAGGTTTGGCATTCAAACTTTTCTTTCATACACAATTAAATGTGATGCCCTTTGTACGTAAAGATGAACAACTTAAGGGTTTTCAATTATCATAAAGCGTTTACTCACTTTATTTATTTTTACGATATATATATATATATATATATATATATAGACAAAATTTTTAATTTAGAATCTGTACCAAACGATGAATTTCTCTAAGTTCTTAACGAACATTTGCAGGAAGTTATATGACCATGAAGGCATGTAACTAAGTTAGTCATTTTGTTTACAAAATTGTAATTTGTCGTTCAGAGACATAACATTCTTCAAGATTTCCCCTCCAAAAATTATGAACTCAGTTTAATCTATTGGCTTAACATTCACAGGCTATATCAATTGTAATAAATGCAGAGAAGATACTGTCAAGTCTGCTGCAAAGTGCATGCTCAATCTCTAGTGTGCTATAAACGTCTCACAACTGCCAGTATCCTATATTTCTATAAAGACACTATTCGCCCATTCATGTAGTATTGTTGCTACATCTGGGCTTGTGAACCAACCATTAGTCTCTCCTCTGTACATAGTGAACAAAAGAGTGTCTAACCTAATACGTCCCGCGTTGTCTACTGAGTTCCAGCACCTGTCCCTTCTCTGCAATGTTCAATCCCTGTGATTGTTTTACAAATACTTCCAAGGAATGTGCTCCTACAAACTTACGCACTATTACACCCTGAACCTTTATAATCCCAACCACCCAGACTTAAAAAAATCGCACATATTTACTGTAAAGATATCCAGATGCTGTAAAACGTTATACTCTAATAATTTATTTGGCCGAACCGCTTGCTTTCTTGATTCGTTTTCACCTCCTGCTTCCTCAAATGTGCCAACATGCAGAAATTTAAATGTAATGTGGCAAAGGTTTTTCTGCACAACTCCATATTTACGATGCCCAAATAAATATGTCCTCTAATTCACAGTAGCCTCTTACGTCTCAGTGGTAAGATGCCTTCAACACTGAATAAAATGGTATTTCCTTACTAATACCTAAAATATATATCTTCGGTTTTTTCTAAGAGTTCAGGAAAAAAAAATGCTCATTTACCTGTCAATGGTTCCGGAGGCCCAAAGAAAACTCCATGAGGACTGGAAAATTATTTTAAATAACAGTCAAGGAGTTTTCAGGTGATGCGACAGCGGGCAGATAAACGAACGGACATTTGCTGAATTATTATTAGAGTCGATTATTTATGTCTGCTGATACGTGCTATCTGTCTCAGTGCCCTATGAAATTGCGTACAAACCTTGGTCATTTCCTGCCATCCACTTCATATTTATCTCGGTTATTCCTGATCGATAACGATTTGAAACTACATCAGGAAGTTAGTAACGGTCCACAAAAGTGTCATCAACTAACTCTATGAATTGGTATAGCTTTATTAATAATAATCCATTTTCTGTCTGTATGTATGTATGTATGAGGGACTATAGCAATCATAATGTTTATATGCATGCATATCTGTCAAGAAATAGTTTGAATGCCTTATAGTCTCTTCAGTCTCTCTGTAAAATGGTTTGTCAGGACAACCTGACATGAAGATATTTCGCTCTACGTGTAAACGCTTACCAAGTATATTATATAACATAGTTTTACAATCCCAAATAAGATCCTCTCGACACGGCTATGGACTAGCTCATACGGGGAATGGTGCACCTTCTCCTAAAGATGTTATCCTAGGTAACAGCACTAAGATGAATACTCCACCAGACTAGATGAACTCTTGTCCTGGAATCGGACTAAACCAAAACAGACCACAAGAAAAATAAACACTAACATAGATCGTCAATTAGGGAAAAGGGGGGGTAATATTCTCCACTGCCTCACTGAATCGAGTTTTGAGAGGTAAAGAGAACTTTAAATGAACATTCGAATATCTATGTATCTCATAAAGAAATCAAGTGTTAGCCCCCGGGAGGGGCATTTTCATTTCGGAAATTTATTGAAGTAAAATGAAAATAAAATCGAAGCAGACAAATATCATGCTGAACTATATGTGTAAAATAGATCTTGTACAACAGAAGCCGCACTCCGTTTACATAGCCTCCTTGCTTTATTGATAGCTTTCGATTTGTATGAATGCTTATTTTTCACATGTTGATTCTGTCTGTCCGAAACGTAATAAGTTCATTTTGTCACCTCAGGTATTCACTTATTTACAGAGAAATAAATATCCTTATTCACCTCATAATTTTTCAACCAATTACTACCCTACCAAACATCATGTACAGGGACGCTGAAGAGAATATATTTGCTTTTCAGCCTTTTTATTACTTCAAGTGTAGTTTCTTCCGTTTTATTAAGAAACTCGAGCAATCACGACTACCAATCATATAAACAACTCACACAAATAATAAGCACTATCGTAATGGTATTATGAACTTTTTGCGTATGTCGGTGACATAAACTACGTCATATATTTCTTTAAAAAAACTTATTTCGAAATATTCAGAATAATTGATTCATTGCTACCCGGTGTTTATTGGAAAGTACATGTTTTGTTTCAGTACGTTATTCCGTTAATTTTTTTAATTTAAGTTAGTTTTGTTCATTATCGTTTCAAGAAAATTTGCATGAAGTTATATGACCATAAATGCGGACAGCTCGTGATAAGTTTATTTTTTTTTAGAAAATTCTAATTTGTTATACATAGGATTTACTTTATTCAAAATTGCTAAAATTAACATTTGCAAATATCTGAATATCTCCTTAGGCAATACTAAAAATCTATCGAAAGTTTTAATTCTTATTGTCTGTGAAATCTAATGGTGATCCAGGGAAAACTCCGTAAGGATTAGAAAATTGGCAAAATTACTGTTTTTTTACACATATC
>OY744516.1:153445438-153522938 GCA_963556195.1 Sepiola atlantica
AACAAGAAAAGAAAGTGTGAAGAGAAACACCTACATGGACGATTTATATGACTAAAAAGAGAAAAATCCAACGAAATGGCTGGGCATTGCTAAAAAGGCACTTGAACAAGGAAACGGAATCTTTACTGACGGCTGCACAAAACAATGCAATTAAGACAAACTACATTAAAGCTAAAATAGATAAAACCCAGGAAAACAGTACATGCAGACTGTGTGGGCTAAAAACGAAACAGTAAATCATATAATAAGTGAATGCATCAAACTAGCCCAAAACGAATACAAGAACAGACGTGACTGTGTGGGGAAAGCAAAACACTGGGAAGTGTGCAAACGATTGCATTTAGAACACGTAGAAATATGGTACAAACATGAACCGGAGACAGTACTAGAAAACGAAAATCACAAAATCCTCTGCGACATGGATGTAAAAACAGATAAACTCATACAAGCTCTATGAGCTGTAGGAACAGTACCCAAAAAACTGGAGAAAAGACTGGGAGAAATTTGAAATCAAATTGGATCACTGAGACGATACGAAGGGCGGCGATGATAAATCAGCTGCAATCTGAAGGAAAGTCTTCGAATACGGAAACCAATCCGCCTAAGTAACAATAGGAATAAAGAAAAAGCACAGGTAGAACACCACTGCACAAACCAAGGAACAAAAACTGCAAACAATCTCATAAAACCCCGGAAAAGTAATGGCACCAGCCTCGGCTGATCCTACACAAAATAATCGTAAAAATGTCAAGGAGCAAGAGAGGATCGTTGAGGGGGAACACTAACCAGACCTCCACTGGAAGAGTGCGGAGAGTAATAGGACCTTAGGGACGCTTATTGCCACCCAAAATCCCAGAGTAGACCAATCGTCGTTACCAGCGAGAAATCAATGGTAGGCGACTGTTGCGATACCGCAAGAACATTTCAGTTGGTATCAAAAAAAGGTGGAGACTACTGGAAATCTGGGGAGACTTGTTGCCACTCAGACTCCAGGGAATACAACCGGTTACTGTCGGTGAGCATCCACTGATCATGACTCGTACGATATCTCCTAGTTAGTACACATGATAATAGTAACCGAAGTGGTACAGAAGAACGACAATCTCAAGTTTTTCCTTCTTCATTTATAGTAGTGCATATTTTTCCATTTCGAATTTTATTTGAATGTCCTGACTGAAGATTCAGGTCGTTTTCATCCGCTCTCTAAGTTTTTGTTTTAGGTTTTTTTCTTTCAAATAGCTTACAGGCATCCATATACATAAGATGGTTTATGCTTTTTGTGTCTGTAAACTTGTATTCCTGAGTATATTGTTTAGCGGTATGCTTTCTATGATAAACACTAGTGGTGATAAGATCGCTTTTGAATATGCCTCTGTATATTTATTTCAGCTAGGTGTTGTCCTCCGTCTGCCAGATCCAGTTTCAATCTTTCCATTACTTTCCTCATACGATTGGTAATCTTGTCGGATATTTTGTATACACTCAATTATCAATGCTTGAGTTATTATGTCGAAGTATTTCTTGCAGTTGATTAATGATATTGTTATGTTCCTTTATTAAATTTTACTTCTTCAGAGTTTTTTGAGCTATGTATAAATTTTAAAATAATAATACTACTACTACTACTACTAATAATAATAATAACACAATAATAATCAAACTACAAAAGTGAAATATAATGTAAATGTTAGAAAGTTTAACAGCACGGATTACTTATGAGACGGGCCGAAGAAATCTCTCAAGGAAAAATAATCACAATGTAAAAATGACACTTCAACAGAGAAATGGAATCGTCCCCGACAACTGCACAAACATATGCCGGTAGCATTTGTATTGAAGCCAAGATAGACAAGAATAGCATAATACCAATAATTATAGGAACATCATGAACAGTTTCCAATTTAGGATGACCCTCAAAACTTTCACCATAATTCTCTGTAGCCCCTTACGTCTACAGCGGCAACATGCGAAGATAAGCACTTTTTAAAATTTTTATTTTTTTATTTTTCTCTCCTCTTACAGTTTTGGCCACTCACATATTAACATCTCGAAATTCTAATGTGTATTACTTGAATGCACTTAATTCTGTGTTTGAATTAAATGTGTTTAAATCTTGATTATATATATATATATATATATATATATATATATATATATATATATATATATATACTGTCTAATTGCCTGTATATTGATTTCCCACTTAAGTAATTTCCTGAACTCACACGTTGGCCGACTAATTAGTTAATTAATTTAGTTGTGTCTAACGTATCCATGCTAATAGACGAGGCAGTAAAATGTTTTCCGTTTCTATTTTCAAAATCAATACATCCCGACCACTCGATACTCGGCCAACGATATGCAAATAATAAAAAAGTTGTCCTAACTTATAGCAAAGAAAAATAATGTCTTCGAACGGTGTGTAAAATGATACCCCCTCCCGTCAAATTCCTTCCTCAAATAGGTGACTCTACTACTACTAAAATCATTCATGGGCTAGCCGCACTAAGCATGACCTGATATTTTCCCATGCCACCGACGCGAAGATAACCACTTTGTTATTTATTTTTTATTTTTCTCTTTTCGTACAGTTTTGGCCACCCACATATTAACCTCTTTAAATTCAAATGTGTATTACTTGAATGTACTTACTTCTGATGTTGACTTTAATGTGATGAATTCCGGAGATATATCTATATATACTGTCTTATTGCCTGTCTATTGATTTCCAACTAATGTATTTCTGTAACTCACACGTTGGCCTGAAGTTATGGCTGTCTTTTTTATTTGTACTTACTTGCGAGAGGGAAACCTATCTTCAACCTTCTGTTCCCTCTGCAGTGTTCAGTGAATTTATTCTATTTACATGTATACATATTTATATATATATATATATATATATATATATATATATATATATATATATATATATATATATGGAAGTTCTCTTCTTTTTTAACCTGCGGGGGCTCGTAAATACCCGACTAGTACACGGGCGCAGGCTATTTTCCCCTCTCAGTGTGTTGGACCCGTCAGACCTTGTCAGATTATTAATCTAAGCGAAGGAAATTTCTGATAATAAAACCTTGCTACCAACTACTTACGTCGTGGCAGCAAACCGTTGGGAAGGGAGGCCTCCTTAGTCATGATAGACAACCTTCCTAGAGTTAGTATCTCGAAATAAATATCCGGTTTACAAACCTACAATTGCTTAAAGAGTAGATAGATTCTGCCTATCGCCGGCCTTTGCGCTCCTTCTTTGTCTATTAGCCAGGCGCAGAGGTACCGGCACTGCGACGCCTCAAACCCCTAAGTGCCTGGCTTACTAGGGCAACGAACGTTGTTTCTCTTTCTCTCTATTTGGGCAACTTGGGGAAAGTTTTTTCGTCTCTAAGTCTTACAGTATTACAGGTTAGACAGCTTGTCTGGCTGCTGTTACCGATTGACCTGACAGGAGTCCAAACTCTTAGGTAGCGATAAGAACGGCTGCTCCATCATCAGTTGCATAATACCGTGGGTAGTTTTATGTGCCATGTCGCGCATGGAAAGGGGCCCTGAAGTTATCTCCAGTGGGCATTCCCGAGGCCACAACCCCATTGACCAGGTCGCGACTAATGGACTGGTTGTGTGAGCTTATTAGCACCTAACAAGTACTCACCTTGCCAAGTTTACTATATATAAAAAAAAATAACATATCATTACAAAAAAATAAAATCAAGCCTAAACCAGACTTAGAACCAACATCAACGACGTAGAAACCTTTCTGGTGACAAACTCCCCGGATATCCTACAAGCCTTTACTCCTCAATCTCCTCTCACCACTTTGCATGACTGACTACCTTACACTCTACCGCAAATATATGCACGGGCTAAGAGTTTATGTTCGGAACATCCACCCCTTGACAAGAGAACATAGGTTAGTATCGTATGACCACGACTACATGTGCTTTAAATATACTTTACATCACCGCGTTAGTTACTTATATTTTTTATACCGTTATCATTCGACCAAGGACTGTACCCTGCTAAACTCTGTTTCTGAAAGCATAGATAGAGCACTCTCGCTTGACTCGAGTGTCTAGATACATGTATTTGGGGATTTCAATGCACACCACCGTGACTGGTTGGTATTCTCCAGCCTTACTGACGCAGCCGGCAACTCTACTTATAATTTCTCCTAATCTCCCTCCCTCTCTCAGACTGTCGATTTTCCGACCCGCCTCCCCGATCAAGCAGACCAGCAAGTCTTACGTCTACACCTATGCTTGATCTGAATGCCCGAGGTTTGTGTGAGGAAAGCTCATAGCCTTACTCGGGAATGCTGGTCAAATTGTCCTAATGATTCATACCCTAAAAAGTCGTCCAAAACCTGATGGGCCGTTGCTCAAAATAACGAGATACTACGAGCACGCTGATTTTGAGTCAATCAGAGATCACATCAGCGACGCCCTATGGAGGGAAACATTCTCACTCCTTGCTGACCAGTGTGCAAATGAATTAACTGAATGGGTCAAAGACGGCATTAAAGCCTATGCCCCTATGCGAACATTCTCTAGAAATCCCCACTCTCCCCAATGGTTCACCTCGGAATGTGCAGCTGCCATTGCTGAGAGGCAGCAAGCATTCCGTAAATTCGGCCGCTATAAGCCAGCTACTGATAGCCATACATTTATAGAGTCAAATAATAATTGTAAGGCCGTGAAAGGTGAAGCAAAGAAAAGGTATACTGAGTTAACAAACAAAACACATTCAGTCACAGAAACTGGGTACTCGCGACTTCTGGCAAATCTACAATAGTGTGGTGAACAATGGCCAATCAAATGATGTTGTTTGTACGACAACGTATAAGGCTGAACTACTTGCCCAGCGTTTCGCCTCAAACTTCACTTTGGATTCAGAAATTCACCCCCTCCCTGGATTCCCATTACGGACCGAAGCAAAACTTGATAACCTGGCCATCACCCCATCCCAGGTCAGAGACATCATAAAAAACCTTGACACCTCCAAAGCCTGTGGATCTGATCTAATACCTGTAATAATAATAAAGAAATGCTCTGCTGAACTGGCCCCTGTCCTCTCTAAACTGTACAACAAATTCCTAGCTGAATATTGCTTCCCCGATAGCTGGAAAATTTCGTCTGTGGTACCAGTCTACAAGAATACTAGGGATAGAACTGAACTACAGAACTACCGCTCAATCAATCTACTCCCGATTTATGCTAACATCTGTTGATCATAAATAAATCTAGCGATAGTCCAGTACTTAGTTAATGCTAAACACCTTTCTGACCGCCAGTATGGATTTAGACAAGCACGATCTACTGCAGACATCCTAACGGTCATCTCTGAACGCATGTATCATACACTCGACAATGGAGGTGAAACTAGGGCAGTAGCGCTAAATATATCCAGGGCCTTTGACAAGGTATGGTATAAAGTACTTCTTAGGAAACTACGCTAATACTGGACAATTACTTAATATAATTAGATCCTTCCTAACCAAAAGAAAGATCCAAGTTGCCCTCGATGGCCGTTCATCTAAGCAACATGACAAATGCTGGTGTAATCCAGGGATCTATCCTTGGACCTTCATTGTTCCTGATATTAATAAACGAGTTCCCTTATGACATTGTGCCTAAGATTTGTATATTTGCTGACGACACCACGCTTTACTCTCGTCATGTGGGAAACACGGACGCGATCATATCCAATGGAATGGCTGGATCTTTAAAAAGTGACCTCCAGGCTGTAGTGGGTTGGGTTCATAAATGGTTGGTAACTTTTAATGCTGCAAAGACAAAGCTCGTTTCCTTCAATAACTACAAGAAAGCTCTTCAACCACCGATTGTTATGGCAAATAACACCTTACCTGAGAGGTCAACATTCACAGAAAACATGAATTGGAACAAATACATTGAAGACATTGCCAAGGCTTCAGCAAAGAAAGTTGGCTCCCTCTACAATGCTAGTAAACTCCTCACACCTGACATCATATCTCTACAAAGCCATCATCTGCATGGAGTATTGTTGCCGCATCTGGGTTGGTGCATGATCTACTAGTCTCTCCCTCTTAGACAAGGTCCAAAAAGAGTCGCCAACGTAATAGGTCCTTCACTGTCCACCAAGCACTAGCCTCTGTCCCATTGCCGCATCCTTGTGCTTGTTTTACAAGTACTTCAATGGATTGTGCTCCGATGAACTGGCAACTCTAGTGCCCCCTCGACGTAAATACACTAGATCAACTTGATAATCAGCTAAATCCCATTTATTCACTGTGGAGGTCCCCAGATGCTGAAGAGCTTTCTACTCCAATAGCTTTTTTCCTTATGCTGCTGGCCTCTGGAACTCTCATCCTGCTCTCTTTTTCCATGACAGTACCGACATGCAGGGGTTTAAAACTAATGTAAACAGACACCTTGCTACATTGCTCCCAACTTCCGGTGATATCCAGAACCCACACCCAAATTATCAATAACCATTTACGACTAAAATGGCGACATGCCTTGTTTAGGGTGAAATATGATAAAAAAATATGTTAAAAAAGCCATACAAAGACTAAATTAGACTAAAAAGTATACCATACAAACCAATGCACTGATAAAGACAGGTGAAACATTAAGAAAAATTCTAGATGTTGGAAACCAACATAAATTACCATGGGACCATTATAAAGCATATAAATAAAAAAACACAATGTGAAATAAAATGGCACACTTAAGAGATGAAGCTAATCTCCATAATCTGAAACAAGGCTATATATGTAAGAAATATACCGCAACTTCTCTTTCACCCCAACGAAAAAAAGACCGCTGTGTCCCCTTTATAGATTGGTATCACTTACATTGTCTGTTGGAGGGCTGAGCGTTTTTCAAGACGGTCTCTCCGCGACCTTGAAAGGCCGCAGAGAGACATCTCCATACAAACGCTAATTGGAAGGGTAAATACATCTCTGGTTTACGGATATTAAAATAACACAAAGTCAGTTACAATGCTAATGAAATGAAACGATTTATACTATAAATATAGAGACACTGATTATCTCTCATAATCCAAGGAAATCCATCGGTTTCTACCAGAGAAGTGTTATTGATAACAACTGGTGTGAGAACTCCAACAGAGTAATAATATGATAATTGGCACATTTTGATACTAGATATATTAAGACGGCCTGGTGAGATATAAGAATAGAAATATGATTGTATTTGTTTCACCATATCATATATATTTCATATTAATACAATGGCGTGCTTTAGTGTTTATAGGCGCGGACTGTGAGCTGAACGTTTCGGGTTCGATTTCTGTTGAGGCTATTGCATCACTTTTACTAATATCATTTATAAAGATATAGATATATATATATCCTATTTCATGTTATGTATTAAATAGTAGGATAGACTAGTTGATTATGCAATTAATTTTGGTAAAAGAAATAAACAAAATAACACCAGCATTCGTTTGCTTACCCTAGCATTGATTCTAATCGCTCTGGTCTTATCTTTGCCACTGGACCCCGGAAATGCAGGTTCAGGATAGATGTGGTTGTAGATTGTGCAACCTTTGCTTAATTACTCACTCCTCATACAGGCGCTCTTATAAAGGATATACATTGCCCCTTAATACTAAGAAAATACCTTATTATAAAGAAAAGTTTAATCACATAAACCACTTTAATGTTGAAATAAAACGACGCATATTTTAGCCAGTAAATCTATTTGTATTGTTATACGTTCCATTTTTTAAAATTCATATCAGAACACATGGTACAGTTTAACTAGCTCTTTTTTATACCATCGAGGATACGTCCTCGGCAATCTAAATTGTCGTTGTGTTATAATCATCAACCAAAGGCTCCGTGAGAACATGGCCAGAAATTCCATCCAAAAATTCCTATATTCAAGGAATACGAGATCATGTTTTCAATAATTTATTTACCTCTTCGCCAAGCGGTTAGACACAAAGTTCGATGAGGTTTTGAAACTTATGTACACTAGGAGAAGCGAACACTGGCCAAGAAAATGCCTGAGCAATCCCGTCTGCATTACTCGGTAGGGTCGTGTCAGGTTAGTAGTAATAAATTAACCCCTTTTCAAAATGAGAGCTAAACAGAGCCATAGCTCATCTCGACAGAAGCCATACCGAGATGGGCTATTGCTCTGTTTAGCTCTCATTTTGAAAAGGGGTTAATTTATTACTACTCAATACATTTTACTTTATTGATCCGATTTTAAGCTGCCTCTGTCATATGACACTTATTAGCCTGCCAATCTGCAGATTAAAATTAATAAACGTGTACATACACGTATAGATCGAGAGATATTCATCAGCATAGAATACAACCTTGGGTCTCTGCACCTGTGACATCATTTCTAAACCTTGATCGCTTAAATTAAATTATGTAAGCCAACACGGCTAATCACTTAATTTATGTATTCCACCCCACAACGAGCACCTGTGGGTGAATCGGAGAATTGTATTCGCTGAAGATTATGACATCGGAACATGCATTTAGCAAATTCTTGCTGACTAACAATATTTTTCTTACTAGTTGGGTCACCACTTATTAAGGTTAAAATCCGCTCTGATTAATGAGACGAAATGACTGCCAATCAAAAGATTAGAACACTATGGCAGTAATAACAGTGATCAATAATAGGAATTGCATAAGATTACTTATGGAACGGTTCTATTGTAGATATAGGATTTGAAGACTAAATTGTAATTAACAGGGAAGCAGTCTCGCGGTTAAAGTTTCACAGGCAAGATACCCTGGCAATTAAGCTATGTCCATGGAAGTCTCACATGGCGCAATGAAAGAGAATGCGGGAAAGGCATCATACTACTGAAAGTGTGTATTTACTAACACTTTTTCTGGGTACATTTCGGAATAAATCGATGGGTGGTCGTTAACGTGGATATCTTTAGAAATCCATGTGAATAAGTAGTTTGAGATGTCAAGGTACAATATTAATCTATTGCTTAGTTCTGGGATTGAGTCATGTTTGAAATAAATTATCTTTTAATTGTTATACTAAGTCGTAAGTGATGATTAACTGAAGAAGCACCCATCTCTCTTATCTATCTTTGTATTGCACTCGAACCCCATCATTCTCCTTTATAGCATTGTCATCTTATTTACATGTGTGTCCGTACACACCGCATAAATATATGCAAATTAGATGAAAAAATAAGTATCTATACTGCATGTGTCTTAACTCGAATGTGTTAACTGCTCGTTTAGTCGTACTTATAGTCTGACGAGTCTATCTATTTCGTGAATCACAACACCTTCCCATGAAGTTAAAATTCTCCCTTGAAATTTCTCCTAATATTCTTTCCTTTTAGAATCCGAGCTGAAGCGCTCCATTGGTTTTCTCTCCCGTGTGTTTTTTCATTTAGTCCTAACAATTAGATCCTTTCCAATTTGAGGTGAAGATAAATGTTGTTCAGCTCGTAAAGCTGGCCAAGGAGATGTATGTATAGGTTCGAGTACACTATTGGGTAGTGGCATGTCAAAGGCATCACATAGAATCTCCATTGGAACTTCTTCCTCGCTTTTAAAATTATTTTCAGAATACCGTAGTCTAATTAGGTGGATCTGTTATTTACACATACATTTTTGACTTTTGATGGTGTAGTCACTTTGGCAATCATTTTCTGAATCATGTCATCTATCCAATAACCTTTTCCACCTTGAATCTTTAAAAAAATACTTTATCTCCTGGAGAGTATCTTCTTATGTTTACATTTTCCTCTTGATAGCAACTATTTTCTTTGGATAAGGTATCAATCTATCGAAAATTTATCGTATTTTCCTTGCGAACATAAGTTCTGCATGTGCAAAATTCGAGTCGTTATTTTCACTATAAATCGCTAAAAAAATTGGGATAGTTTTTTTCTTCCGTGTCCATATATTGTTTTCTTTTAAAAGCACGCTTAAAAGTGTCAATAGGTTTTTCGGTTTGACCGTTCGGATCTAGGATGATATACTGGTGTAGTAATGTGTTCAATGGCAAAGGATGTAGAGGAATCCTTAAATCCCTTTCCTGTGAACGATGTACCATTGTCGCTGATCAGTGTCTGGGGACCCCGAAACGACTGAAAATGTCATCTAATGCACTAATGATGTTCCTAGATTTAGCATGCTTGAACTTGAATACCTCAGGTCATTTGGATAAAGAGTCCACCAAGATCAAGTAATAATATCCAGTAATCGGTCAAGCATAGTCGATATGTAGACGTGTCCACAGCAAATCTATTTTTGGCCAAGGATTCGTGTTGACCGAAGACACCCTTGTAACCAATTGGCAACTTCTGCACAGGTTTACAAAACCTTCTATGTCCTTGTCCATTCTTGGCCAGTATACGTAGCATCGCATGAGTGATTTCACCCGGGACATGACAGGATGATCGGTATAAAATTATTTCAGCATAAGTGTACGTAGAGATTGAGGTATTACAATTCTATCTGCGTACATTAGGGTGTTGTCGCAAACTGAGGGAAATAAAATCTGAGTTCCCTTTTTATTTCCTTTGTTCAATCTCGCCTGGTTTTTTATATTTAATATATAATCCTCATTTTCGGCTTCCTTTTTTATTTGTTCCAAAGTTACAGGTAATTATCTGATAGTGTTTAGCAACAGACCTGAGATTTCTTTTTCCTCTATTAGTGTGCTATAACCGTCTCTTCTAAACTCTTTTTATATTTTGGAATTAATCTTGACAGTCCATCCGCGTGCCCATGTTTTTTAGATGCGATGTATTCGATCCTAAAATGATAGTTCAGTAGGGTTACACCCCATCGCTGTAAACAGTAATGTGCCTTTTTTATCCAAATATCGTAACTAACGGTTTATGGTCTGTTTGAAGTATCAATGATCTACCATGTAAAAACCGATGGTATTTTTTAACCGCGAACACAATCGATAATGCCTCTTTTTCTATCTGACTATCATTCTTCCCAGCCGATAGAAAAGTCTTCGACGCGTGTGCGATCAATTTAGTAGTACCATCCTCATATTTGTGTAGCTATGCAGCGCTCACTCCACATTCACTAGCATCAGTCGCAATCATAATTTCTTTCTCAGGATCATAATGAGCTATGGCGAGATCTGAGAGTAGACATTTTCTTATTTCCTGGAAAGCCGTCTGGCAATCTTTCGACCAAATCCATTTTTTGTCTTTTCTCAGTAATTCGTTAAGGAGGGCTCTTAAATCCTACATTTTTGGAATGTAGATTGCATAATATTGGGCCAATCCAAGAAACGATTGTAGTTTCGCAACTTTGTCGAGTGTAAGCATATTCTCAATTACATCGGTCGTCTGTGAGTCTGGTTTTCTGTATTCACTGTCTATCACCTGTCCGAGGAATTTAATTCTTTCCATTAAGAATTGACACTTCTCGGGACTTAATTTGAAACCAAATTGTTCTGATCGCTAGAATATAGCTCTATTGTACATTTTATGTTCGTGAAGATTCTTACTTTAGACTAGAATATCATCTTAATAGACGATACCAAACTAAAACCCGACAGCATAGTGTCCATAATCTGCTGTAACAAAGCTAGGGTGACTTTTTAAGCCGAAAGGGGGTCTATTTAGCTTGAAAATTCTATTATTAGTATTTATGCAAAAATATTTTGAGCATTCCTCGCTCACTTGAACCGGCAAGAATACGTCAGATAAATCGATTTTTGAAAACTTCCTACTTCTCTTTAGCTTTGAAATAATGTCTTCTGGTGAAGGTAGTGGATAATTGTGATCTTTTGGGCAATCGTTTTAACCCGTTAAAATAGTCGGCGCACACTCTTATTTTCTGTTTTTTTTTCGTAGACTTAAGGCCATTTTCAGTCCGCATGGTCTACCTTAGATATAACTCCAATTTTTTTATAATCTTTTCAGTTCTTTGTTAGTGCGTCTAAGGAAGGAAAAAGCACGTTTCTCTCAGGTTTAAAAATTGGATTGGCATTTTCGTTGAGTTCAGACCTGACTTCAGTCTTTGTGCATAAACCCAATACCTCAGAAAACACTGGGGTATTCATCTTTCAATTATTTCATGAATATTTTATTGTTAATACGTATTTTCTTTTCTGCACTGTTTATTTCGTAGCAAAAAAAGTTCATCAGGAGTTCAAATAAATTAAAGAGTACAGTCTACTCCAAAAAGGCATGAACCAATCCCTTGAATTACTTATACTTTTGCAGTTTGCCACAGAAAGAAATATCGCAAATGAATTCCTGAAACCCCTTTAGCAATTTCTTTGGGTTTAAGATCATTTCTTCCATGTTTGTTCGTCAATAATGCTTATGTCTGAACCAGAATTCAATAACAAAGTGAGTGTATGACTATATATAAGTACATCTACGTATTTTCGATTTTTATTGTTCTGGATTTCTTTTTTCGACAAAACAAGGTTTACATTTTTAAAATTCTTTTTCTTTTTCTTGTGGAAAACATACCATTGATGACCCTTACTTCCGCAAGATTCTCAGAAGCTGTTATTATACCAACATACATCTTTAGTATGTTCATCATTTCAACATGTCTAACATTTTCCTGTCTTTTTGAATTTCGAAGTTTTTTGGGTTTTTATGTGTTACACTTTGTCAACACTTTTTTCCTCAATGTGGGTATTATCCCTTTAAAAATTTATGAGACGCTGAACTTGTTTCTATCACTCTTTGTAACATTATTTTCGTGTCTTGCACCATCATTGTTAAGATTCTAGATCTAATTTCTGTGACTTATGTGCGGTTAGTTCTTGAAGAAAAATGAGGCACTTGAATAAATATGTTCGGAGTTCATCTGTCTTGAATTGCTCAAGCAAAGAATTCACTGTTTCTGCGTATGCCAAAAAGTCTTTGTTATCCGTTTTAACGATGTTTAGACATTTGTATCGCATGTAGAAAAAGACTATTTCTTTCATAAAATATCTTTGACAGTATATGTATAGTTTCATTAAATGAAACTTCCTCTGGTTTTCTCGGCAATATCAAGTTCGTATATTTAGTATTATCGTCTGTACCTAGTTTCTATAATAAAAGGGTTACCTGTTCTTCATCCGAGCAATGTTGGCACCTTTTTACTATATATTGTTTCAAAGCGCCTGATTTTTTTTATCACCAGTAGTCTGTATCAGAATTGTTTCGAAACTTTTTTGTTGTTGTAGAATTTGTCGTAACTTTTGGTGTTGTTGTTGTTGCTGTTCCTCTTGTTATTGTTGCTGTTGTTGTTGCAAACTCGTACACAGCATTTTAGTTATTTTGATTAATTGTTCCATACTAAAATATTCAGGAATACGACACACAAACAAATATTTTCTCTTTATTTACACTCACACAACGACAAACAATTATAACAAAATAAAATATATACTTTTTTTAGAAAAAAATAACAGCCCTGATATTATTACTTACTAAAATTACTTTTAACTTGAATAGAATGTAATGTTACTAGACCGCGTTCGCGTTTAAGTCACAGTTTAATATACATTTTATTTAACAATTTAAACAGTAAAAGTTTCTTAGTTTTAAAAAAGTTTCCTTTTCAAACCAATTTTTTAACGATGTATTTCAAGTTGTACAAAACACAATCCACCACGTGCGTTTGACTTTGTTTTACATGGTAACTCCTTTGAAGTGTTAATTCGTCTTTGAAATCCGTCGAAGCCAGCTGATATGTATTGTTAACGATATGACAAATAACCCGAGTGGAAGGTCTTTAAAATAATAGGTTTATTTCCGGATGTATCAAGATATGTTAACAGAATACAGAATATGTTATAAGGCATACCGCCTAGAGAATACGTAATGCAGAATGTTATGACTGCATGTGTCTTACCTCGAATATCTTAACTGCTCGCTGTAGTCCGACACTTCCATTTATTTCACATTGGGGAAGTCAGGTTATCCCATCACAACAAAAATTAAACACAGTACATCGTAATTTTTTAAATATTTTACAGTTTTCTAGTTAATTTTATATAATTTATGAAAGTTTGATATCATTTTTTAAAAGGTTTTCTTTTCATATTGGCAGAATTGTTTATCCAAGAAATACTATTTTTATGTCTTTGTTTATTCAAAGTTGCCTTATCGTAATTTATTCGTTAATAATTGTGAAATATATCAAAAAGCTTATTGTCATACTAATTATTGTGTATGTGAAACATATAACAACTTCAAACTAATCTATTTTTTAATCTTATATAAATAATCTAAGAAAACCAGGAGAATACCTCAGTTGCATGATCGCCTAGCCTTTAATTAGGATGACCTTAGATCATTATGTAAAATATGGTAGTACTGGATTAAACTGAATTCGATCTTGGATATTTTTGCCATAAAACAAACAAAAAAGATGTTGGCAACAGTGGTATGTACGAATGCCAATAATAATGACCTATCAAATTTTAAAAATACATTTACAATTGTAAAAGTACTCACCAACCGCTTTCTTGTTTTCTGTTAAAAGTGCATCGTATCTAGTCTAGCTTCATTCATTTGACTTTTGGGGAAGCTTTGTTAATATATCATTAATGGATCTATCGACAAAATATGGACTTCGAAAGAGATGGTGTACTGATATTTGACATGTGAGTCAGGGACGCGGCGCTAAAACACAAAGAGGCTCAACTAGTTTATTAGCTTAATGTAGCATCGTTGTCAGAGTATATCAAATTCACGTCAGTGCTAGCAACTTTTTTTAACCTAAACCACGATGCCAACTATAACACAGCCATGATGGTACATTTTAATATAAATATTTTTTGCCAACGCTGAAAACATGAATGGTTTTCATAATCATTTATTTAAATACTAGCGTTGAAATCCGGTGTTGGCCAAGAACTTTAATAAAAAAGTAATCTGTATTAACAAATACATAGTTCATTTTAAGATGTCGTTCGTATGAAAATAATTCCGATCCGATGGAAGTATTTTCTGGATGGAATTAAATCAAAATATATTTTGTACTTTTTAACAACATGCTGCAACGATCCACTAAAAGAAATTACGAACCATAATCAAAGATCGAGAAAAGCATAAACTGTATATATTTGTGTGCACAATATTTTATTCTTTATTTCGCAATAACATATGTAACTGATTGTGTAAAATCTAAAGTGTGTCGATATACAGATGACACACGTTTATAATCTGAACAATATCTGAGAGCATATAGATACCAAAGCGAGACTGGACAGATTAACATAATGGAGCAATATATGACTTTGCTACTCAATCGGAAAAAAGTGTGACATATGCACATTTGCATTAGCTATTCTCTCAAGAATTAAAAACGTGAAACTTTTTTTTTAGATTTTCGTTCTCGAACGGCAAGACTAAATAGATTTTCTCGGATTAAAGTTTCCTCTGGTAGTTTGTACATTCATGACAAAGAACAACGGAGATTTTACTACGTTAGTTCTATTTCTTATATGGTTTTCACCCTGAATTGAAACATCTCCCCAAGCTATGAGAATCAAACAGTACAGATTTATACACTAATATTCAGTCGGTAACTGAAATCTAACTTAAATGTTTCCTATATCACATGATGAAACAAAACAATAAGTTATCTACCCCTCATATAGTGTCACTGCTGACCTTAAAATAAAATAAATTGTCAATACAATTAAATAAATTATTCGCACCTGGACACTCGCATATATCAGTATTCTGTAAAGTTCATGCAGATTGTAAGTATTTATAATTTTGACACGTGAGAACATGTTAGATTATTGACAGATGTAGTACACTTATATTTTAACATATTCCTTAACGAGAAATGTGTCTTCAGCAAGAAAGTGAAAGATTGTTTAGTTTCAAGTTCTTTGATAATGAAAGATTGTAAGAAATACTGAGCCATGGGTAAGCGATATATATGTGTCCGGTGGGATTGGAATGACATTACATGTTCTGAGCTTTGGCATACAATTAATTCTGAAACATGCTGCTCACAACTGGATGAATTAAACGCAAACATTAATAAAAGCGCCCACAATTTGTAAAGGGAAATGGTATTATCAGGATAATGCCTAGGAGACAAAAATTGTTGCAGCGTAACTGGCATGTCTTACTACTTCTCCTTGTTCACCAGATGTTGCTACTTTAGATTATCGTGTATATTTACAGAATAATATCACTGTTAAAAAACTTCAATATTTGTGATGATATAAAACACAATTTGATGCGTTTTTGTGCTGTGAAAACACCGCAATTCTTGGGAAATAGAATAACCAAGTTGAAGGAAAGATGGGAAAAGATTCTGCAATAAAACCGTTCATATTTGGTTGCTTAAATATTTAATAGCACATTTTGTTTTAGTTTTCATTACTTTTAGATTTCAGCAGGAAGTTTTAGAACCACCTGATACATTAAAGTTTCCAATTATTTTTAGTTAAGACGCGTAATCAATTTAGATTGTGTTTCTCAACTCAAATCAAACAAAAAACAGTCGGAGTCATTTTATTGCGTCACAAACGTAGAAATAGCGTACGTGTTATCGAGGCGAACTAACGTGAAAATATATAGACATTTGTTTCATATCATGTAACAGTAATACATATTTGAAGTGATTGCTGTTTGGTTGTTTTTTTTACGACATATCAACCCTTTTCGGGTAATTTAATGCCTACTCTGGTCTATTTGGTAAAAGATGTATGTTTTACGTTCTTTATATCTTTAAATATTTACTCATGTTGTTTGTGTTGGTTGTTTTGTTTTACGGTATATACACCCTTTTCGGTTTCTTCAATACCAAATCCGGGCATCTTGGTAAAGGTTCTCAAGCTTAAAATTCTATACTTCTTCAATTACTTATTTATGGTGATTTGTTTGGCTTTTTTGTAAAGGAACATTGTTGTTTTAGTTTTTGACTTTGCAGAACTTGATTGAGTTTTGCAAAGGGTAAGGAAAACACATAACATCATTTTGCATGTTTGCTTGATTTTAAATCAGGATGTAAGTATGTTCAGACAGCTCGATAGCACCAGACATTTGACGCGAAGAGTAGAGATTACTTTTTTTATTATAGTAATTAGTCCTCACTTATCGAGGCCAAAAGAATGGCCCAAATATATCTTAAACAACCTAAAAAAGCAAAAAAGCATGGCAAAATCTTAAAATCAAACAAATAAAGAAACACTGTAAAATTTGTCTGATTCTGTAAAAAAATGTTTGACCTGGGATGACCTTATACTGATTTAAAGGTCGTCAAACGAAAACAGACAAGCAAACACACAAGGAGAGTGAAGGCAGGCTGACTCATATCCCAAGATGATTCCGGCCATATTGACCACACTTTAGATCAGCCCCATTAATTAAATTGTCGGCTTGAAATATTGTTAATTGACAACATTATTGATGACCAGTTATTATCGAAGAGCGACCCTTGCAATTGCCTTATCAGGCCGATGTTATCTTTGAAGCGGTGGAGTTAGTGGGGATGGGGAAGAAAATAGATCGTGAGTTTCGGACAGACGCTGTAGACAGAAAGGGTGTGCAGGCCATGAAAGTGTGGTAAGCGGCAGCTGGGCAATCGAATGCACCAACGAAAGGAGAAAAGGGGGAACAATGTATGAAGGGAGAAATACATTTTAACGACGTTTAGGACTTATTGGTGTGCCATGGGGGATATACTTATTCATACAATTAGCCCGATTTCGGATCTAGGACTACATATATATATATATATATATATATATATATATATATAAATCGATCAATGTTATACACGCATATTACTTAATATCTGAATAGGTAAATAATATAGCTAAAAGTCAGGTGGATGCAAGATCAATATATATATATATATATATATATATATATATATATATATATATATATATACTATCAGCTAAAAAACAATAAAAAACAATATATATATACTATCAGCTAAAAAACAATTATTACAGACGCAGCAATTTTTATGTCCACCTCTGCCCACCATTACAACCACCAATCACAATACGAGATGTTTAGTCTCACGTGACTCATATAAACCGATCAATCGCAACCAACAAGTTGCAAATAAAGATAATCATCTGCCTTAAATTTGTTGAAAATTACAATTCGGTGGTGAAAATAGACCGACGTTACAAAGTGTTCCTTTCCTTTTCGGTTCATTTGTATTTTCATTTAATTTATTTTGTTTTTATACTATACCTAATCTTTTCTATCCTGGGTGAATGAAGGATAAATCCTTCTAGACTACAGCACTTTTATTTTTGCCCCAATCCGGAGTACCCATTTAGGGGGAGATAAAAAATACAATTCGGTGTATATTTTTACGTCCTCCCTGAGAATTGACCAACGTTACAATGTTTTTTCTTTTCGTTTATTTGTATTATTATTGTGTTACTTTTCAAAATAGAATTAATGTAAATTAGTAAATGTATAGATACTTCTATACAATACGACCCAAACTGTTTACTTATGTTAGCGTAACCCTAAACTATGTTTCAGGTTTAGTTCGGCAAAAGTCATTTTAGTTTAGTTGGTATTGTGTATAGGCACAAAGTGATATTTAATTTGATATATATTGTTGTAATTGTTCGTTGTATAATAAATAAAGTTATATTTAAGTAAAGCTTTTTATTTTAAACTGTTCATTGACAACACACATTTTCTTTGTTTGTTTTGTAATAAATGGATGGTAGTTTTAGTAATAGACATCCGAGAAAATGTCAGTAAGCATGGCATCGATTCCGAATATCACCGAACACTTCCAAAAGGTCGGTTTTTAATGTAGAGAAAATCCATTTCCTCTAAAATGAGCACTTTGGATGAGGACAAAAATAATAATTGCCCCAGTCTAGCAGGGGTTCTCCTTAACTGACCGAGGAATGAAAAGATTAAGTATAGTATCAGAATAGATACGACACGTTAACGGTAAGTTAATATTAACTAGAAAACCTAAGGTATAAAAAAGAGGAAAGCAAACAGTTTTTTATTTAGAAATAAGCCACCATTCATGTATAATTCTTGATATTTTTTTTACAGATAATATTTAAAGAATTGTGCAAAATTAGTTTGATATGTTGTTCGTAACTTGAAAGAATAGTCTAATACATTTTCATTAGTGAGAGATTGTTTATGTGAAAGAAAAAATAACGGTCTACCTTTATCACGTGCTACTATGGAGAGTGCTATCTTACGATGTTAATGATCACCGGAAAATACAAAAGTATAGCAAATATAGCAGAAAAGTATAAATTTATACTAATCTACGTCAGAAAATGTTGAGAGCGGTGGGTTACATGTATGGATTCGGCCGTGACCTTCGTGTCTGTGAAGGTAACGATTCGGCTCTATTCCGGAATGTGAAAATATTGTTTATGGAATAAGGGGACAATAAAATCGGAGCAAGTCAAGGTATCAATCTATATAAACGTGAATAGCGTGAATAAACTGTAAAAACGAAGGATAGGGACAAATGTCGCGATGCAGACGTATAAATTATAAATGAGCAGTTTTTGTTGGTTTTCAAGGAATGATAACATGTTGTATTCCGGAATAACTGGTGTTTTGTTAGGTATTATAACCTGAAAAAATTGCATGAGGTGTAACTAGTGGGTGTGTTAGTAATCAAATAATAGGTGGTGAAAGTTGATGCTACATTCTCTTTGAACGATTGATTTGGGAAAGTCCGGGAGTATGGATAAAATATAATAAGTATGAAATGTGGATGAGGCTGATGCTAAATTGCTTGAAACACTTATGAGTGTTTAAAGTAACTGGTAAGTTAAACAGTTTATTATTGACAGTTGTAGTTTCATTCTTATAATGGTTACAATTGCACAAGAAATGAACGACATTACTGTATATAATATATGTCTAAATACCTGAGAATGGCTCACGTTACTTAAAAATGAATAGATTTTATACACCCAATTTCTTCTTTAATCATAGACATAATTAAACAAAGTGGTGATACAAATAAAATATTTAGAAAATGTAATAAGACAATTACACCCCATCCTGACGCTTTTAAGTCATATCAAATTAATCAAAGTATATAACTTGAGCAACTCCAAAACTATCTAGGAAATTGAGTAGAAATACACGTAACACATAGAGTGTAAGAAAACAAAGTATATATATATATATATATATATATATATATATATATATATATATATATATATATATATATATATTAATATTTCTAAAAGAAACTAAATAAAAATATTAATATAGATATATAAAACACCAAATAGTAGTATAATAGATTCGTCCCAACTCTATCAAATGCAACATGTTTTTTTGTGAATAACGAATACATTTTTCTTGGACACAGACGAACAACTCAAGTAAGGTAGAACACTTTCTTAATAACAAAATAGGTTAGCAAACAACTAATCTGAAGCAAAAAAACAAGATCTTATATCCGACACGTTTTTGTTTTTTTAAGGGAAGTGGTGTCTAATCAACTCTGCTGATAAACCATGAGGTACTATACTCTTTTGTTTTTTAAATTTCAAAAACAGTGTTTCATAGTAAACAACTGATGATCCCTTAAATAATATTAAGACTATTTTCACATTTTGGAAGCTAATATAGTGACTGCAAAAGATTAATTGACTTACAAACAAAGTAGTTTTTCAACGAAATACTCGAGACTAAACGTGTTTTTTCTATATAGTTTTAATAGTTGAAAATCTTACAAGACTATATAAATATATATATATATATATATATATATATATATATATATATATATATATATGGGCCATTAAAGAATATACATGACGCCATTATTTTCTGACGTTATGCACTGGACACGGTTATCTAAACCCCTGTTTTAATGAAGGACTTCCCAAAACGACGATGCCATGAAATTTACACAGAGATAAACAAAAACAAGATCAGAGAGACTTAGTATATATTAACTTGACGATTCCCCACGGGGATAAAACGCAGGCAGTTTAATTGCTATTAATATATTTAGGTTAGGTATGTGTATATGTTTACCTATTTCTGTGTCTCAACGAATTACTCTGTCATTATGAATTTTGGAACACAGCTGCTAGACGTACGGGTAGGTAATCCGGGCTGTATTTAGTTTAATTTAGTTTCATACAAAATAGGCAAAGAGGATGTAGTCTTCATAGAACATTCTGATAGTTCCGAATTTTATAAAAGTTAAATCATAGTTATTAGACATTAATTAATAAATATTCACCAAATTTCAGTTCCTTTTGGAGTATGTTTAAGGGTTTTTAAAGGTTTTTAATATTTGTACAACATCAGATTTGCAAAGTGCAAAATTACATCAAATTTGATCTGTAGTCATTAGTCAGTAATGAAGCAAGATTCTTAGAATTTCAATTTTTTTATTAATTTTGATTTTTATGTTCGTAAGAGAACATAAAAGTCATGCAAACTTTTGTAGTCGGGAAATTAATTTTACCTGTCGGAGGATGGTGTATTTAGTTCTATATATTACTTGATTAATTTATAGAATTGATAATGATTTTATTTATTTACTATGTTCTATGTTAGGATGTATTTAATCCGATCACATACATTTACTCACATCCAATTTGGATGAAAATAGTGTTATATTTTAAGGTTGTATTATTACTTCATTGTTATATACTTTCCTCCCTAGATTATTCTTTCAAAGCTGGTGTAACTGAGTCTGCTGAGACAAAAGGTGTGCCTTGGAATATTTCAGAAAATGGGTCACTGATAAGAATCTGACGTGATAATTACTGATTTAAAATTAGTTATCTTTTTCTCAACTTACAGTCTTGACTTCATCCGAGTATGACACGATGCTCTTCCATACTTTACAGTAAATGCCGAGTTATTTCCCTTGAATTTGATTCCATTTCGGGGCGACGACTCGTCGACAGAGGGATTGGCCAATCAATAGTTATAACTAGAAGGCACACACATTCGACTTGGGAGGAAACTGATTAGCAATTGATCCATCAATCGATCTTGTAATTAATGAAAGAAAAAGATGGAAAGGAAACGTTTAGATTCGAAGATATAGGAGAATTCTAAATATAAAAGAGCTTTATGCGAACGGCAGAAAACGTGCAGACTAGACTATCTAAAATTTGAATTATGGGGTTGAAAATAGAAAGAATCAAAAGAAAACTTAATTTTTTTTCTAAATGATACTAGTTGATGTAATCTTCTATAATGTGTCAGAACTCATCAATATGATCAACTATTACCGGAAGTTAAGCCCGTTTTAACACGAATTTATTAAATAAAATCTGTCTAGGATAAACAAACCGCAGTAATTTTTTATCACCCAAAAACTAAAAAAAAATGTATTACATGTTTTATAATAATCTGTGTCCATTTACGAAAACCAAACGCGACTCGAAGATAAGAGTTACTTACATTGTCAGTTGCATGATGAACACTACTATCAGAGGATTGAACACAATTAATGGAAAAGACAATCTTATTACTTAAGAGGACGGCCCGAGAAGCATTAGTTGACATTATAATTGAAAACGACCATGTTGTAGTATGCACAGAAACACTTCCATAGTAATGTGTTTGGCAGATGGAAAGTTCTTGGAAAAAAACTCTGTTCATGGAAATAATCTTTGGTTTAGGTATACACTTGAATAGGGAAAGTCATTTTCAATGGTGATAGGAGACGAGTTCTTAAAGAGTTTTTCACGGTTAACATCATACCGATTTTCACCGTAGGAGATGATTGACGTAATTTAAGTTTAGAACATATTAACACATATACATAAGTTTACTATTTGTTACTGTTAAGTTTTGTTCAACCAATTTCGTAAGGCGACAACAAATATAACTAACGAAGTTCTCACAGTGCCCCTGAGACCAAATATGCCGCGGTTTCTCGGACGACGTGTTCAGAGGTAAATAGCGCCAACTCTAATTGTAACTATTCTAGTTGTATACACACTCTGCCTGGTTGGAAGAGTTGACCATGCACTGTACTATCGATGATTCACTATGTTACAAATCGTTTGAAGTTATTTGGATGGTACTGCTTACTTATTTGTCGAAACGACAGGAGAGTTTATAAATATCTCTAAAAATTGAGATTGTATGCAAACTAATCTATGTTCCGTCTCTTAGGATAGTCGAAAGAAACTGAAATTTTGGAAAACTGAATTTGTGTCTCATACATATGGTTTAAATTTCATTAAAACGTATATACCTATTTAAAGTTTTAAGGCGGTTTTACCCTCATAGCTCCCTTTGAGGGAACACATGGATTTGGCACATTGCAATACACGTAAAGATTCGGGACACTTCCATTGTCTTTCCGAAAAATTGTATATATATATTATTAAAATTTAATCAAAATAGGACATATTTTAAGTTTTACAGGAATTCTGCATCTCTAGTTCCTTTATATGCACTTAGAAATTCGGAACTTCTTAAATGTGTTCCCTTCGGATATTTTATATGTAAATACACTTTTAGTTTTTACGTAGATTCTTCATATTGGGAACTCACAGACAGACGTTGCCATTTATTATATAGAGAGAGTAGCAAATATATGCCCCCTGCCAGTTGCATGTTTTTGCTACGCTACCGCGTCAGCCCCTTTCTATATCGCTGTCAGCGAGAGGGTGTTCTTATTTAGTTGTCTAGAAATATATAATTGTGAGGAAACTACCTACAATACATAGTTCAACCTAAGTAAATTGTTTTGAACTATTAAAATAATTTCTGAACGTTATTGATTATTTTTACTGATTTAATTATTTTTTATAATCGCTTATGATTGAATTCATACTTTGAAACATGACGCAAATCATGAATCTATGATGTCACGCCAAAGCTATACTTATTTTGTTAAGGAAATGTTTAAAGATTTATTCATAAGAAAGTGCGACTAGCTCAGTTAGTAGAACGCCAAACTGAAGATCTATTTTCGGTCATGTTGGTAATTCATTATTAAGTATTAATGCAACATGATTTATTTCTACATAAAGTTAAGATATTTGTGTAAAAAAATGTGACTGATAGATACCAGACGCACATAATCACAGAAGAAGTGCTAGGTATATTATACGTGGATTATATACAAGAAAAATATCAATGCATGAGATAATTAAAAGTAACAGCATGTATGACATCAATGATCAAATCGCGATTATTACTTTAGAAAGAATAGAATTAGACAGTTCTACTCTGTGTTGATATTGACACCACCAACTTTATCATAGATGTTATAATTGTTCTCTCGCACTATATTTGGTTGCAATAGATAAAATAGGCGTCTGCATATCAACTTCCTCTTCTAATTTTACTTGTTTCATGTTTATAGAGATAATCTATTGAAGCAACACGTTAACACTTCAACAGTGATAACATAACCAACAACCTGTTATCAATAGACAACGGTATTGCGTCCAAAGGTCATAATTTTAAACTAAAAATACGTACGCACAATCAATCCCTATTTACTTTCCTACCCCTGAGGGATTAGTTAGACACGATGTCGCTTTTTTAATGTGGGAAGAAACTAGCTGTCATAAAAGAGAGAATTCTGGAGTGGAGCAAAAATAAAAATTGCCTCAGTCGATAAAAGATGAAGTTTAGTATCATAATTTATATGCAGAAAATATAAAAAAATGACAATTCAATAAAATTAGACACAATGCTATCACAAGTGTTGCAGTAAATAGGTGTCTTTGGTCATTGTCGGTCTAAAGTGATATAAATGTCTATCCTACTCTTAACTAGAATAATCGCAGTCATCACAATACCACATTTACACTCGGGGCCCACGTACTTATAATAATCACGAATTTGTTAGACTTTTTTTTCATTAGTATATTTATATACACAGATTTCATTCGAAGACAGTGGGGACGAATCAAAAGGCAAACAATAAATAAATACGACACTTTGCTTCTAGACAAAAGTCCAAGGAGCACAATCAGTTGTTAAGAGGGCATTTGTTCAGCTATCGAGGCTTAATTGCATTAAATTCCTGTGAATTGTTTCAAGTCCTGGCTGGATTTAGTTTTACATACTCATAGACATAAGCTGATAGGAAGACGAAGGGCTCTTTTATGTGTCGTGTTTTTTTGTTTTTTTTCTACAGCTGTTAAATATATATATATAAAACATCTTCAAAGTAAACTGGTTTCCTTAAAAATGATCAACTAATGTATTTTAAGATGACGGTTACATCAACTGCAATGTATAAGTTATTAAAAATGAGCGCTGTGGATATAACTTTACGCACATTTAATGAAAGTTCCCGTACAAATACCCATTAGTTTACACCCACTCTGATATTCAAAACCACTCTAATCATACGTGTTCAGTTTAAGCGTAAGGGTACATTCTGAACAGCCATGAAATAGACGTCTCGTAACAGTTCTTGAAAGGGGCTCTATTTTATGTTGTCGACAAGTCTAGTTTCCAGACCAGAGATTAGTTGTCGATAGCAACCCATGAGTTGAATGTGCGTTTACATCGCTTGCCCATCTAGATTGATTAAATTATTCTATACATTAAAAGATATGCAGCATGCTGTTCTACTATTTGGATCCAAACGTGTTTTATTATTTGGATGCGATGATGTGAAGTGCTTAAGGGCGCACACTATCTACCCAGGTCCACTAAGTCGAAATCCATAGAATTACTTCACAGATGTTTAGCAATTTTTTGAGATTAGGATTGATAATTTGTACTATTTAGATTATTCGGTCTACTTATCTCATCGTATATGTTATTCTCACAACGTTTCGGTCGATGTAACTTCCGACCTTATTAAAGTCCATCCTGCCGAACTCAGGACGCCGTTCTGTCGAACTCTAAAAAGTCGGAAGTCACATCAGCCGAAACGTTTTTAGAATAACACCCAACATGAGAACAATATTCTGAATAATACAAATACAACATGATTTCCTGATATTGGCAACCTTCACGTGGTCCATCTTGGATGTGTCTGATTCTAGATGTAATCAGGAAAATAATACCAAAAACAGAATCAAGCTGGTTAAAAAAGTCGAACGATGTTGATTCAAACGAATTTACTTTTGTATTTAAGCTCATGTATTCTATTTCGTATGGATAAATATAGACCAACAACTTTGACTGAAGGGTCAAAACTATGGTAAATGTTTTTTTTTCTGCTGTCGTAATTCGATCGTAGAGAAGCACTGGATTATAAACATAATCTGAATCTGCGGCTTTTCTGGTAGGATATTTATTACTGCTAAGGGTATGTAACGTGAATTCATAGTCTTTCATAGTCTTTACGTCCTGGGAATGTAATAAAAGTAAATCTTGTTGGAAAGGCGAGCAGAGAAGAACAGGAAACATTCTATTAGTCAGCATATTCGTGACATCATGAACCGAAATCTCTTTTAACTTACTAAATACGATGAACAAGAGATATGAATGGCGACAGAAAATCAAAGGAATCTACGCCAGCAGTACGACCGAATGAACAATAAATATATTAAAATAAACAGAGCAGAAAAAAATCAAGAGATAAGTCGGAAATGACATAATGACTGTATTTCTCTAATGATCACTGATTAATTCAGTCAGAAACATCGACTACTAATACGCAATAATCGCCGATACCTGTCTAACTATGTTGCTTTTTGTTGTCGTAGAATCTTAAGAAAACAAGGATTATGTCATCTCAAGTAGCCTTAATCAAGTGACAATAACGATCCAAACTTCAGAAAGAACTCATCTTCTACCAACACTGAAAAATTTCAAAATTCGACTCATCGTACACTTTTAAATTGTTGTTTTTTTTAGTCAATTGTCTCTACACATGCGAATTAGTTGTCCACGCATGCACATTAGTTCTAATTATAAAGATCTGCCATCATAAAAAAGTCTTTTATCTCGAAAAAAGTTGTTCAAAACGCGAAACATCACAGTCGCCCATTTCAATTTAAATAAACCGAGTCAGTAAGTATATCAGCTTCCATTTCTAATCGGAAATATTGAATAGCCTTGTGCCAGACAGAGATGCGCTTAATGTCAGATTTTTCGTGAGATAACCCAGGGGAATAGGTACTAACAAGTTGGCCCTACGATGATGTCTGCGATGATGATGATGATGATGATGATGATGATGATGATGATGATGATGATTGTAGTAAGTATGATTCTCTCAGTTCACCGTCTTGGATTCTGAATGCGCTGGCCATTCTGAAATAAACTGCTCTCATAAAACCATGTTGATACTGTTCACTAGTTTATTAAAGATCTTCGAAAAATAGAAATCTGTAAACCGTGGTTGATTTTAGTATCCTAGGTAGAGGAAGACTCCCAACGTCCTAGACACAACCGGAGGGCAGACACGTCCGACTCTGATAAAGTTTATATAAAATATATCGGAGGGCAGACACGCCCGACTCCGATAAAGTTTGTATAAAAGATAATAATGAACCCAGTAAACGGAAGTCACTATACTGACATCTGTCTATGACGTGACCCTTTCCCGATCCGGTTTTTGAAAGAACAACTTGTGTTCGCATTCTTTTACACTCTTTAACAGTTTTAGATGAAAAGAAAGACGTTGAGAAACAATCAGTTTGTTTAAAAGAATTATTGTAAACCGGGAGGTTACATGTAAAAATTAGCCACGGCGTACGTGTATCTACGTAATAAAGATAGCTAGTTAAAGAACACACCTACGTACGCTAGGAGCTGAACAACAACGAATTCAGCCTCCGACACTAACTCTCTCATTGGACTTTTAGCTAGGAACAAAGTATAGTATCTGTTCTGATGCTCCACTTCATCATTTCTCTCCTTAGTCAGTGAAGGGGGATTTGTTCTAAACTGAGCCAATTTCAGTTTCCGTCCTCATTCGACTGCATCTTTTGGGGGAGTCGGATTTCACACACATTAAAAACCGACTTGTGCCTAACTACATTTTTGCAGAGACAAATAAACATTATCAACATCTCTATATTATTTTACTCGGCCTTTAACTGAAACACTAAACTTGTAACATTCATCGAAAGAACTTTGCTTCGTAACAATGCCGCAACGGGTAATAAAAGAAGACTTATATTTTTGTTAAAGCTGTGCTGTGTTCGATCTCTGTTATTGACAACCTTTGTATACAACGCTACTTATTTTCGTGGTATGTCTCCCCATAGACGATAAACATTTAAAAATGTAGAAATAATATATAGTGCTATTATAAAAACTCTCGGCCGTTAATCAAGTTTCTAAAAATTGTTTCGTCTGACTGAATTCCTTTGTTATTCATAGACATAGCCAATGGCCATATAAGCGGTAATATTAATGACTGGTCAGAAATTATTTACAGTGATTTCGGCAGGGTTTCATTGCTTTCAAGCAACTTATTCCTCGTTTATTAAATAAACGAAAATGGCATCAAACACTAAAAACAGTAAATTATAGCAAGTTGGAGACACAGACAAAAGAAGGCACGCAACAAACATGGCGGATTCATCAAGAATTCAAAACGAGTAGATAACTAACTTTTCGCATCTTTCTTTTCTTTTCTCGTAAGTTCGGGAAATTGCAGTAACTTGTAGGAAATCAAAAGCAAAGAAACACATTAAAATACCCTTTTATGTCGTTACAATATGCTAAAAATCGGAGTTCTGATTTAGTTGTATATACATGTTTCTATTCCCAGTTGTCTTGTTTTGCCCGTGTTTCGAGTAGGTAATTAAACCTGATATAACTTACTGTTTTTAATATTTACTATTTTAGCAGTATTTTCAAAATAAAAAAAAGTAAGTAATTCGGGAGCCGAAACCCATTTTATTGTAAAAACTTTCCGACCAATCAAAGATATTTACATATCAGCTTCCATTTCAATTCTTTTGTCACATATTTCCAGAGAAAATTAATTGGACAAAATAAGTAGTGCTAGCAATACATATTTATTGTAAAAACTAATAGCAAGTCAGACAACCCCCGCGTCGCGAGAACAATTCAGAAAGAAATTCTCCACTATACATATTCTTTTTATACTGATTGATACATTTTTTACTTTCTTATTTTTTAAGCCTCCCAGTTTGAGACGTTTTCTTATATCTTTTTTAACTTCGCCGATTGAGACGTTATTTTCATACATATGTGTGTGCACAGTGGCGAAGCACAATATTTACTCAATCATTTTAAAAGAAGGATCACACTTATGATTAAATATATTTAAACCATTAAAAACTACATCATAGTAAAACAACCACTTTCAATAAACAAATTAATTCGTGAACATCACTGGCCCCTTTTCTCTAATATATACCCACTCTGATATAGAAAGGTAGACAGATTTCATTAGCTCTTTTGGCTAATATCAAAGTATAATATCAAAGTCTAGTATTTAAAAATGAACTTTTTTTTACACTTTGGACATATTTAAAATAGGATGACCTCTAGAGTAAATGTGATAATGTTGTGACTGCAATGAGTACAGCTAAGAGCTAGATAGGCACATATCATAGACAAGGGGTGATCAACGACCCCTATTATCTCGACACATTTAATGGCCTTGTGCCTTATTTGTGTAAAAAAAAAGTGTGATTGTTATATTAAAATAAATGGTAAAGTGTAGTATCGATTTTGATACTACACTTTATTTTTATGTCCTCAATCACCGAAGGAAAATCCTTATAGACTGATGCATTTTATTCCTAAACCAGAGTGCCCTTTCATAGGAACTGGTTTTAAACTATTTAACTACCTCATGTCTAATCTGCCCTAGTGAAGAGGCAGTTACATAGAGACAAAGAAAAAAGTTAATCTATTAATTTCAATTTCTTTGCATACTTATATATTGCAAAAGATACTCTAATTAATAACATCTATCTACGAACAATATTTGTTTGATGAAGAGCCAATCGAGGATGAGGGTTAATTAGACTGAATTATCCGTTGTAATATGAGGAAAACTATGGGAGCACTGGTTTCTTATGGGCGGTTTTCAAAAGGTATTTGTTAACATTAGACTTGACGACGACCAAGTTGTAATCAGCAGGAGTGTAGTCTATCTTTGCAATAACCAAAATGAACTTGGTATACTAACATTTATTTTCTTTTCTCCCATCCACTATTTATTTTCCACCCAGATATGAATAAATCTTTTAATTTTTTTGTTATAATTAAGGCCTATTATTTCTCTATGGCTTTATTGCTCAGCGTATACATTCCTGAATAAAAAAACCCTAAACAGTTACACCCACTTTGCTTTTGAAACTACGGAATGTTTATTAAGGTTGCTTTTCTCCTGTTTTGAAAACAACAAAATAACGTTTTGTATTTTGCTTATAATTTACAAATAAAATCCCAATGTGAATTGCTTCCCCTTGTTTGAAATCTCTATCTTTAAAATAACCAAATCAGCTATGCATATATTTCAACTGTTTGTTATCATTTCACGCCTTTAATTCCAAAGGCTGTCTCTAGGGATTTATAATATAATATATAAAATATTCCAAGTAGGAAATAATGTAGAGACTGAAAGAATTAGCTCTGACTTTTAGAGAGCATCGCTCGCCTCCCCTTCCACTGTTCGCTATCTGCTTGCATCATATCGTCTCGCCTTACTTGTGTCACCGGAGACGCATTTAGATCGAAAATAAACATTCGAAGGCGTTTGATTATTGTCGATTTATTTTTGGTCTATATTATTGACATTGTAGGCGACACATAAAAATTAGATAAGAGCGTATTACTGTTGGATTCAGGATCGGAATGTTAATTACATTTTTGATGTACGATCAATTGTCTACGCTATCTGTAAAGGGCCAATGGGATTTAGAATTTTTAGTAAATGACTTAGCATTCTAGCTTCTTACTTATGGTGCATATCCTGGATGAGATATTGTTCAGTACCCGTGCTGAGACCTAGAAGTGTATCATCCATATAGAAGTCGACGACGGCATTAACATTTTATATACAAATGGTGAACCGTTTACTAAGGCCAACACCCACTCAATAATAAGAGTTAGTGAGATTAACAGTTGGATAGTGAAACAATACTATGAAGGTTAAAAACTATGATTTTCACAGACAGATTCAGAATATATTTTCTGACATTGGATTTGAAAATGACCATGTTGTAGTCTGTAGGTGAGAATTCCAGCAGTACCGTGTTCCACAAGTGAAGACACTGTTCATTCAATTTTCTTTTGATTGTAAGTGCACAGAGAATGACAGGGGAGTTCTTTGTAGTGTTGAGAGAAAAGAGAGTTCTGCTGAGAAGGTTTTACGGTGGAGGGAACAAACGTAACGCTCAGTCGATCACCTACTGTTCTATAGACAAGCAACGAACGTCTCTTTTGTTAGAACAGTGCTGCAGGGAAGATAATATATCATCTTCCACTAGATCCTGAAGTCGATTTAAAATATATGCTATTCTCTTAACAATTCTATATATCAATTGTTAATTTTAAACCGTGTAATGTATACACAAATACACACTATATATATAAATGATGATACAATAGGTCAGTGGTTGTCTAAGAAACTATAAAAATGTCTGGTTAATCCGTTGGCATTTCTTGTTGAAAGCGCCTCGAGAAAGAGACGCCAAATCAAAGACCCACCTTTTGAAGGAGAAAATGTCTAGGGGGATAGTTTTCTGAGACGGAAGACTACCATATACTATACTTTAATCGTAGACTGGGCGCCGACTGAAAATGGAATTGCTATTTATCTGTTTTTGATATAAGGGCTGGATGTGACAAAAGACTGAGTTGAATGTGTGCTGCAGCCATTCTTCTATTTCTGGTAAAAAACAATGCCTGGTCGGATCCGTCAGTATTATTGGGTTGCCTTCTGTTTACTGATGGGTTACCACTTCTCAAGACTAAGAGCCAATCGATGGTTAGTGTTAATGACTATAAGAACGGTTCATGACAAGTGTTTATTGACATGAAATCTGAAGAGAATCATGTTCTTGCTTTCACGAAATCAGTCTAGTGGCAACGTGTTCCATATATAATAAGTTATTGGAAATACACTGTTTTAATGGAAATTCTTGCTGTGAACGTTTTACAAGGAAGAATTAGAGATTAAAGCTCGCTCAGGCACTTTTTATTGAAATAGGAGTAGAGCAGATAAAGACTAGCAAAATCTATTCTATCAGAAAAGAGGCTGTATAAAACAAAAGAGGTAATCACCACGAGATTGCAACGTCAATGTTAAACGCTGTTAAGGGGAAAAAGAATTCATTTAGTGGCACCTCCTCAGATGTAAAAACCGTCCTACATCTTAAGACATACCAGACTTTTATATAAGTAGACGATTCCATCAAGAGTCAGACACTTTCTGAAGCGGTAGAATAATACAAACATTTGTCCGGCAAATTTAGGAACAGTCTCCCATTTTATATCTGGAATTCAAAAAAAAACGTACGAGCTTATTAAAGCAAATAGGTTCTATAAGCTTAGATCCTTTTGTCTAAACTGAAGCAAAACAATGGTCTGAACGGTAGTAGTCAAAGGAGAGAAGCTTGGTTTAAGGTGCTGAAATTAACAAGCCCTTTTTCGCCATAGCATGCCATACTCCAGAACAGAGAGTTCAGCACCAGCTTGATTACACACGCTCTTAGGTGTTCAACTATTGACAGATGCCCTGTCTGTATAGATGCGCATACAATGATCTCAGGATATGATTTTGAAGATAACTAAATAAAATCAGAGAGAGAGAGAGAGAGAGACTTCTGTCCGAGAGAGATATTTTACAAACACCGGCGTTTATAAAATGTTCTCCAGACTTCTGTCCATCAACAACTACATCTATAGACCTATTAGAAAGGAAGAATTAGATGGTTGAGAAAACATTGCCAGATGTTATATAGCTAGAAAGTGTTTTAAGAAATACGTTCTACCAGATATTATACAGTTATTGCCATAGAAACAAAGGTCTCATCGGAAAATTAAGTAATCCTATGCGATATTACAGTCAGCAGTTGAAATTGCAGTAAGTAATACACAGTGCGAGTAACTAAGTGGATTGCTTTTGCTGTGCTGATTCACAGCATCGTTATTTGTCACCGATTCCAATAACTTTATAACAAAACAAAAGAAAACTAGTCGGTTTGTACTTAAATGAATAAGACTTTTCACTCTATTTTTTTACATTACAATAAAAACACATTCTCTCTTTCAAGCCATGGTTTAATATCTTTGTAAATATAGAAGCAAGTGCCGGTAGCGGCTTCGTAAGTAAAATGTATACAATGTCGCCAAGATCATTTCTCTAGCTGGTATCAAGGGTTTTGATAACTTTGTCAGCGTCTCGAAAATTCATATGGATATCTTCAGTTATAGAGAGAATCCCAGAAGTGACTAGCCAGGATCACAAAGAGTAGAATCTGAAGCTAATCGATTTGATATTCTAAAATACGAGATATACCAACATTTTGTAATAGGATAATAGATTCATTCAAACTGACATGTCCTGGTATTCTTTTAAAAACATTACATACTATGTTGTTTCAAGTGATAATAATCTTGCAGCCCACTTCACGGTACACAGCTATATATTAGTCACACTGTGTGTAAATCCGCTGCACGAGTGCACTTACTGAAATGACCAACTTCAGTTGGTTATTACCATTTACCAGTCATTCTGTTATTCTTTTATTCCATAATACATCACTTCACGAAAATCAACATGTCCTCGCATCCGTTAAAGTTAGCATTATGATGATATTCATTGGTATTTCATAATTTACTGTTTTAAAGAGAAATTGAGCGAGACGTTTTCTTCTTTTAATACAGTTACACATAAAACCCGTTGTAAGCAAATGCGCTTCATGGGTGCGTATTTACTTAGAAATTCATGCACACATACATCGATTTTGAAATATTTGCAAATGACGGATACTTTTGTAGTAGATCAACTAGTGTGGGTAGAGTTTAGCTCAAGTTTAGCTGACACAAACTTTAGGAAAATGAATGATTCCCCACGAGAGAATAAGCATACAGGATGAATCGAAGTTCAGAAAACAAGGCATGGGGTCAATAAAGTTCAGAGACAACGGGGTTATTAGTTTAGATGACGAGTGACGTCATTTTTTGTCGTTGACAAAGAAATAGAGTTTCTTTTCAAACAGTCCTGTACCTGAGTTAAGCAAGGCAGACGTGAATTATTATGTAGTAAAACCATAGAACAGTGAAAATAGCCGTATGGCAAAATGTACTCCGCAAAATGTCTGCTTGTCGAGCTCAATCAATTACTTTCTAATAGAATTAGTCACTTTGTTAGAATAAACATGATCTCGCTCTCTCTCTCTCTCTCTCTCTCTCTCTAACTAATGTTTTCTCTCCAGAAAAAAATAAATCTTGAATTCCAAATAAAAGTCTTAAGTCTCCTTACTGTTGCGACGGAAATCTTTATTTCAGCTAGCCCAACTGAAGAGTCCACTAGACGTATCATCATAATCACGATCATGCAGAAACAGAAAATGAATGCAGCAACCATGATCACCAAAACACACAGAGAAAGAGAGAACAAAGTAAATCAACGCAGGCAGTCAATGACATAATTAACGAGAAAAGTCAACGGCGAGACTAAGGTACATTCACGCATTGACATTTTAGACATTCGGACGCTTGTCGCGTGAAAAGAGAGGTAGAGAGATTAAAAGAATTAGTTGGGCACCGATACACACACGTAGAAGAATTAAAATAAATTAATAATTAAACAGACTAACATATAATGAATACATACACACACGTCAATAGAAGTGAAATAAGCAAAAACTGCGCATGTGGAAAGAACAGAAAAACGAGTTTAAGAACTTTTGTAGTAACGTTTTAAAAGTCACAAGGTTTTCCATACATTTTTATCTTAACCCCTGCTGCCTATTAGTAGCCAAACAAAAAGAGATCCACGTAGATTAAAGTATTTTGAAGCATATCATTTACTTACAAATATTCAGTATTTATGTAGTGATATTCTCTCTTCGTGTTCAGTTTTTAAGCATATCATTTACTTACAAATATTCAGTATTTATGTAGTGATATTCTCTCTTCGTGTTCAGTTTTTAAGCATCCGCGTTTGCTAATCAGACCAATATAAACAACTCACTTTCGGTGCTACTAATTTAACAAACACCTCACACTCTATAATGAAAACCAGTTTGTAGTTATTTGAATATAAATAAATATACTTTGTCTTGTCAGGCAAAATAGATCATCCTATAGCAAGAATAAACGGTGTTTCTTTTCTTTACGTCATTAAAAATCAAATTACTAACGTTATTCTATGATTTTATAAGAATATTTTAGTAAAATATTTGGATAAATATCGAGTGTGAACACTGGCGAAACATATGTTTCTGCTATATTGGACAAAGAGTGTGCACTACTAAAAGAATAAAAAGGGTAATGTGGGGTTCCGGGTGGGAGTAGGAGTTTTTTTAGATTCCTTTATTTTTCCGGGAAACACAGGGTCAGGAATCCTACTGGTGGTATATATTTTCCTCATGTTGTCATAGAGACACAAGAAATGAAAGCAAGGATTCCGCTGGTGGTATATATTTTCCTCATGGTTCGGTGATATGTTACAAATAGACTATAACTTGTTCACTTTACCCAATAGGCCTGTATAATGAGCTAGTATTTATGGAGTCCACCAGCCGGGACCTGACCGCATCGACCGTCTTCACTTCTCATTTTGTCCGGTTGCCAGTAGAGGGCAAAAGGTGGATTATGTGTCGTCTTTATCGAATAAGAAAGACATTTATATCCATGTTTTAAATAGACAATTGAATTATCGACCAAGGTTCGTGTCATTAAGTCGCATGCGTATTTTCAGCCGTCTAAACGGAAAGAAACGTGTTTGCTTGATTGTAATTAAATGAGAGTTATGAAGATCATGGTTGGAGGTAGCAAAACGTAGATATCCGCACTGATTTCATGACATTTGACAAATGAGATTTGCAATGACAACGTTTGATTAGCTGTCATCAAATGACCCTTCCTTAACTCCGAAAAACGAACTATTAATTGAAAACCACATCGGGAAGTATACCTAAACCTGTCGTATCATGTTGAAACTGCGGTTTTCGTTGGAGAACCGAAGTTAAGCAACGTCTGTCGAATGCGATATTTAGATCGGTGATTTTCTGGTAATACCAATTACCGAAAGTTTTTTTGTGGAGGAAACGGTTTTGATGTAAAAAAGGCAGTAAAGTGACTTTACCTAATACACTTAGGCAGGATACAAATCAATTTCCTTCTGTGTTATCAGTCGCTGAAGTAGTTAAGTAAACAAGATTATCAAGCCTTGGTAAAGCAACTAGTCTAGGAAGCGGAACAACTTTAATCCCACCGAGTCCAGTATTGCTTTCGGTAGTCTTTCAAATTGTATTACCACTTGAAAACTAGGTAATGTGTGTAATTATATACACACCTCGCCTCTAAAAAATGAGCCCTCTGGTGATGGAAAGGAGGAAATAATAGTTTCCATTTCAACGTAAAGCAACATTTTACCGTACAAATTGTATCCTCTACAGTAAAGATATCGTTTAAAAGCGATATAATTTCTTCAGCTGCCGTAGCAAGTTCGTTAGCTCAGATGGTAGGGAGTGAGTCCCTCACGATCGGTAGTGAAACACGTCTGAAGCTCAAGTATCGGACGTAGTACGCTTGTTACGTCGTGCAAAACCGATGAGCCTTGAACAGACGAAACCTCTATCCGTGGCTGATTATATTTTATATGTATACGCTCCCCTCTCAGTGGAGAATTCTGATGGAGGAAAATATGGTTTCCGCTTATACGTAAATCAAGATTATTTTGTATAAGAAATGGAATCCTTTAAAGTATCAATATCGTTTAAAAGCGATATAATTGTTGCTACTACAAGAGCAAGTTCGTTACTGAGAACGTAGGGCGTTCGACTGCCGGATAAGTAGTGACAAACATACGTGTTTTGAATTGCATGGTTTGGGTCCGCTCATTACGCCTAGCCACACTGACCAGCATTGGAAAAAAAAACAAAAAAAAAAAATAACAAATCAAGGGGATTATTCATAATACATTAATTCTATGTGTACCTTTTCATTCTCCGGTTCAAATATGTAATATTATCATTTCTTATCGTTAATATGCCTATAGATATTATTGTTATTTTTTATTATTTCAATTATTATTATTATTTCAATTATTATTATTATTTCCATTATTATTATTATTATTATTTCCATTATTATTATTATTATTATTATTTCCATTATTATTATCATATTATTATTTCCATTATTATTATTATTATTATTATTATTATTTCCATTATTGTTATTATTATTATTTCCATTATTGTTATTATTATTATTTCCATTATTGTTATTATTATTATTTCCATTATTGTTATTATTATTATTACTAGAAGCCGTAGTATTGCTATTATTACTATTATTATTATTATTATTATTATTATTATTATTATTATTATTATTATTATTATTATTATTATTATTATCATTATTATTATTAAACCTATTTTTTAAATTCCCCCTCTTGTCGTTTATATTGTTTTTCTTGGTTTACAGTTCTATGTCCCCTCTTTAAAGTCTGCAAAATGTAACTTTACCTCAATTCTGTAATTGCTGTCGATCATTGCTTATATTTTTGTATGGATTGTGTACGTTTTAACGTTCTACAGGATTATTATTATGAACAATTTAAAAAACGTGCCACTTTTGACACATAGACAGAATATAAAATGGATGCTAAGACTCAGAGATAGATAGGCGAAATGTTGTTATGAAATGAATTTTGTAGAACAGACAGAGATTTATTTTGTGATGTCTATGTAACGATACAGTAAACATATTCTGGATGATTTCATTTCCAAACAAAGTTTTAATTTACTCTATACTAGTAGTTAAACAGTAGTCATTATTTTTTCATACATGTGTCGACAATGTGGGTTCATATGTGTCCGTACTGTGTTACTGCGTAGTTGAACATAATAGATCAAATAGTACTTGAACTTGAGTCGGCAATAAAGAAATCAAAATATAATGTAAACCAAACACATTAAAAATACAACACTCAACAATATATGTCAAAACATTAGAAAGTAAAGAGGGATTGCTATAGCTTAGGTAAAATTGACCACAATAAAATCACGTTAGAGTTTAGAATATGAAGGTTTTGAAATAGTCAGTTAATTCAGTTGATGAGCCCCGAAGCAAGTTAACACGTGGAAAGGAGCAAAGTGTAGTATATGTTTTGCTATTATACTTAATGTTTTTGTTTCTCTAATTGAAGACATCCTTCTAGAGTAGGGCAATTTTTATCTAAGATGCCTCTTTTTGGGGAAACGGATTTACCTCACATGAAAAACCGAAATCTCGTCTAACTCTGCCCTTGTGGGGAGGCTAAAAAATAGGAACACGTGGCCAAAATAATGCAACACGCACTTGACGAAGTAATAACGAAACTGTATAATGCAACAAGCCGGCCGGTGTTTAAATAGCTGGTATTTAGGTCATGAATATGAAAGAAAAGAAACGTCCGTCGTTAAGATTTATACCGTGCAGATTTTCAGCTACGGTGAGGTGACAACATGACAACGATACGCAGAAAACATGCGCGGTAACACTTTCCACAATCACTGAGCAGACATATATGCAACACGAGGAATAGACTAATCTTCACAGAATAATAAAATTAGGTAATACACTTTTAGAAAACAAAACATTAAAAAATAATAAGTACACTTTTATCTGAACGAAAGAAAACTTTTAAGCGAAAAATTGAAAAACGAAAAAGAACACCCGAAAAACATAAAAAAATAACGTTTTTATACAGCTACCTTCCTTGTCAAACCGTTATCTCGCGTCGAAAATAGCGAAAGAGAAGTAGTATCCTCTTGTACAAAATAAAACATTTCCGCTTTCCTCAAACATTTTAGCTTTTTATTCAAACTTCTGCGTCTAACAAAAAAACTATATATATATATATATATATATATATATATATGATTTCCGTTGTTTCATTCATCTTTGACAGCTTTTCTTACCCTCAACTTTTACATCGAAAGTAATTTGACAATATATGTAAAACATACACACAGATACAAAAGTTTTCAAACTCGAGTTTATGTTCGTTCAGTTTATATCGTATTTTTTCCTATTCACAATATTTAACGTGTACTACCTGTTCTATCTTCACTTAGTAGAAATCATTCTAGACTTAGGCAATTTTAATTTTTTGTCTCGATCTAGAGTTCCCACAAATTTGTTAAACTGGATTTTCCCACAGTAATGTTGCCCTGGTAAAATTGTTGGATCAGTCTACCGCTCCAGAATGTACTCGATTCCTGATTAAATCTTCTTCAATAATATTAGACACGTCCTAACTTCGCCATATTTGGTTAGGCACCGCTCAATGCACGTTTCACCGTCTTTATAAAGTACAATATTAACTCGCCATGTAGTCACGGATAATTTCTTCTTTTTCCTACAGCAACATTTCTCATAGGAGAGAGGTTGCTAGTCTTTCTTGAATTGTAAGTGGTCGACTAAGCTCATATTTGCCCCCCTTTAAAACGTGCACATCGAGAACACGTCTAACTACAACCACTGCAAAAACAGTTCTCCTCTCCCGCTGTATCGCATACCGAATGGAACGTTCATGAACAGAGTGTATTTGTCAGAACTTTATATCTGTGCAACATGATACAGTGCGGCTATTCTCAGCTGATTATATGATTGTTTCCAATTCAAATGTCAACAAATAACTGTCGAACGGTTCTTTTAAATAATGAATTCTGTCCACCCAATGAATCTTTTCAAACTCCCTTATAGTATTGTTCAGCACTCAACCGACACTCTCATGAACCCTTCGCATTGTGTAAACATTGGCCTATGTAACTCGTCACTCGACCGTACAAAATAACAACATTAATTAATTATAACCGACCAAGTGTCTAACTTTGACATCGTGGAAATGCAAGTAAATAACTCACCAAGACCAAACGCCACTCGAGAATAAGGGTTAAGGAGATAGTCAACTGGAGGATGTCCAGTACTATCATAGAATAATAAACTACGTGTGGAAAGTTTGACTTTAATTACTTAAGAATAAGGTTCGACAAGTATTTGTAAACATTGGACTTGAAAATAACTATACTGTAGTCAGCTGGGAAGGAGTTTCTGTGTACATGCTTGAGGGTTTAGTATGTTGTAGTATTTCACGCATATGCCGCAGGAGAAGAGAGACAATTGATAATTTCCATTATTTTAATTATTCAAACTACTGTTTTTATTTTGGATGTTATTCACACAACATTTCAGTCGCTATAACATATGTCCTTCGTACAATGCGTCTGGCACCCAAGGATTGGTTGTGCAATGGGTAAAGGTGATAAGTATAAATCAGTTTTAAGTAACACTCTTCTGAGTGTTGAATGTTCAATCCTCAGTACAGACGATACTAAGAATACAATTACGAATTATTTAGGATTTCTACCAGTTTATGGCTGACACAACAGAAGCAAGCTTCACCTGTTTATTAAATAAAGAGTTCCGTTCAAAATGTGATACAGATTTGAGAGTTTGACAAGACGCATCTTAAGAAGGTTGACGGTTGTTGGAATAATATCTGAGATGAGAACAGTAGTCCGAATAATAAATATTATGAATCTCGATCTAAAAATCCTCGAAATATAAATTCATGAATTTCTCAATAATATCACTGAGAGCAATGCAATAACCCCAACGGAACTCGACCCCTATCGTGGAGCCCACAATCTACTTCGAGAACAACGACACTACCAATACGTCTCAATAATCACAAATACTTATAAGCTATAAGAAAATAAAAAATCAGCATCTTTCAGTCAATGAAAACGTTATTTAATATTCAAAGGTGACAGACACACTTAAACGTGACCCACCGATCGACGGATATAAATATAGAAACGTATGGACGTATCTATAAATACACAGTCGATTTCTAGCACCTTTCTTAAGAAAAACAAGAAATCACAAAAACGGTTCACCTGACAAGATTAAAAAAAAATTTTTTTCTCTTTCTGTCACGTTCATCTTTTTACTTTCATGTCAAATATTTGCTTCTATCGAAAATAACAAGATGCAAGAATAAAACTAAATAAATAAATATACACAAAATATTACAGACGTTTTTCGTTAAAAATAAAAGTTCATCACTTCTTCCCCACGCCGTTTTTCACTTTCAAATCCTTCCTATTGAGATATGGTTTATAAATGACTGACACATTTTAAAAACATACTTAACAGTTTAAAAAAAAATTCAAACTAGTAACCGTCATTATTCGTTGGGTCAACGTTGGTACATAGTACAATACTGTATACACGTAGTACTCTTAAGTAATTTAAAGCAAATATATAGATAATTTGAAATTACGTCCAAATAGAGATTCATATTACCGTTTGGTTGCAATTTTAAGGACATTAACGAAATAATTGGTCAACGCTTGTACATTGTACATTAGTGTATGCATTTATTATGTAGCAGCTACATAATTACGATCTATTCTTTTGACTTAAGCGTTTTCTCTCTCGTGGAGTGATTGATAGGTTGTTCGCTAATAATGGGATGCAACTTTCGACCAAGATTTTTCCTGCAGTTTATGACAGTCAGTTTCCGTGAGTCATGTCAACAAAACGTCAGATGTTTTTCTTGCCTCTATCCATTACTTGGGCGAGAGACGAAATGAATACCCTGGACTCAACTTCACTTTGATAGTAGATGCATGTCTTCTTACTCGACATATTTATGTATTCTTGTTTTAATAACTCTTTCCGGGCAATGTTGTTGTGTTGATGGAATTGTTTTAATAAAACTGATTTAAATTTGATTTAAATTTCAAAGAAGGCGTCTGTCCTTACAGCCAAACGATGGTGACATGTTTTTCTTCATATCCAGCAAACCCAAAAAGAAGGATATCTACTTGACAAGCTTTTCCTTCATACAGCAATCTACTCAATCCTCTACAAAATGGCCATATCGGCATCGTATCTCACTCTAAAAGTAATTTGATTTTCTTATTTATTTAAGTCATCCTATTACCCATCTTTTCTTACGCTGATGCTACTTCTCGCTTCTCCCCTCTTCATAATCCTATCAACTAACCACGTCTCGTTCCAATCGCTTTTCTTTTCAGCAAACCACATTCAATGTGTAAGCAACCGAGCAAGTGAGCAAGCTTACCAATTTTTTAGTATTATGTGATGCTAGTGACTTCCCTCGAGACAAGACCCCCCCCCTCCCACATACACAGCCCATCATGTTGACTTGAAACATGACTGTGTTCGAAAGTGTGATAAGTAAATAGGCGATAGAAACACCAGGCGAATCTTTTACACTCTTAAGACGTGATAGCTGCTGACGGTTACTAGCCAGTTTCTGAGTGATCTAGTGAGAGCGGCTAAGAAAAGATACGGAAGTAGTTATTTCCGCTGATCCCATGTGAGTGACTGTGACAATGATTAGGCACATAGGATTTCGGTCGAAACTAAGGAGTCAGAGTTCGACTTAGAGCAGAGCAATGTAGGCCCGAAAAGTGAATACTCGGCAGACTATGAGATGACCTGACTTCAACCGAACGACAATAATGCGTCGACCGACATATCTCAGTTGGGTCCTAGCTGATACACTGAAACTTAACTAAGATGTGGACACTAGCGGTCGGAGGTCTTTTTCCGCGACAGTGTCACACATGCAAACCCAGGGCACAGCGGACTTATACACGTTGTATCTGAGTGTTTGTTTTTCTTGTGAGTCTGCGTTGCTTTTGTTTTTTTGTCTATTTGTAAACTGATGCATTCTACTTCAGAGGTCGTCGATGGGCCGAGAAATTGTCTTACAATTATACAGATTGTAAGACATTTCAGATACGCAAATCTCATGTGTATAAGTAGTAATGTCTCTCTGTCAGTCTCACTTGAGATTGCTTGTACCTTTGACTGTGAGTCGATACGTAAATAGCCTCAATTAAGGCAACACCGCATTGGGCATTGTAAGTTGTTGACATTCTTATTCCAGGTATATTATTCCCCTGATGAACTGCCAAGCAAGAACCTGCTTGAGTAGAGAAACACGTGTAGGGAAAAAAACTCTTTAACTCTGAAAAATCTGATGAATAAATACACTTTGAAAGGAAAAAAGTATTTTGTTGTGATGAATGATTTCATAAACGAAATGTATTGGTAAACCTTCAAAAAAACACATAAATGCTCTGTACCCTTTAACCGAGTACCATCGAGCTATTTTTATTGGACTAATCCCGGTCTTCACTGAATACACTATATTCTAAGTGAAAAATCCATATATATATATATATATATATATATATATTACACAAACAGTTGATCCGTAATATATTATTTTATAATATAAGTTTACTAGAAGGGGTAACAATTAATTTTTCAAACCGAACTGTTATGACCCACTTTTATGTTCTTTTTGACTAAGATTAAAATCGAAATATAATTATACTAATCCTTATCTCTAAAATCCTTATTAAAATATTAATTAAAATCTATTAGATATGTTCCAGTTAAAAATAGTCTAAAATTTAAGGGGTCAGTAATTAAATTAAAATTCAGTAATTCTTGCTGTGTATGGGTCCAATTTAGTGAAAATTGTAAATTGTTGAAATTTTAAAATGGAAAGCTGTGTCTATGTTGAATCCCTTTAAAAGCCTTCAAAGTAACTGATTAGTTGGGAATATTTATTAATTTATGTCTAATATCTATTGTTAAAATTTCAAATAATTCGTAGATATCTAAATTTTCAAAAAACTACCTATATTCCACCTAACACACCTCTAGCCTAGAAGCTATCTTCCAAACTTCATAATAGTTGGTTTATTAGTTTAAAAAGCAATTTTGTACATAGAAATATATAATCATGTCCACATATCTCACTTTATATTCACCCCCTAAATTTTAAGATTTACACAAAAATGACGTGTTGCTGAGAATATATATTCCATAATTCATAATGATCGGTTATAATTAGTTAATAATATTCTCCTTTATATATAAATATGTTAATATATGCAACTACCTAAATTTATATAGAGGGAAACATGGAAAAGTGATTATACATCTGTGTGTGTTCATTATTAATTTTTATAACTGAATTATATTAGCAGGGCGATGACGTTTATAAATCGTTATATATACTTATTTACGTTTGGGTTATATCTATATTCGCCGATACGTACGTCTGTTAATCTGCGTTAGTGTGTTTGTGATTATGAAAGTACAGCCAGAGAGATATTGAGAATAACCGAGAATGAATTACGCTTAAAAAAAGCAATCAATTAGCTTGAATATGATACGCGCGTATGCTATTTCGATAAACATAGATATATTTGATCTATTTGAAGACATCAACATTGGAAAATAGAGAAAAACTCGGACAATGAAAAAATGCATTCATTTCTATTTGTTAGCTTTTTTGATCAACAGAATATCCATATTATCGGCGAACCATATTCACCAATGGATGAGACAATCGTTAGAAAACGAAACGATATTATTAAAAAAGAAAACTTACCTACTTCACCCCTTGATATACTTGTTCTTTCAGAATGAAAGCCCTTCGAAGATTACAAAAGATTTAACTTACCTGAAAAAGAAGAAAAGAAGTTAGTAAAAATGATGGTCAAGTGTTTGGCGATTTAATTTGAATTTCAAATTGATCAGTAAAGAGTAATTACTTTTTTTCGATGAACTTATTCGACACAAACCAACGTCAAAAAAATATTTTCAATGTTTCTGGAAAAAAAAAATCTGATCATTGTATATTAAGCATCAAATTTGAAAAACGTGTATAATCGGAAATATATCGATGGGTTCATGTCTTCGCTGGGGTTTAGTTTGTGATGTATATAAAACCTTGATTATCTTTTTACAGAAATTCTACGTACCTGATCTAACTGATTCTGAACCACTTATAATTGAGTAAAGTTGACTTCCCAAAATACCCGTAACAACCTATAATGGACCTAAAACATGTTCCTTAATATCCCTGACTCTTACAAAAACAATAATTAGTCAAATGAAAATCACGGAAAATTCATGGCAAACTTTTTCACTGTTGTTGTGAGACAACATAATGCATGAAAGGTTTAAGGTAAAATACTCTCATTGGGTTGCTATTTACCAATCTCAATTTTAAGATCCGATATATGACTTAAGTGCATGAGTCGGTGAGGGCATACTTTTGGAACATTGAAGAATGTAGAGTTATTCTTTAGTTGCAATCACTCCTAGGTTTCCTTTGACACGGATTGATAGTACATATCACGATACCATCGAATGTGCTCAATACACGACACTAATCTGCATTTGTAACCCTTGGGGAAGGTGTCCGCCCATATTTAATTCCTTTTTGCCCAATTCTTCATGCACCCTTTTCTGCCTACCCTGTTCCCCAATAGTATCAATTACTCAAGCTCTAACCCCCAACTGTTCTGAGTATGACTAAAATACTTTAGTGATGAGGCCACAATTCGGGAGCTATGCGGGCGGCTAGTCTCATAGTGTTTCCACTTAGAATCGAAGTAGTAGTTCCTGTCAATACCCTCACAATAAGTTAAATTAAAAAAAAAGCAATAAGTTAAATTAAAAAAAGAATATATCGTTTGCAGACGATCTACATACAAACCATACGCCTAAAGTCCACAATCAATCGTATCAAAAATATATGTACGGTTTCGGAATAAAGTGATCTAACGATGATTGGCATTCCGACAAATCTCAATTTTATTTCGCTTTGTTTTGCAGGGTATTGCAGCATCCTATCGGGTGCCGGAATAAACACTCGCTATTTAAGAGAAATGTTTTTAGAATTCCAACTGTTCATAATTCTAACTGTTCAGATTTATCTTGCAATTGTTTTATCGGGTGTATTTGCTTGATAGTTTTAAAATATGTTTTCTGAGCCCAGTGGCATCTAGGCAAACTAAAATAATTGAAATCTTCCTAAGGCACTGGATGGTTTCCATGTCGTACATAGGAACGTGTTCGTGATTGGCTAGACCCATTGAATATCCTACAACGAATTAAAACACCTACCGATCTTTTGGTGTTATTTAGTAATTAATAACCTTGTACCCGCAAGCTTTAAGTAAAATAGTTAAAATTTGTTCTATTAATAATATAACATGACACGTTTCCAATAGTTAAGTTTCAATATTAAATAAACTAGATGGTTAGCTATGCAATAAAATCGGTAAACCAAACCTAAGAACTACATTTTAATGTAAACATATCTGAGAGTCGAACTATAGAAAAAAAGATATAATTTAATTCGTAGAAGCGAGTTTGTTCAGTTCTCTATAGAGATTTCGTGCAAAATAATCCTTCTACTCAAGATTCTGAAAAAGTGCCTGTAAACAGAATTATTTACCCTAAAATCCGGTAGAAATATCAATAAGATATATCATTTTATATAACACTGCCAATATATACCCGGCGTTAATCGGGATTGCTGTAACATCTTTAATTACTTTTGAATTTTTATTATTTAGGCACATCTTTAAAAACTTATACAGTAAATGAAATAATGTAAAACACTTTATTTTCTTCAATTAAATATGAGTGATGATTTCAATGTTTCAGTTATGATTGAAAAATATTTCTACTATTTGTTTGTGTTGAACTACATAATTCTTTTAAATAAGCTGTAGTGAAGTATTTTATACACTGTTAATAACATGGTATCTCAATAACGGACGATTGGCTTGTCCGAATCAAAAGTTGATGAGTCAGTTTAAATGCCTTTTCAATCTCAAAAGATAACTTTATATTTAAGACTTCCTTGGAAAACTGAACAAATAATATTGTTCATTTTAATTTATAATCTGAGAAAATGTTCCTTAATTGGTAATTATTGCATTAAACACACACTTAATTGTGTGTGTTTAAATGGAGTCGTATTTTTGTATCTAGATTAAGTAATTATTAATTTAGAAAAAACGTATCGCACTCAATATAGGCAACTATATTATCAAAAAAGACATCAAATAATATATATATATATATATATATATATATATATATATATATATATATATATATATATCAGGCGTTATTTACCTTAATTTATGCTGTTTTAATTATTAATTACACACATATATTTTATTTGCAATCATCTTAATTGAATAATTATTCTGCCCGGTATGGTATAATTAACACATTCGAATTTCATATTTCAACAAATATAATTAAATTTGAAACAATCGATATGCATTTTATTTAATCTGCATTCAATGTTCGCTAATCAATATTCAATGGAAATTGATTAATATTAGATAAGAAAGAAGTGATAATAAAAATTAATTAAAAATCTTCAATCGAAATTTTATATTAAGTCATATGGATTATCAGCCGAAACAGTGGGAGACGTATAATAAGACATCCATTGCGGTTTACACTAAAACAACGCTAAAAGTAAGTAACTGTTACACTAAAACATACATTTCTTTATATATTATTACAAAGGGTTCCCCTCTTTGTTATTGTTGTGGGGTACAAATCACCCCTATTGAAGAACTAATGGAAGCAACCATCTATAATAAATACTATGGTTGCAAAGACTCAAACAGAGCACACTCCTATCATGTGAGTGTCCACGTGTGGTATCTGTTCCGATGGATACTACACCCTATAGACCGGTGTTGTCTTGGCCTTCGGGGCATGATTCCGCCGGTCTATGGGTCTGTCCTGTGTAGTTCTAGGAGGTCCACCCTCCCAGGCTTTGCCTCTCCTCTTTGGGGAGGAGTAAGTTGATAGCTTACTGCCTGAGGCGCCCCTACCGGGGAATGCCGACGGGGCTTCCCAGGCAATTTTTAATGGCTAAAGCGCTCACGTTCTCGGGCGCTGGCTTTTCAAATCCCACTTTCCGACCTTGTGTCACATACTCCTATAGTGGGTAGGTGTTAAATATCGAGGACACTCCTATTATGTGAGTGTCCACGTGTGGTATCTGTTCCGATGGATACTACACCCTATAGACCGGTGTTGTCTTGGACTTCGGGGCATGATTCCGCCGGTCTATGGGTCTGTCCTGTGCAGTTCTAGGAGGTCCACCCTCCCAGGCTTTGCCTCTCCTCTTTGGGGAGGAGTAAGTTGATAGCTTACTGCCTGAGGCGACCCTACCGGGGAATTCCGACGGGGCTGTCCAGGCAATTTTTAATGGCTAAAGCGCTCACGTTCTCGGGCGCTGGCTTTTCAAATCCCACTTTCCGACCTTGTGTCACATACTCCTATAGTGGGTAGGTGTTAAATATCGAGCACACTCCTATCATGTGAGTGTCCACGTGTGGTATCTGTTCCGATGGATACTACACCCTATAGACCGGTGTTGTCTTGGCCTTCGGGGCATGATTCCGCCGGTCTATGGGTCTGTCCTGTGCAGTTCTAGGAGGTCCACCCTCCGAGGCTTTGCCTCTCCTCTTTGGGGAGGAGTAAGTTGATAGCTTACTGCCTGAGGCGCCCCTACCGGGGAATGCCGACGGGGCTGCCCAGGCAATTTTTAATGGCTAAAGCGCTCACGTTCTCGGGCGCTGGCTTTTCAAATCCCACTTTCCGACCTTGTGTCACATACTCCTATAGTGGGTAGGTGTTAAATATCGAGGACACTCCTATTCTGTGAGTGTCCACGTGTGGTATCTGTTCCGATGGATACTACACCCTATAGACCGGTGTTGTCTTGGCCTTCGGGGCATGGTTCCGCCGGTCTATGGGTCTGTCCTGTGCAGTTCTAGGAGGTCCACCTTCCCAGGCTTTGCCTCTCCTCTTTGGGGAGGAGTAAGTTGATAGCTTACTGCCTGAGGCGCCCCTACCGGGGAATGCCGACGGGGCTGTCCAGGCAATTTTTAATGGCTAAAGCGCTCACGTTCTCGGGCGCTGGCTTTTCAAATCCCACTTTCCGACCTTGTGTCACATACTCCTATAGTGGGTAGGTGTTAAATATCGAGCACACTCCTATCATGTGAGTGTCCACGTGTGGTATCTGTTCCGATGGATACTACACCCTATAGACCGGTGTTGTCTTGGCCTTCGGGGCATGATTCCGCCGGTCTATGGGTCTGTCCTGTGCAGTTCTAGGAGGTCCACCCTCCCAGGCTTTGCCTCTCCTCTTTGGGGAGGAGTAAGTTGATAGCTTACTGCCTGAGGCGCCCCTACCGGGGAATGCCGACGGGGCTGCCCAGGCAATTTTTAATGGCTAAAGCGCTCACGTTCTCGGCGCTGGCTTTTCAAATCCCACTTTCCGACCTTGTGTCACATACTCCTATAGTGGGTAGGTGTTAAATATCGAGGACACTCCTATTCTGTGAGTGTCCACGTGTGGTATCTGTTCCGATGGATACTACACCCTATAGACCGGTGTTGTCTTGGCCTTCGGGGCATGATTCCGCCGGTCTATGGGTCTGTCCTGTGCAGTTCTAGGAGGTCCACCCTCCCAGGCTTTGCCTCTCCTCTTTGGGGAGGAGTAAGTTGATAGCTTACTGCCTGAGGCGCCCCTACCGGGGAATGCCGACGGGGCTGTCCAGGCAATTTTTAATGGCTAAAGCGCTCACGTTCTCGGGCGCTAGCTTTTCAAATCCCACTTTCCGACCTTGTGTCACATACTCCTATAGTGGGTAGGTGTTAAATATCGAGGACACTCCTATTATGTGAGTGTCCACGTGTGGTATCTGTTCCGATGGATACTACACCCTATAGACCGGTGTTGTCTTGGCCTTCGGGGCATGATTCCGCCGGTCTATGGGTCTGTCCTGTGCAGTTCTAGGAGGTCCACCCTCCCAGGCTTTGCCTCTCCTCTTTGGGGAGGAGTAAGTTGATAGCTTACTGCCTGAGGCGCCCCTACCGGGGAATGCCTACGGGGCTCTCCAGGCAATTTTTAATGGCTAAAGCGCTCACCTTCTCGGGCGCTGGCTTTTCAAATCCCACTTTCCGACCTTGTGTCACATACTCCTATAGTGGGTAGGTGTTAAATATCGAGGACACTCCTATCTTGTGAGTGTCCACGTGTGGTATCTGTTCCGATGGATACTACACCCTATAGACCGGTGTTGTCTTGGCCTTCGGGGCATGATTCTGCCGGTCTATGGGTCTGTCCTGTGCAGTTCTAGGAGGTCCACCCTCCCAGGCTTTGTCTCTCCTCTTTGGGGAGGAGTAAGTTGATAGCTTACTGCCTGAGGCGCCCCTACCGGGGAATGCCGACGGGGCTGTCCAGGCAATTTTTAATGGCTAAAGCGCTCACGTTCTCGGGCGCTGGCTTTTCAAATCCCACTTTCCGACCTTGTGTCACATACTCCTATAGTGGGTAGGTGTTAAATATTGAGGACATTCCTATCATGTGAGAGTCCTCGTACCACGTGTGGTATCTATTCCGATGGATACTACACCCTATAGACCGGTGTTGTCTTGGCCTTCGGGGCATGATTCCGCCGGTCTATGGGTCTGTCCTGTGCAGTTCTAGGAGGTCCACCCTCCCAGGCTTTGCCTCTCCTCTTTGGGGAGGAGTAAGTTTATAGCTTACTGCCTGAGGCGCCACTACCGGGGAATGCCGACGGGGCTGCCCTGGAAATTTTTAATGGCTAAAGCGCTCACCTTCTCGGGCGCTGGCTTTTCAAATCCCACTTTCCGACCTTGTGTCACATACTCCTATAGTGGGTAGGTGTTAAATAAAGGACATTCCTATTCATGTTTTACCGCATGGTTGGAATCCGGTCATCTCCTACCACATTTAGTGGCGTTACTGTATTGCTATGAATAAATACATTGTATATTTTAACCTGTCACAATTTGTGGTTGTTACCTTTGTGACCCCTAGCACGGGTCTACAACAGTTATCAACCTCAAAAGTAGAGTAGGGATAGAAGAGGAGTATAGCCTGGAATGAGGGAACACAATGTTTGGGAGATGAGTTGTGGGAAGACAGTGTTAGAGAGATGAGTTGTGGGAAGACAACGTTAGGGAGATGAGTTGTGGGAATAGTAGGAAGAAAAGAGGTAGCGGATAGAGTTTATAGAAAGGTAGGGAGATGAGTTGCGAATAAGGAGAAAAATAAAAGAATGGACGCTCAGGAATGTCGCGTAGTGGATTGATAGGAGAGAATGCACGAAAGCTTAGCAGAGGATAGAGTAAGAGGGAAAGAGAAAGGTACACACTGAAGGGTAATTAATGAAGTTGAGAAGAAAGAAGGGAAGCGAGACAAGTTGAGGGCCCAGTCAAGAGACACGAGCAAGTACGTAGATGTGTGGAGCGGCTAGAATAGACACTAGAGGAAGGTAGGATAGGAAGCCGAATGGAGGTGAAGAAAGTAAAGAGAGAAAGAACGTGCATGAAATATACTATGGTGAATTTATGAGAAGAAGAGTTTTGGATAGTAGAAAAAAGTACACTGGATTTAGAAACGTTGAGTCACAGAGATTAGTAGAGATAAAAGTGTTAGTAAAAAGAGAACAGGGCGTATTAATCACGGGTGTGAATAGGAGGAGCACAAAGATATAATTTTACATGAATAAGTAAATGGTAAAAAAGGAGGTGGAATGTGGCAAGGACAAGGTACAAGTGAAAAAAGAAAATTCAATAAAAATAAATCCAACGCGAAAATATTGAAGTATAAATAGCTAAATATTTGATCGAATATATAAGAAATGAAACCCAGCACTAAAGATATGAAATAACATTTAAATAAATAGAAACAAACAATAAACAGCGTCAACTGTTTGGGGAGTGTTTTAAATATTTACAATATAATCGTGTAAATTTACACAGATATTCTAGCTGGAATATCATTTTAAATAATTAATTTGTTCAGCAAAGGTAGACATCAATTTTGTTTTATATCCCTCTATATTTCGGTTTTGTAAAGTTTTCTACACATTAAAATAGTTCATGTGAAAAAATAAGCTGTTTACTCTTAAACAGAAAATGTGTCTTCAACAAATAATATATATTAAAGATACTCAATATATATGACAATATTCCTTCTCGAGAAATACGAAATTATGCCAAAAAATACTCTGAACTCCATAACCAAAACCTGCACTTTAGCCTCGAAACATCGAACATAAAAGTAGCAAAGAGAGAGAGAGAGAGAGAGAGAGAGAGAGAGGGAGGGAGGGGGGAAGAGACCGACACTACATGCAATCATCTATACACAATACATGTGATCCCACATGTTAAATATTGAATGATAGTTCACCACATAGGCCTGGCCTAAAGTTCTGACATTTTAGAGGAAGTAAAACCAAATAGTACTGGTTCAGCTATTGAACAAGACCACACCGACTATCTTCCATATTTATTGGTATCTTACGTAAACAGTCGGAAGATGCTGAATCGCTTATGAGGATATGACTCCGTAGAGGAGGGGTTCCTTGTGACATTACCCAACAGGAACTCCTAAACCCTCTTTCTCACGTCTGCGCATACTCCAAGAATTTTTTTAATGACTAAAAAAAATTATCACAAAAAAAAAAGCTGTACAACTTTTTAACCGGACAAACACCGAATTATTCTTTTAACCCTAACCTAAACAAACACATACCTAACCTTAACCTAACACTAAACTTACTCTAATCTAGTCGGTGTTTGTCCAGTTCAAAAGCTGAATCAGTACACCCTACTTACCGACTAATGAGTATTTGGTGTCATTAGACTGATATATAACGTGAAACAAAACCTTTATCGTCTATTTAATTATATCAAATAGACGATAAAGGGTTGCTTAACGTTATATATTAGCCTGATGACACCAACTACTCACTAGTCGGTAACGAGCTGCATTTTCTTGTTGAGGTATTTGTACATAAGCAGTTTTATGCTTGCATGTATGTGTGTGTATGTATATGTTCAGCTCTATCGGTTATTGAGTACTATTAAATTAATATTGTAAGGTTCACAAGTTCATCTTTTCTAATTTGCTTTGATGGGGAATGTGGTTGGAGTGTGTGTAGGTATATTTATGGATATAGTAATATGCATGTATATATATATATACACATACATACACCTTCAAACTATAGTTCTTATCTTGGCTAAAAATAACTGTCTTTTTCAACTATCTCCCCTTCCCCTATCTGTCTCTAACACTATTCAGTTGGCGTCTTTACTTGTCCTTTACTTTCACATGGCAATGCAAATCCCAATACTCGCTCGTAGGTGCGAACAAAGAAAGAGACCAAAACTTTTATACTTGTTAAAATTTATCGTATGGACCAATCACATCTCGCTGTGTGTGTTGATTTTTTTTCCAATGTTTGTACCGCTATCGACATTTTTTTTTCAAATATTCACTTTTTCTGAAGACGTTCATAAATACGAACGAATCCGGTCAAATCTCGTTTCTTGTTTTACTCCTGTATTTAAATCTGTTTTCTGTTTCTCTTTTTTTTCACACATTTTGTCTATCACGACATTTTATTTTCATGACATAGCGTGCAGTTTACCCTATATATATATATATATATATATATATCATATATCATATATATATATCATATATATATATACACGTTTCGTTCGCAACAATTTCTTAAAACAACGTGTTTACATTTTCGCAGCCCATAAACATAAATATACTACATTCCTCTCTGCTCACATACGATTTAAATTAGCATATTTTAAAGTATATTTTTATAATGATGAATAACGTTCCTTTACTTATCTTACGACAGTTAAAAGGAACACAAACCGGCGTAGCTAAACATGCTACTGATAATGTGACGTATTTGCGTTCTCACGGCATTTTAAGAATATATATTTTACACGTGGTACATACCAAATAATCATTGTTTCGTCTCATAAGTGTGTCAAACAGTATTTACTGACCGACACCTCAGATTTATTTTGCATTTCTAGCTCCTAACGATATTGGGATTTACGTGACTAAATAGTAATTAATGAACACCTTAATTTGCGCAATCCAGATCAACATTGATTTCATTTGTTTTTGTTTACTTATTGCACAACATATATTTATCTTACGTGTCTAAACTAAAATGTACATTCGTTACACATGTTACACTTTTAGTCACATTTAACTATCCACGAGGGCAGAGTTAGACACAACGTAAGTTATCATTCCGTCGAAAATCCACTAACTTAAATAAACATTTACGCATGCTACAAGGATTGTTTTTCAATAACGGATAAGAAAATAGCTAACAGCCCGTCTCGAAACAAGTAACCTTTACCATCATCGGTCAGTGAAGGAGATGTCCTTCTTAATTTTGGCAATTTCTATTTCTGTTCAATTCAGAAGTAATCCTTTTCGGTGGTAAATATTGTCCGATTGGACCATATTTGCGTTCTCTCGGATGTTGATAGATGTTAATTCATTACTTTATTTTTCTCCCAGGCAACGCCGGGCGCCGGGTCTTGCTAGTTACTAATATAATAGTCCATTATCAACTTGTTGGGGCGTAATTGATGATTCATCTAGTTATGTAAACAATATCTGATTAAAAGTTAAAATCATTGTCGTTTCTCCCTAAAAAAATATAACAAGAAGACATCTCGAACTCTCATAATTTTTTTATTTTTCATTTTTTAACATAGTTCACCCCAAACAAGGCAGGCCGCCACTGTAGACGTAAGGGGCTACTGAGAGCAGCAAGTTCGTCAGAGCACAATCCATTGCAGTACTTGTAAAACAGCCACAAAGAAGCAACATTGCAGCGATGGGATAAGGGCTGGAGCTGGAGCTTGGTGGATAGTGAAGGAGCTATTAAGTTATCGACTATTTTTGGACCTTGTCTAAAAGGAACAAACTAGTAAATGATGCCCCAGCCCAGATGCGGCAAAAATACTCCATGCATGGACGGATGGTGGCTTAGTAGAGATATAGGATAATGTCAGGTGTGAGAAGTTTACTAGCATAGTAGAGGGATCCCATCTTTTTTTGCAGCAGCCCTAGCAATGTCTTCAATATATTTATTGTATCATCAGAATTAGTACCATCACTACCTTTACTAACCCCTAAAAAACTTACAATAATTCTTAATGAGATAGATAGTCAGTTGAATACTGATTAATATCAAGAGGGGACTGAGAATAATTAATGGAAGGAATAAAATGTTATGACTCATTAGGAAGGTTCATTACAAATGTGTATTAACATTGGATTTGAAGATGGCCGTGTTTTTTCTATCAGGTATGCAATCTTATTGCATCGTATTCCTCAGATGGGAAGTTCTTAGAAATAAACTTTAAACCAGATGTAAAAATAGTAATCACATAACATAGTTCAATAATATCAATATATTAGGCGTACATTCACTGACAAGGACAGGAGTAACAACGTGGAAAGAATTAGGAAGGCGAGAACACAGTTATTGAAATTTTAATAATTTATGAAAAGAGACATGAATATTGTTCTTATGGATAAAATAAACTGCTGATATATATATTTTGTGTAGTAGCCTACAGCTCTACTGTTGTAAGTGTAATCATTAAATGAAGATGAACCCCCACGCATTTGAGAATTGAGATATTTGTAAAATCCTCTGAATCAGGTGGTGAAAGCGAATATCGAATAATGATGTTTTCGAACGGACAGGGGCAAAGATAAATATAGCGATCGATCTTACGAGACAAACAATGGTGTATACAGGTTATATTCTGCGTGAAAACGAGATTTGCGAACACAATCCTTGGAAGAACAATGAGCCCCACAAGCAAGTGGAATGGCAATATCAAATACTGCAGTACGACCTCAATAATTGTATGAGTTGCTGGAAAGAAAAAAAAAATTGGACAACCTTGCAAGCCTACCATCATCTCAACTGCGACATGTGATAATCATGATGAAGCATGTAGATGTAAACTTCGCTTTAAATTTCTAACACTTCTCGATAAATATAACATCGTCATACATGATTTAAGTTATACTCCCCAACTCTCACCTTAGAAAGCCTAAAAGATTTCGTATGAGTTTTTTTATGTATTTCTGAAAGTGTTGTGAGAAATAAAAGACTCTCATATAAAACAACTTTAAACTTATGTAAAAAAAATAATGAATTCATCCGTTTCATTCATAATTAATATTTTCAAAGAGTATTAGACTAATATATAAAAGTTAGATACCTGTCCTAGGACGAGTAAAATAATTTCCCCAAACACGACAGATTGGCACCAACTTTATATCTCCTTTAGCAGACTAAATCATATAATGCTACTAAGATTAATGTCTAGAATCCTGTTTCAATCTTAAGCAAAATCCATTACATGATTTCAATTCAAAACATATCTTAAAGGTAAGGCTTAAACTTAAGGGGTATTGAGCAGAGATTGAAATTCAGGTAATCTTACTTAATTGATGACCAATGACTACGGATAAGATTAAAGCCAAATCGAAAACATTTGCTATTTCAAATATGAAATTGGGTCTATATTATGCTCCGAAAATCCTTTAAAATACGCAAAAGAAACTGAAATTTAGAGAAACGTTTTAATTGATGTCTTGTAAATATTGTTAAAATTGCAGGGAAATCGGAGATATTTTAATTGTCACGAAAGGCTTCATCTCCATATTTGCATCTGTTTCCACGGAACAACATTAAACTAAATAAAGCTCCATTGCGATTCCTTCCGGATAGCAGCCGTGTTCCAAAATTCATAATGATCGTTTATGTAGTTTACGAGGGAGTCCTATTCATACAAATATAAACAGACACTTAACTTATAAAGATAGAGATAGAACCCTTCATTGTAACCAAAAAACGAAATCGTGGAAATAAGAAATAAGTGATTAAAGATCTTCAATTTTTTAATTTGAAGTTAGGGCTCATGGATAACACCAGCTTTCCACACTACTATATATATATATATATATATATATATATGTGTGTATGTGTGTGTGTGCGTGTTCTAAGAGAGATGTCGGTTTCATTTAACGAGAGAAATATCTTCCTCCGGCTTATCCGTTTACGAAGTCGCTCTACTAACGTTTTTTTTCTCGTAAATAGACGTACACTAAGCCAGACTGGATGTCGCTAGATGCTTGAAGGTGTCGTTACGTTCGACTTCTGCTTAGGCATTTATTTTAGGTAATCAACAAATACACCGAAAATACTCCCACTTACCTGTAAACAAAACTAAATATGCTTATAAAACTATCACGTTATGAGACTATTATCTATAAACTAAAACATGCAATGTCGCATTTATTGTTTGGAATAGTCTATTAACGTACGCGTTCATCTTACCTGAAAATATTCGGCACATTCTATTTACATTTTTATCAAACTATTATCACCCATAATTCAAGTGGTCATTATTACCCTAAGAATGACTCAATAAATGCATCAGCCGAACCATACGTTTTAAACAAATTCTGCATCAAAGACACAATTCCATCTAAATATACACACAGACTCGTATATATTATATAGAGAGACTTGAATGCCTACCGGAGAGAACTCTAATGATTACTAGACACTGTCCTCGAGTGTATAATTCTAATTTGTACAGGGGGGTTGTCAGGACAACCTGACACGAGAATACTTCCTCCTGCTAGTACACCCTGACCAGATATACAATATAACATAGTATTTGAAGGCCGAATAAGATCTCCTCAGTATGGCTACACAGTGGCTTATACAAGGAATGGTGCATCTCTAAATTATGTTGCATCAAGCAACATCAGTAAGCAAGCTACTTCACCAGACTAGATTAATTCAAGTCCTGGAATCGGGTAAGACCAAGAGAATACAAGAGATATACTATAACATACTTAACTGGTCAATTGAGGAGAGGAAAATTAATGGTTATAACTTCTTTACTAACTCAACGTTTGACAGTTAAAGAATAATATTAATGTAACAATCGAATATCTATGAATCTCTGATAGAGATTAAGTGTTAGCCCCAGGAAGAGCTTCCTTAATTTTTCTGAAAAATTATATTATTTAATTATATATGTTCGATTGAACAAGAGCGCTAGCTTCTGTTTATTCATTTTCTGATCCATTTTTTCCAGTCGTCGAACGTCCTATTTGGTGTCGTTATCCATGGTGTGTAAAAAATCCTCATGTTTTTGGCGAACGTTTTCGACCGACATCGGTTATCTTCAGGCGGATCGATGAGTAAGCAAGATGAAACTGATGAATCCACAAAGAGGACGTTCTTTTAAACATTTCAGCAACATTTCAACATACCTTCACCCCCCCCTATAACGAGAATGGTTGATGCTAGATTTGTTATGCGAATGAACAACGCTTCCTTTATGCAGAGGCGAATACTACAATATTAATCCGTAAGAATAGACGTGTTACCACTTAAAATACTTCTGAAATCGTGTTATATATAACATTAGACTGTGTTATACAAAAACTTAGTTGAATGAATATCATAGAAATATATTATTAGAATGAGCTTACAAGATACTGAAAAAAAACCCGAAAAACAAACAGATTATTGAAGAATTAATATATCGAAGATTGATAGCTATTTAATTAAATCAAGCCATAACATTAGAAAATCAAATTACTGAAGATCATAAAAGAGAATTAGGTTTAATATGTAATTTAATCGAACGTTAACGATATAAATACCAATCAAAACGCACGAGTAATATCGCAGATATGAACAATGATAACACGAAAACAGACATACAAATATCTTATCATAATAGATATTTGGCGATTGTCTGTAAACGAATCTACGCCATTTTTCCCAAAGATATTACGCCAGGATTTATAAGATTCCTGTCAATCCTTGACATCTATGGAAATAAAGCAACTTTTTTGTCTGTCTACATACATACACACCACATATCCTACAAGACACCATCTTCAAATGTCTTCGATCTCTCTGTACAAGAGTTTGTCAGGACAAACTGGCATGAGGATACTTCACCGTCCAAGTAACACCTGACTAAATATGCGAAATAACATTAGGGGTGGGACGTAATGAGTGAAAATTTCAGATTCATGCGAGTAGTATTTTTTGTGTTCATTTATACATAAATAACACTAAACAATCAAACATTTTGAAAATTTTGCAAAATTCAGAAGGTGCAGGCGAAAAAATAGCCGTTAGGGCTCCACGGGACTCAAACTACATCATTTTTCGGTAAAAAATGGTTTCATGCGACATTGCAGGTCCTAAAACATCCTCAAAAGCTATGAATGGATATAGATGGTTACATCAGATATAGTACTGTAATAACATGGTATTTAGAGCTGAACTCACACCCCCTCGACACAGCTATACAATAGCTCATCCGAGGAATGGTGAACCTTCTCTTAGTGATGTTACCTCAAGTAACAGCACTTAGCTGGATACCTCACTAGACCAGATGAATTCTTGTTCTGGAATCCGTTAAGACAAAGTGACCAAAAAAAAGATACATCATTAACTGGTCATTTGGGGGAGAGGAAAATAACTATTTTTCACTTTTTTACTAACTCAAAGTTTACGATGTGGCAGAGAATCTTGATTAAACATTCGAATATCTATATATCTCATAGAAATCAAGTGTTAGCTCCATCAAAAGCCCCATTGATTTTTGTAAACTAACTTACTTAAGTAAAATGAAAACAAATATATGTCAAATATCGATGGTATAAAAATTTTCGTGGTTTCTATAATTATTTGTCCTCGTATGGATAATGGCCAAATATGCAATATAAATACAACCGGGTCATGAAAGGTAAAACAACTAAAATCAAAAACAAATTTTTCTTGGAAGTGGAGCTCTAATCTCACATTCACGTGAAGTAAGAACACATTATGATAACTATAAAAGTATAGTATCTGTTCTGCCCTCTGTCATGGAAGAGGAATACTTCTAGACTAAGACAATTTGTATCCTAATCACAATCCAAAATGCCTCCTTTGGATGAGCTTGGAAAAAAAAGTCTTGTGATAGACTCTGCTCTTATGAGGGGACAATACAATAGAGACTCTAAAAAGTTTGAAAACGTAATTCGTATGACTATGATTATGTTTAACCGATTAAATTTTATTTCACTTGTTTTTCCTTGATTTACTTTAGAATCAAGTACGTAGATATTCGGCACTTAAAAGGTAACGTATAGATTCAGAACAACTTCCTTGCTTTCCACGAAAAGTTTTACACATATTGAAATTTAAGAAAAATAAGATATATTAAAATGTTTGAAATGGTTATGTCTTCACAGCTCCCCTTCGAAGTCCCGATCATCGTTAATTAGGCCTGATAACTTTACAATGACGTCATATACATTATATATATATATATATATATATATATATATATGTATATATATATGTATATATATATATGTATATGTATATATATGTATATATATATATGTGTATATGTATATATATATATGTATATGTATATATGTATATGTGTGTATATATATGTATGTGTATATATATATGTATATACATATGTATATATATATATGTATATACATATGTATATATATATGTGTATACATATGCATATATATATGCATATATATATGTGTGTATATATATGTATGTGTATATGCATATATATACATATCAATGTGTATATATATGCATATATATATACATATATATGCATATATACATATGCATATATATACATACATATATATGTGTATATATGCATATATACATATGCATATATATATATACATAATACATATATATATATGCATATATATATATACATAATACATATATATATATGCATATATATATATATATATATATATATACATATATATATACATATATACATATGCATATATATATACATATATACATATATATATGCATATATATATACATATATACATATGCATATATATATATACATATACATATATATATATGCATATATACATATGCATATATATATATATATACATATATATATATATGCATATATACATATGCATATATATATATACATATACATATACATATGCATATATATATACATATATATGTGTATATATATATGCATATATATATACATATACATATATATACATATATATGTCTATATATATATGCATATATATGCATATATATATACATATACATATACATATACATATATATATGCATATATATGCATATATATATATACATATACATATACATATATATATACATATATATGCATATATATATACATATACATATATATATACATATATATCTCTATATATATATGCATATATATGCATATATACATATGCATATATATATACATATATATGTGTATATATATATGCATATATATATGCATACATACATATGCATATATATATATGTATATGCATATATATATGCATATATATATATATATATGTATATATATATATATATATATATATGTATATATATGTTTATATGTATACATATATGTATATGTATATATATGTATATGCATATATATATATATGTATATGCATATATATATATATGTATATATATGTTTATATGTATACATATATGTATATGTATATATATGTATATGCATATATATATATATGTATATGCATATATATATGTATATATATGTTTATATGTATACATATATGTATATGTATATATATGTATATGCATATATATATATATGTATATGCATATATATATGTATATATATGTTTATATGTATACATATATGTATATGTATATATATGTATATGCATATATATATATATGTATATGCATATATATAAATGTATATATATACATATATATATGTATATATATACATATATATGTATATATATACATATATATGTATATATATATGTATATGTATATATATAGGCATATATATATATGCATATATACATGCATATATATATATGTATATATATATGTATATATATATGCATATATATATGCATATATATATGTATATATATGTATATATATATATATATGTATATATATGTATATATATATATATATATATATGTATATATGTATATATATATATATATATATGTATATGTATATATATATGTATATATAATATATTCAGTGGTAGACTAAATCGTGGGTTTCCCAAGCCATCCTTCCAGTGATACAGTAAGGATTTTGTGTTAGATATTGTTGAGTAGAAGCGTTTTCAGAGAAATACAGCTGCTGAAAACTTGGTCTACACTGCATATATAGCTCATGTATCGCTCCAAGAATTCGTAGTAAATGCGACGGCTACACACCGGTACCAGGTTTCGGCTTACCTTACATAATACCTAAGTGGCTTGGGCGGTAGATCTATGGTCTTTCAAGGGTTGAGGAGCAGCTGGCTATAATCCTTACCCACAATGCGGGCAGATGATTTAAATTGATTGACAATGGCCGGAGTTATCCACCTTATCTCTGGCAAGTTGATGTCATCTCGTATGCCACGCTTTTGTTATCACTGACAAATAGAGGGGAATGCTAGTTACTCGGCATAATCTGCAATACTATTAAAAAAAATGTTTTTCTTCTTGCCTTGGAGCAGACACCCAAATCCATCGAGTTAAACTCGGGGAAGTACAGTTCAGATACGAGGAGGTTTACTTGCTATAAGCGTTGACTAATCGCCGTTATGAGGGGCGCTAGCGGCCTCTTTTCGACGAGGGGGGGGTATCGCGCGTCATTGAATAGATACCGTTCATTTCGCAAGTTGGCCAGCCCCCGACTAATAAGATGCTTTCTCGTCTAACCTGCTTCATCTAAGCGTGTGGGCTAGGCCAAATACCGGTAAATTAGAGTAATCTAAAGAAAACTTAAACCAAAGATTCCAGATCTTTAACTGGGAGCCTGCACTGTAAGGACTATGCTTACTGGCATTTCATACGACTTGATAAGCATAAATAACTAGTGAAAAACTGCAATTATAAACAAACTCCATAGACTAGACGTCGACATTGTTGCACTGCAAGAGATGCGCCTTGCTGAGACTGCTAGCCTGCGCGAAAAAGATTACACATTCTTCTTGCATGCTAAACCAAAAGGTAAGAATAGGGAGCATGGGGTTGGCTTTGCTGTGAGGAATAGAATATTAAAAGTGGACGAGCCTCCTACAGACGGCTCTGAACGTATCCTCGCATATGTGTATTCTTCTGAGTTATAATATATGAGCTCTGTGCGACCTAAAGTCCTAATCATTGACTTAAATTAAACTTGCAGTATTCACTAGTATCTTTGAGATGTGGATTTCTTCACTTTTTATGTGTGTTGCCCTATCAAGATACAGCTAAAGTTAAAACATTTTACTTTCTTTAACTATATATATATATATATATATATATATATATATATATTATTAAACAATCGCCATATATTTATTGATATACGTAATTCGAAAAGATTAAGACAACATCAGTACTGTCCGTTTTTAATTCAAACAAAAAGAGACCTGCAATATTCGCGGAATCGAAGGGCAACTATAGGTCCTCTTTGTTAGCATTTGAAACCGGCGGTACCGATGTTGTATTACTCTTCTCCAATTACATATATACATAAATATTACACTTTTATTTTTCTTTTTTTCTTTATATATATGGCCTTCGATGGGGTTTACTTCCACTAACCTGAAATATATATATCTAGTACAATTAACCTATATACAAAAATTACGCAAAGCTTGCTTTTAAATTACACTGATAACTTATAAACGTGAATAGGGCGGAGTCTTCAAGACGTAATCAGCTAAACACAGAAAAGATAACTGAAGGGAGAGCAACCTGCTTACCTTCATAATTTTTACTTGGGGTAGTGTCGGTGTTAAGTGGTAAGACGGTCCGCAAACGTATCCTGGGAGCATATAATCCACGTAACCATCGATCTCCATCTTCTTAGACAATGAGAAATTATTGCGTTTCGTTTAATTTGCGCGTACGGGGATGTAATGAGTGACCGGTGTTTTGCTGAGTGGTCGTTAACCTGTAGTCGAACGGAGAACTTAAAAGCTTAACAGAGTGAGTAGTTACGGAATGAAATAGATGAAGAAAGAAATCAAAATGTTTGGCTATAATCCGACAGTAGGTGAAGAGAGGCAAGGGACGAGAAAATTACCCCACGGCGAAATCTGAAGGGAATATAACATAGGAAATTAAAACAATTATGTATATATATGTGTGTGTGTGTGTGTGTGTATGAAGAGGGAGAGAGATACGTACCTGTGTTAATTATATACATATATGTATAGAAGATATATCTGTTTATCTATATATTTTCATACGTATATTTTAGAACGTGTGCTTACCGCATTCAATCAAAGCTTTTATCTATTTACTACTACTATTATTATTATTATTATTATTATTATTATTAACAACAAACATAATAATAATACATCTGATTCCCCCTCTATGGCTCCACATACTAATTGCGGTGGAACCAACATCAGTTGGTACCACATTAAATGGTTGTGAAAGATGGAAAGTTCAAGGAGGGAGAGCACTATTTAGGTCTCTACTAACGAAGAGAGTAATGTAATCCAAAAGGAATCTTTACTTAAAAAGAAGCCAACGTCCGTTAATCACGATATCTCAATAGAAAACGGTTGTTTCAATAACGAAAAGTTATTTGCAACACCGATTGAATATAGCGGAGGATACTTCGGATCCAAGTAGATTTGATGTCACTCAGATTCCAAGGAACGAAATATTTCTGACACGCGTCTTGTCGAACTATTCGGCAAAAATAAATTTGACGGTCAGTCTGAGAAAACACATGTAAGTTAAAATTTGCAACAATTGACAATTCCTAATTGTGAAAAACCTTCATAAGTACACAAGTGGGTGAAAAAAATAATAGCAACATAAGAAATAAAAGTGTAACTTACTATTTAATATTGAGTGGTTTGAACGATATTAGTAGCAAGGTAAATCTGAATTTTTGCTTTTGTTTTACTTTTTGTTAAGATATTCTATAACTTTTCACCCACTTCTGCGCTTAGTATTTTCTAGCGACTTGTTTCACCTATATATATAATATATATATATATATATAATATATATATATATATATATATATATATATATATATATATATATATATATATATATATATATATATATATATATATATATATGTGTGTGTGTGTGTGTGTGTGTGGAGAGAGGGAGAGAGATACGTACCTGTGTTTATTATATACATATATGTATAGAAAATATATCCGTATGTCTATATATTTTCATAAGTATATTTTAGAACGTATATATATATATATATATATATATATATATATATATATATACATATATATATAAAGATAAACAAGGAGAGAGAGAGAGAGAGAGAGAGAGAGAGAGAGGGGAGAGAGAGACATCAGACTACGAGAAAAGAAAAATACAATGCGAAAACGCCCAATCATTAATTGTGAGAACAGACTAATCGGCAATCGATTAGTTTAGCCTGACTGTTCTTTGTTGACATGGATAAGATTAGTATTTGATTATTCTTTAATTCTGGTCAAAACTATGACAGGAAATGAAATATGGATACAAGTAAAGAGATATTTGTATAGACATACATAGTACTCATAGGCATACAGACACACACACACATACATATATATATATATATATATATATATATATACTTAATACTCAAAGATTCGGTTTAATATGTTATATTTATAACATCGATAAACTCTTTAATCTTTTTGTCAATAAATATTCTGAACAGAGAATATTTTGAAGTGATGTTTTGAGGTTTTAATTTCCATTTGTCAGATAGTTTTCTATTATTTTCTCAATAATTGATGATAGCCAATATAAAAACAATACCATCACACGAGAGGGCCACATTTGTATCCTTCATTTGTTGGAGATTGTTGCTTTGCTGAGAAATATTTTTCCTCTATGAACGTCGTGTGCGACCTTTGACCCCACGATACTACTGTACCCGCTTAGTTCAAATTGAAACATACTTATGTAACTTTTCTGGTTAATGTAGTTTCATAATATATCATATTATGGGGGTATATCTACAAATTCCTTGTAGGATTTTGTGGCATATTTCCGTTCTATGGACGTCCGGCTGGAACACTGACCTCATGATATTATTATTGTACTATCTTTGGATAACAGATACTACACTTTTATCCCAGAACGAAACAAAGAAAATGTATTTTTATTTGAGTTTTACGTTCGATACAACAGTAATATCATATTAAATTAAAAAACTTTTTTACATTGGATCTTCAGAGATCGGGTGATCCCATCTTTTATGAACATGCTTTTGCGTATTATTATTATTATTATTATTATTATTATTAATAATAATAACATTAATAATAATAATAATAATAATAATAACAATAATAATAATATGGGGTGTATACTAAGTATTTTAAATATAGCTGCGGCTCGTAAACGTTTATTTTTATTACAGTAGTAATAATGGAGAATGATCCCATTGCTTGAAATTCTTGAAAAACGTAGTGTTTGCATTTATAGAGAATGTGCGATTCTTAAATAAATTGTTAAAAGTCACTATTACATTTCTAGTTCTAGGCATCTCTTTTTTGTTTCTTGTTTCTTGTTATTTATGTGTGGGCAAATATGTTTAAACAATTAATATTAATTAAATAAAAAAATAGCCATTATAAGTTATTTACGTTACCGATTAGAACGATGGATACCCCATTCCTATTTAACATAATAACATTTACTTTTTTTGTTTTTACTTTACTACAAGATATCCCTAGGAAAATACTTTGAATATCTACAAAAAAATTTAAACAGTTTTTAAATATATCCTATCGACAGATTCGTTCATGTTCTGGGTTGATATATAAACTAAATTGAGCATTTAAAAATAGTATGTTAGTCTGACATGGTATAGCAGATGGAACTTTGCATTTAAAAGAGCTCGATTGTCTGAAATAATATAGTTTCATCTTCAGGTTAATACCGAATCTTTATTATTGATATATTATTATCATAGTTAGTGTTAGTAATAAGTGATATTATCATTGTTGTTATTTAACATTATTTTGAGCATTTATCGGATGTTTGTTTTGAATAGAAAGATAAAGAGAATTTGAAAAGTCTTCATAGAGCGACCTTTGGCGTGCTTATTAAATTTACAGAGACGTTTCTGTTTACATATATTTTTTCAATGGATATCGCTCCAGATAAAGCATAGCACCATTTCATGCAAGGGGATGAAAAGAACGAACAAATGATTATTGCAAAGAAAGGAAATGCCTATTTACTTAAGCCTTGAAAAGCCAGGGCTGTAGTTAGGAGAAAAACAGCCAGTAGACTGAAAGTTCCACAAGCATTCAGTTCTTGGAACGAAGCTACTGGGATAGGAAGCTGAATTAAAACGAGGTATCAAAACAGCGAATTGGTGAAGACCACATGACTAACGGCTCAAAGTAGCTGGAACAAAGGAATCAGAAGATAAATTAGACAATTCTAAAGAAACATGTCATGATAGTATTTACAGAAAAGACCGAGATTAGTAACACTACGTTTGTGTGAGAGAGAAGGGGAGAGGGTGCATCGTTAAGAAAGAGAAGGGCGAATCAAATAAGAGATACGCTACTGAAACTTATCAAGAACCCTAAAATGAGACAGCAAAAATATGACAACAATACGTCACACAAGATCTTATAGTATTTTGTAGAGATAGAGAATATATTACTATGGCGTGAGTAATTGTTTGGAGCGATGGAGAGAACTGACGTTACGAGATGCAGGAAGAGCAATGAATTTAATGTATGAAATCCAAGAAAAATATGATGAGAATAAAAGACTTAGAAGTTGCAGAGTCGATTTCACTCTCAAAAACAAAGTCACCTACGAGAATCTCAAGAAGAAAAGGACACACCTGCAATTGAAAGACAAGCTGAGTCTAGACAGGATTAAACGAAAGACGCCATTTCAAACTCCAATCTACAACTGAACCAAGTTCAACTTCTAGATGAGCTTCATATCCCAATTGATTCCTAAGCGATGGGCGAGAAGCAACAATATGTAAGAGAGAGTTGTATGATAAGCCTATATGTTAATAATCTGAATAATATTCTCTGGAAGATCATTGATATAGAGAAACATTTTCTACTATATATATATGTAGACTTACTCCTTATGCATTATTACCTTACATGTGTAATCAATAATAGTAATCAACTTTTGAAAATAGAATATACAGAGTAAAATTATCTCGTGGATTAAGTATATACAAAAGTATTTGAAAATTAAAATATATTTAATCATTAAATTAGAAAATCTGGCATCCGTAAAAGGTTTGCCCCTTAATATTTAAAATATCTATTTTATTTCAAACATTTTATCTATAAACGAGGTTAACATTTTAATCTGTTGTTTCGAGTTCAAATATATTGATTTTCTAACATAATTAGAAAATATTGTTTCCGATTGTTGTCGTTAAGCGAGTCGGATTTCTGATTAAACCACACCCGAAGATCGTGCCTCAGGAGTGTCTGGATGCATTAAGTATTCCTCCTTGGACACAGCTATCATTTATACTTATAATATTGCAAGTGTTTATTCCTGATACAAATAGCAGCAAGACCTAGAGATAGCATGAAAACTCGAGGAAGGTTTGGCTCAGAACATACAAATGAATGGTGCTGAGATATTGCTGCCACTTTCACTCCGATGATTTGCAGTGCCGCGCCTAGCGCGTCTTTGCTTGCCACATACAAAAGCAGAGACGACCAGAGGTAAACGAATCCTGACGAAGGACTTCTCCTGGATTTTCACCAGAGCCCTGTTAGCAGAGTTCCGGCACTAAAGTGGTTGGTGCCAAACCTAATCGCTATGTATGAACCTGCCAGGCACCGGAGTAGCAGACTGTATAGTTTGGGCACTACCACGGTCAGAAACGATTGGACTTTAAGGTTGAATGGTGGCTGACTATTGACTGACGAGAATTAAAGGAAAATATCTCGGTTGCATTATCTTCATTAATGTGTTTTTATATTATTTTGATCGTTGATTCCCGATGTTGTTGCTACTGATTTGGCGGGAATAATTTATGTAGTACCCACCATATTTGTGAATTCCTATCTTTTGAAGTGAAATCTGGTAGTTTTTGTTTTATTAAGGAGTAACAACACATCAAGGCAAAAGCCAGTTGAAGATAAGAGTTGTAGAGATGGAATTGATTGGCAGTTTTGAACGATGAAAACTATTATTAGATGATTGAATCTGGTCAATGGAATGACCATAATAAGAATGCATATTAAAAGGTTTATGACAAGTAAACTTCATTAATATTCGTTTGTGACGTATTTTACAAAATGTAAACATTAATACAACAATTACACATTAATTGTACGAAGATTTCGAGTGATTTTTTGAGATGAAGTGTATTGTTGTTTTGATGTTACGAAATTGTTCGATACAGAAGTTAGCCTGCGATTATAGGCCTATCCTAGACGAGCCTTTTTTCGGGATTATTTCTCTTTTGTGTAATCTAGACGCATGCGCCGACCGGAAGTAAAGGTCAAGAATAATTAATTTGGCAATAATAAAGCGACGAAGAGACTGGACAAATGGATAGAAGAAAGAGGAGGTAGGAAGGAGAGGCGATTGTTTTTGGCTAAAGAACGAAAGACAAAAGAAATAGTCACTAATGCAACGATTGAAAATCAATTGAGACAGAGAATCCTCTTTGCTGCCATCGAGAGATGGAGATCAATAGCTCGTCTTTCACAATTTCCGAAGCAGCTGTTAGTCCCGAGATCAGTTGAGGCAAAGAAAGAAGGAAGTAAAAGAAGTAGAAGGAATCAATTGAGGAATGGATGAAAGTGGGAGTGGAGAAAAAACACGAGAACAAAGTAATTAGGTAAAAAAAGGAGAAGTACGGAAAGCTTAAGAAAAATATTAAAAGAAAAAGATTTGGTAACGAAGACGAATAATGAGAACGAAAGACAGAACAAAAGTTGGTAAGAATAAACGAGACGAAAAACAGAAGAAACGGGAGTTCATAACAGAAAAAGAACATAGAAGATGAGGAAAAACCAGAAAAAACAACAAAACATCAAGAAATTATTACAGAAAAGACAGAAAGAAAAGATTTCAGAAGAAGTCGAATAAGAAAACAATTTTGCAATACATAAAACAGAACAAAAACGATGTAGGATAACTAAGAGAAACGTGAAAAAATATGTGGAGGACGAAGAAAAGAAACGACAAAGAAAAAGAAGAATAGCTGGATACTAAAAGAGAAAAATAGAAACGGTGTAGGAAAATTGAAACAGGAGAGGAACATACATATTAGAAAGAGGAAAATGGTATAAAACAGATCAACAAAACAAGAAGAGTGAGGTGCAATGCCGAAGGGGTTAGAAGAAGTAAGGAATACGAATCAACAAGAAATAATGTTATAAAGAATTTCGGAAAGAACGAAATAAAAACATAGATAAATAAGGACAGAAAAAAACAAAAATCCCATGAATGAATAAAGAATAACAAGAAATAACTGAAAGATTGAAGGAGATGGAGAACGCGAGAACGAATGTAAATAAAGATAGTGTAATGGACAGGGAATAACAACGACGCATGATAGAAAAGAAGACACGTGAAAGGACGAACAGAATAAATGTTATGACAACAATAATAATTGATTTGGTTGTTTGGTTGTACAGCATATCAACCCTTTTCGGATTATTTAATGCCTAATTAAGTCAGTTTTGTATAGGTATCTATGCTTCAGGTTATTAATATCATTTTTTTCAATTACTAAATTATCTTTAATTTATTAATGTTATGTTTACATTGTTTTCCCATTTTAAATGAAAAGCTGGCTTAATTTTGTTTGCCTAATAAGAATGTTTTACTAAACAAGAGATACGAGGTAGGTTATAATTGCGGGCACTTCAAAAGGTTCACCTTAGATAGGAATTGTGAAAACAATGTAAACATAAAATTAAAAAATTAAAATTAATTCAGTAATTGAAAAATCAATTTTTGAAAATTACAATCTCTTAAAGCAAACCATTAAATTATTACAAACGATTAAGTATCGTGTAATACATGTATCATAATTAACTAGGATAGGTTAGATATGGTTAACTAACTAATTAATTTTATTACTTTATATAGAGATCTTAAATATGTAATGAATAAAAATAATATATCTTTATTATTTTTAAAATAAGGATAGGTTAATCAAACCCCTTTTGATTTTAATTTAGGACATGTATAGATACTAATGTTAATATTATAGATATAGTTTTCAGATAAATTTAGTAGATTATTATTATACATAATACGTTATGTGACTGATAAAATAGGTAAACCCCAGAGTGATGAGATAACCATTAGTAACCACTTGATCTATAAATCAATAAGGTAAATATTTTAGACTTCATATTGAAAGAGAAAATACTGTGAAAAGTGAAAATAATGATAGAATTAATGAACTTTAATTAGTACCGATTGAACGTCCCTTAGGCTAAGTTAATATAGATAAACACAGAATTTAAGATCACTTCAGACAGAGAATATAATTAATCTTTAATAAAATAAAATAAAACATTAGATTTCCTTAAAACATGACGCTAAATTATTACAAATAATAAAGTATTAAGTAGTTTATCATGAAGAAAAGATAAAAATGATAACAAGACGATATTAAAACTTAATAGGGGAATAATATCATTGTAAGATCAACTTAATTCGTAGGTAAAAATATTTGCAATTAATTAAGATTCTTAATTATGTAAGAAATAACGATTGTTTTAATATCTATAAGACTCTAACTAATATTTATCAGCTTATAAATATTGTGATTAATAAAAAATAAGATAAAATAAAAAATTAAAATGCCTTAAAACATAACGCACAATTATTTTTAAATGATAAAGTCTTAAGTACTTTATCATAGTAACCAATATTAGAATAATAACAAGTCGATAGGAAAATCTTATTTTAATTTTTTTATAATAAATAGGACGAGTTGGAGCAGGGAATCGAGAATGTAATCGCTCGTCATTATGGCTGGACCTCTTGGAGATCCAGTAGCAATTCCCGTCGCATTTCTCCCGCAGGAAGAATGAATGAGGACCACGGCATGAATGGAAGCAACCCCCCACATCGAATAAAAGACTTGAATCTCTCTGAGGAAAATCGTCTCCGCGTTTCTCTTCTGCCTGTCGATAAAATTTATCCACAGATCGTAAATCATCAACACCGATCACAACCAAAGAGACGCAACGAAACCGACGGCACCAACGCCGATCACGACCAGGCGACGAAAAAAATGTGAGGTAACTTTTTATGCATAACATTTTGGGTCCTAATCTGTGAAACGGAAAGAACTAAAAATCGAAAGATATGCCTAATGAACAATGTCGAATGAACTGTGTTTAATGAGTAAGAATTTAAAAGAGACATGTTTAAAATGCGTGATTTGAAATGTTTTAAGAACAGTTGTTTTAACGGGAATTAATGTGTAATAGGTTGACAGTTTAAAGGCTTAAAAGTGCCATAAAATCGCCCATAAGAAAATGTGTATTAAAAGTGCCTGTTAAAAATGTCGCCTAAAAGTGCCTTACAGAAAGTGTTAAAAGATTGAAACCGCTTAATAATCTTCTCATAAACTTTCGTATTGTTTTCGGTTACGAGAAGATTTAATTAACACACTTTATGTAACAACTTTCTTTTTGGGACCGTAACCAGTTGTTTAACTAGTTTAAGAAAACTGTTGCCGTCCAGGCAGGAGTAGTGACTATGAAACAAATCCCCCTTTGGTGCCGCGCCCCTTTTTGAGGACTATGTAACATATACATGTATATATATATACATAGATAAACATATATATATATATCTGTGTTTATATATTTTTTGTTGGTGATTTTATTCCATTAATTGCGACAATATATATGTTGTTTCGTTAGCCTTCATAATGAGAGCCAACTCTTCAAGCGTTAAAAGTGATCACTGCCTAGAATCTTAAAGTCAACCTCAACCGGAAATTGAAGATGCATAAAAGGGAGGGGGACGAAGATGTCGCTTAGCCTATAGCGAGGACAGGAAAGGGGGGGACTCCAACAGGTGATATTTTAGAGAGTTGGGTGGGGTGATATCTAGTGTCTGGGCCATCGTGACCTCAATTTCAACTGGGGCAGAATGCCGGGTGGGTTTAATTTAATAATGAGAATAAAATTATAAAATTATAACTGTCATTTCTGTTGTAATAGGTGATTATCGTGTAGATAAAAAAATTTTGATAATTTTAATTTAGGTTATTAATTGCTACTTTTGCATTCTATTTCAATGTAATTATTTACGGATTTTACAATTAGCTAAGTTCTGGTAGTGAATTTTGTTGTGATAATATTTGTTAATTGTAATTATATTATACTAAAATTAATACTAGTGGAATTACTATATAAAAGAAGTTTGATGGTGTTACTATCTTTAGTATTAATAAAAACAATTATAATAACAATAATAATAATAAAGCCAATAGTACCTACGATAGTCGCAGTGACAATAGTATCAATAATAATAATAGTAATAATAATAATGATAATAATAATAATAATAATAATAATAATGATAGTAGTAGTAATAATAATGGTAATTATTATAATCTTGTTATTTGTGAAGTCATTAGGCGAAATAAGTCTGCAAGTGATAGTAAGCTTTTATAGTTCTACTACCAATAATGAAGACTAGGCACAAGTCAATAATTAAGTGTTCAGGATACTAATCGAAGGATTAAGTAATTGAGATTAGATCAATCTAAGTGGTATCAGAGTTAATAGCTATCATAGTTATGGGTTTAGGTGGAAGGTGATTCGGGTATAATTGGTAGTATGACTGAGAGGCTTTTGAGGCTGATAATTTTAGGTAATACTTAGAGATTTGATGGTTTAGTGGGGTGGTTATATATTTATAGGTTCATCGAGACTTGTTGGGGGTGGGGTTGGGGGGTAAATTCGGGTGGGTGGGTAGGGGGTTGTAATGTGTTATGAAGCAGAATATAATCGGGGGGGGGGTTAATGTAATTATTAATTTCTAAATTTTTTCGTTTTTAAATATGTGGGGGTTTGTGTGGGGTTAAGGTGGGGTATGTGGGTTGCTAAGGAGGTAGAGTCTACTATGTTTACAGTTGATATACGTCTCTTGTTTTCTATTTAGGAGTTTATTTCTGTCTTTAAAACGGATAATTTCTCGAATACAACGCAAATCTCGAAGTCAGTTGGCGGTCCTGACTGTTTATTAGTGTCAATTTCAAACTTCGATTTCTCGAACTCTCGGATATCTCGAAGTTAATGTTTAGTCCCATCAAGTTCGAGATATAGAAGTTAATTGTATATATAGATATGTGTTATATATATATATATATATATATATATATATATATATATATATATATATATATATATGTGTTTCTATATGTATGTGTGTGTGTGTGTGTGTATGTGGCATGTATCTGGTGAGTAAGTAATTCAGATAGAATGAAAGGGAATAGGCTACTTGAAAGAAAGAAATGACATGCTTATTCATAACATCCCTCTGACTGTTATGACTTTAAACAAGTAAATGTGTTAACAAGTCTGTTGCTGCTAATTATAAAATTCGTCGATCGAGTGCCCAAAATCCCATTTCGTTTTTTTAGGGGGAGGTAAATTTAATTTCATTATAAACTTGTAGCACCGTAACAAATACATTTATGTAGACCATTGTAATTTTGATATAAAACATATAACAAACAATATATATAATATATCATAACACATATATATATAAATATAGTGTATGATATTCATATACTATATTATTTATAATATATATAATATATTATATATATATATGTATGCTATATATATATATTATGTATGCTATATATATTATTAATGATATATATATATATATTATGAATGCTATATATATATTATTAATGATATATATATATATATATATATATATTATGAATGCTATATATATATTATTAATGATATATATATATATATATATATTATGAATGCTATATATATATTATTAATGATATATATATATATATATATTATGAATGCTATATATATATTATTAATGATATATATATATTATGAATGCTATATATATATTATTAATGATATATATATATATATATTATGAATGCTATATATATATTATTAATGATATATATATATATATATTATGAATGCTATATATATATTATTAATGATATATATATATATATATATATTATGAATGCTATATATATATTATTAATGATATATATATATATATATATATATATATTATGAATGCTTTATATATATTATTAATGATATATATATATATATATTATTAATGCTATATATATATTATTAATGATATATATATATATTATGAATGCTATATATATATATATATATATATATATATATTATGAATGCTATATATATATATATATATATATTATGAATGCTATATATCTATATATATATATATATATATATTATGAATGCTATATATCTATATATATATATATATATATATTATGAATGCTATATATCTATATATATATATTATGAATGCTATATATCTATATATATATATATTATAAATGCTATATATCTATATATATATATTATGAATGCTATATATCTATATATATATATATTATAAATGCTATATATCTATATATATATATATATATATATATATATATATATATATATATATATATATATATATTATGAATGCTATATATAACTTGTCACGAATGCCGCCGGTCGGGACCACCGAAAGACATTACGTGACAAAGATAAAAAAAAAGTTTTTTAAAAAAAAGTTAAAAAATCCGGAATGGCTCGTATTATCCCAGGTTCAAATAAAACGTCATATGAGATGGGGATTTCTCCAATATAAAATACCGTCAGGAAACAAACAAAATATACGAAGAAACGACAAAAAAACATTAGGACTTAAATTTATATTCATTTATTTAATGAAACTGTATACTAGAAAAAATGGGAGTGTATCTATAAAACAAAACGAAATAAAACATCAAAACAAAAGTATATTTGTAAGAAGAGGGGGGGATTGTCTATCCTATCCCTATAGTAGCAGGATTGATTTCTACACAAAAAATATACACATATATAACAGCCCTAGGGGGCAAATGTCCGTGAAGAGATATTCAGGTTGTTACTTACAACTGAATGCATTGTTCGATTTAGAGTAGATATTTCCGGCATGTCGTCGTAGCCGTACCTCCTTGCACATGTAGTTTTGAAATACATTTTTTTCTCAGGAAAAACAATTTCTGGCTGGTTACTTTTTCTCCGCTTAGTTTAGCGGGTCGTCTCGCCCGAGCCGAGGGCGGCTATAATTCCATCTTCAAGCTTTTTCTCCGCTTAGTTCAGCGGGTCGTCTCGCCCGAGCCGAGGGCGGCTATAATTCCATTTTCAACAGGCTCGTCTCGCCCGAGCCAAGGGCGGCTATAATTCCATTTTCAACAGGCTCGTCTCGCCCAAGCCGAGGGCAGCTATAATTCCATTTTCAACAGGCTCGTCTCGCCCGAGCGGAGGGCGGCTATAATTCCATTTTTAACAGGCTCATCTCGCCCGAGCCGAGGGCGGCTATAGTTCCATTTTCAACAGGCTCGTCTCGCCCGAGCCAAGGGCGGCTATAATTCCATTTTCAACAGGCTCGTCTCGCCCCAGTCGAGGGCGGGTATAATTCCCTTTTACAACAGGCTCGTCTCGCCCGAGCCGAGGGCGGCTATAAATACATTTTCTAAAGGCTCCACTGCGATACTGTAGTCGCACATCGGTCGTCTCGCCCAAGCCGAGGGCGGATATAATTCCATCTTCAAATTCCATTTACAAAAGGCCCGTGCCTTTCCTCGCGACTTTCTTGTCGACGGTTGTTCATTTCTTCCCCGTTCAGCGCAGAGATACTCATGAAGACTGACTATAGTTGTCCTCAAAATATGTCCGTCTTAACCCGGCAGCTAACGTACTTCCTTGCCGGCATCTTTCGTCCTCTGTGTCGCGTTAACTTCCTGTTGACTGTTCTTCTTCGCGTGCGGCTAAAGTTGTTTTTTTTTGTCTTCACTCTCTCTTTTTCATCTCTTTTCCTGACGTCATTCGAGTCGCATTATTATAATTTCTCGGTCGTGTATAAATATGCAAAAATGAATCCCATCTCTCTCCGTAAACCGGAGGTCGTGAGTTCGAATCTCGATAGCTCTCCCTACATTTTGTAACAATATATATATATATTATGAATGCTATATATATTATGAATGCTATATATATATATATTATGTATGCTATACATATATATTATGACTGATATATATATATATATATACTATGAAAGATATACATATATATATATATATTATGAATGATATATATGTATGTATATTATTAATTATATATATATATGTATATTATGAATGATATGTATATATATATATATTATGAATGATATATATATATATATATTATGTATGCTATATATATATATATTATGAATGCTATATATATGTATATTATGAATGATATATATATATATTATGAATGCTATATATATATATGTATATTATGAATGATATATATATATGTATATTATGAATGATATATATAT
>OY744516.1:153530438-153550438 GCA_963556195.1 Sepiola atlantica
GGCTTTATGTTAGGTGTTTGCCTCGCTTCTAGATACATTTGTATAGTAGTATTACTAAAAAATATCATTTAAGCAAAATAATCTTGGCCTTTTGTGAAATCCAACAGACTAAATGAAATTAAGGTACCGTAGAATATGAAACAGCTGAAATGACACATTTTGCCTTAATCACACTTTTGGATACTTCCCGTTGCATTAGTAACAGCATAATAAGACGCATTTAAACTGTTTTTTACTAATGGCCTCAAACAATACATATATTTATTTACAAACCTGTTTGTTATGCACAGATTTTTAATTAAAAAATAACAGTTTCATTTACAAAGCGTTTTGCTTTGTAAACTTCAAAGGATTATGAAAATTAAAATAAAATAGAAAAATGTTAGATACGCATAATGTATAAACATAAACATATTTTAAAAAAAATCTTTAAATAAAAAAGAAATGGTGTCACACAATTTGAAAAGTTATTTTTAAAAAACGGATTTTTTTTTTAAATATTGGATTTTTCGCTAAAAAATGTTATTTATTAATCATGAGCGATACAACCAAAGGTAAAAATCGGTGTTATAACAATTACTAAACTTTATTTGATTCAATCCAACAAAATACAGGAAGTTGCTGTTCCTTGTTTTACAAATGAAAATTTATATGAATACAATATTCTTTCGCAACAGTAAACATAATCAAGCAATTTAAAAATAAAATATATCTAATAAATACCTTGCATATATCTGTATAAAAAGAACACTTTTCATGGTAATGATGATAATAATAATAGTAATAATAATAATAATAATAATAATAATAGCAACAACAACAACAATAAATTTTAACATTACAAAGCCACCTAACACGTCTACTGCAATGTGCGAACTTAATATAAGGTTGGAACATCAACTCACAGAGAACAATGCAAACAACTCGTTTATACCAACAGGAAGTCAAACACGTATTACTTCTAGACAACATTTACAAAGTGGATGGTTTGGTATCACAGAGTGCAAAACGACAGTAGGGTACAAGCTTGAACGAAAGCCAATCTAGTTTCACACTCGCCGAGAGAAATGCATTCAAATTTAAACTCAGTAAGTCATTATTTTTTAATCTGCATGGTTACGTGCCATTTTTGCTTTCTACAGTGGCTTGATTTCCTTTGGATTTCTTTTCATAATAGCTGTATTTCTCTAATATAAATTTCTATCCGCAAGATTCTCATAAATTACGAACATTCATACTGTGAAAATGTACTATGTTTAACCATGATTTTATTATTATTTGTTAAATGTTAATTAAACATTAGCAACCTAAATACTGTTAGTCAAAATTAATCATAATATTTAAAATGTGGCAATATTTTATTTTTAAAATGTTATTTTTTATTTTAAACCTAATATCTTGCAATATCTATAAAAGTGGAGAACACCAATAGCATATTTGGTATACGCTTTTGTTTATACTAGTGTTATAGTCCCCCTTAAAATAGATTTGCCTCATTATTAGCTATGCCAAAAAGTGATGGATCACAGGGACTTGTTTTAAAAAATCCAACTAAAATAAAATACTTGTCCGGTGTTAAGAAAATCATCGGTATATGAAGTTATGAAAATATGTATTTCTTAAAATAAATGTATACTCAAAATTTAAAAAGTCAAAATGCATTTTTGTTAAGTTTTTGTTTCGCGCATTAAACCCTCATAAGTGTTTCCCCATAGTTAAAAAAATGTTTTCTTGTAAATTCGCGGATATCCCAAAATAAATGTTATATAATTTGAAAGAGTATTGAATTGAAGTAGATATAACAAATAAAAATAAATACTCAATAAAATAATACCATCGAAAGGGTGTTAAACTCAAATCCTGTCTTAAAGAGAAATATTCGCAGTTTTTCGTTTTTTGTTGTAAATCCTGAGAATAGTTTTTAATGTGATGAACACAGTTTAAGTTATTTATATTTCTTAGTCAGAGATGTTTTAACATTGATAAATATGAATTAAATTAATATACATCAGTGTAACGGAAAGGCATATTTATTTAATTAAAAAAATGTTATACTACGAAAATTTAGCTAAGATATCAACATTTCATTTGATAACTATGTGAAAAAATAATTTAAATACTTTTTCAGTCAAAATTTTAAGTATTTTTTACGGAAATCACACGCAGATATAGTCTGCTAGTTCCGTTTGTTTGTGTTATTTTGTGTTTTTGTTGGGGATTTTCTATTTGCTTGCCATGTGCACACAACCGACTGTTGCTGATATTATGCAATGACAAAAATCGATTACTAAAAACAACTACATATTTTTCGTCTTCAATTGCACAATTATTCATAAGAAATAAACATATTGAAAAAACATTTTTTGTTATTTAGCTTAAAAGACTAATAGTGTAATGCTTCGTATTTCAACATTTTTATTTTCTGTCCTCTTTTTCTATTCATTGTTTTCTTTTATTTCATAGTTGCTTAAGTAAAACATTATTTTCAGAAAATTATCTTAAACTAATAATTTGCAATATTTATAGAATGATTCTTAGTTTTCTGTATAAATCAGATATTTTTATTAAATCGACAAATCTAGTGTATATATTTCGTATATATCAAAAGTGTTAAACAAAGTAAATGGCAATTAGTAAGAATTGTATTCCCAACGCAAAATGAACCTTTTGTTTTTTATTTTTTTATTTTTTTTATGTACAGACTAAGCATTAATTAAATAATTACAATAATAAAAATAAACAATTCTTACCAGCGAGTAAATAAAATAACGGAAAACAAAATATTTCAACAAGAAATGGTGTTTTCCTTACGTTTTTGCCCCATCATACTTGATTAAAGACAGTAAAAAGGGTTTACTGTTTAGACGCTATAACAAGGTAAACACAGCTTTGAGAATATTCATTAAATGTACTTTGTATTACATATATATGAATTTTCATAGAATGTATCTGGAAATTTGTTTTTGATAAAACTTTAAATCAAACAATGACAAATATATTTAGAATTTTTAATTTACCTTTTAGAAACGAAAAACGCCTTTCCGCTCGTTTTACGCCTTTTATTAGGCAACCCTGCTTAAAATATATTTTGAAATGTTTGAAATGGATATATTTACGATTTTCTAAATATAAGATCATTTAAACACAATTTTGTGATGATTTTTAAGTAACTACATTTTTTAAATGTAAATATACCATTTAAATGAATTTTTACGATGTAGCAATCAGATAAGAAATACAAACTTCGTTCATCTCTTTTCTTGGAAGCATAGACAAAAATGGAATATAAAAATCACATTTATCAAAAGATGCTAAGTATGATCGGTTCGAAATAACCGTCATCTTGATATTGAAGGTACACGGGCGATACTAACAATAGAAGAACGAATTACTTAAAACGTCTAAAAATGGCTGACTAAACGAGAGAAAGTTCCTCCCGTGGATTGAATAAACGGTTCCGTTAGTAATTCCGTACCGATTCCTAAGTTCGTCAAGACGCATCTGAAGAAGATCAGAAGTTATATCGGTCGAAACACTGTGAGAAAACACTTCAAGATGAAAACAGTAGTCCTAATACTCCAAATGATACAAATGAAAGAATTTCGAAAAAAAATTATATTTTAATATTGAAATTAGAAGTTTACAATGAAGTATTTACACAATCGCTAACCGCACTTATTCTGCGTTGACATTGATTAAGTCCAGTTGCCAGGAGGAATTCAAGATGTTTAGAAGCAATGCAAGAATAAGACATAGGGTGCTGGTGTTTTCGGAGTTTTCCCTCAACTAAGCTAGTTGTTCTACAAAGACATTGTAGTTTAGTAGCATTTGTATTCAACTATGATCAGGGGGTAGATGAGGTCATGCTTATACGTATAAGGTATTAAAATAAGTGAATTTACAGTCACAACCAGTTTTCAAGTTACCGCATCTTTTGTTCAAAATGTGTCTAATCTATCTACAGTTTAAATCATTGATAAAACATGTTCCGTTGTGTGTGGGTTCATACCTCTTATTTGAATGTCTTGAGAATAAAACAAATATGAATTACTCATTTACTGCAAACCCCATTGGTTGTGAATTATTTCAATTATATTTTCCGTCTCTGCGTTATGTACTATAAACACAGTTACATAGTGACAGACACGCGATTCTCTGATTTGTGACGTTTCTTAAAATCATAATTAAATAATATTTTGACAAATATACATATACATGCATTTCGTAAACCTTGTAAATTAAAAATCAAAACTCAAACTCATTTTATCCGTTTTCATTCAAAATATGTTTCACTCCGTCCCACGTTTTCCATTTTATTTTCTATCTATCGCTAAATCACACGAATAATTATCTCATTCTAATTGTAACATTTTTTCTTCAAATTAAGACAAACATTACCTAGGCTAAGGCCCCACATCTTACTGATATGTGAAGCCCCCTTCTGAAGCACCCCTCCTGGCTCAAGTGGATTAGACTCAACCGTCCGAGAACGAGATTGGAGCGATCAAACGTTGTTATGTGAAGATAGTGCTACCGATTGACCCAACCATCTGCGAATGTGAAGAGTAAGACCATACGATAAAGCATTGCATACTCCCCAACCAGTGCTGTATGAAAGGTGTTGCAGAGTAAAACGATAATGCAAAGGACTGCGTAAATGTGTAGACATGTATGTTCACATGCTTCAAAGACACGCACAGAAAAATAATCTAAGCTTTGACTTACGAAAAAAATAGGTATCTACTTTTATTGAAACGTCATATGAATTGAATGTAACCTATTTCATAGACACAAACTTATTTATATCAGTCTGTAAGATATGCCTCTTCGTTCTTTTCCCGCACACATGCACACGATTAAGTATAGCTTGTTCATTGTTGAACCATCAACAACATTGGCTTTCACAGTGATTAAATTTGTTGTTGAGAAAAGCTAACTGACATAGAAAACTGGATATTTGAAAAGATAATTCGCGCCGGGTATCAACGTGTCGGCATCATGGCTGCTGTTCAATACTCTTTGTAGGCTTTAAGGCAATATGACCTGACAGTGACTGTTGTAGACGTTCTAACTGCATAGGCAAGCCATAATTCACCAGCCAACTGAAGAAAAATATGATGAAAGATCCGATCCATGGAATAAGGAAAGTCACTGCCACACGCACGAGAGAGAAATTCTGACATTAAAGCTAAAATGAATATCTTGACAAATGGATAGACACCTCGGTACAAACTTAAACATTCTATTAAATACGGTATAATCAGGTTATTCTCATATGATAATACCTTATGATCTGACCTCTTTCTGAACAACAAGATCACAGGTGGTTTTCTAAATCCCTTAAGGTTATTCATTTTATACGTGTATAAGTAAAACATTTGTTTGGGTTTGTTACGCTATAAATGATGCCAACTTATCAGTTGTGATAACATAGATTTTATTAAAAACTAAATGTTTAAAGAAACAACTGTTGCAATCGATCTGAAATGTTCGTATGTGTTCTGTCATATTATTCTGAAGACAGTACGTTTCATTTCAGAGTCTAATATGAGGTGTTAATATCAATTTAAACGGGCCTTTATACATGTGAATTCTGTCATTTTGTATTTTCCCTCAGAGGTGATTTTAATGAGGTCATATACGTCACATCTATTTAAAATATCAACCGATGTCAACGGTCTTTATTTATTTGTTTCCCCACGAGAGCAAAGTTTGACACAGGGTCGGTTTGTAATGTGAGGAAAATACAGGCCCGCAAAGACGGGAACTCTGTATAAAGACAACAATTAAACCTGTGTCAATGTAAAATATTTCGTCTTAACTGACAAAGAACAGCAAAGATAAATTGTAGTTTTAGAACAGATACTAGACTTTGCTCCTAGTCAAAATGAGATTATGTGTATTACAGCATTTGTTTATGTCCTTAGTATGATATTATAGCAATCAGATCAGTATACATTAGGAGATATATTTATTTCATAAATATATATATATATATATACATATATATATATACATACATATATATATATATATATATATATATAAGAGGTAACTAACACAAATATCATATCATTTTACATTCGTTTTTATAAACTCATAATACGACATTCTTTAGTTAACGACAGTAGAAAAGTAATGAACGCGACTGCGCAATGTTAGTAATAGATAAATACACATTATTCATAGCAAACATACAAAAATTAAATGTATTTTATATTCAGTATTTTCAAAAATGTTACCAAATATTCCAATAGAGAAATAAAACATTACATTAATAAATCCGAAACTTTTCTTTATTTAACAGTGTTATGTAAATGAATAATATAACATAATATTTTGAAATAATCCATATATAGTACTGACGAACGATCTAAAGACAGCCATTTAAATGTCTATTTAGCATAAATATTTTTAAACAGTTCATAATATAGTAATGTTTTGTGCAATACATTTGTAATTTTATTGTGTGAGTTTGTCCATATAGATGTTAACACTATGGATATTAACACCAATTAATTACCATAATTTAATTTTTTTTAAATTTGCTAAAACCCTGTCCTCTAAAATGTAATTCATACTGACAGGCAAAAGCGAGATGAGTAAAGGTAAAAAAGCGTGTAACTGGCTAACTGATGGGCTACTCGCTTTCTCTCTCCCCTTCTTCCCATTAACGACGCCGTATTTTTATAAAGCGAATTGATTCCTCATTTTCTTTGAATTCAGTAAAGCATTGGGTGCTTCTGTATTATTGGGGCAGATGAAATTTCCATCTCTAATTCAGGAGAGTGTTGAAAGGGGAGATGATTCAAAGTACTGCAGTTTACGGACCGGACTGAAATAATAACGTTATAAGTTAGTAGCAATGCTTCACATGGCGAGGTGGGGGTTGATTCACTATTTTGTTTATTACATTGAAAGTACCGAATAGTTAATCCCCCCCCAACTTCCCCATATTTAAAATGACTTTCAAAAGTATAACATTATTATTTCAGGCTGGTACGTAAACTGCATAATTACCCTTTTTTAATTTATTATCGTACTAATTCTCTGTAATATCCTTATGGGTGATAGTATCAACAAAAAGACATTTTGAATTATCTCCTCTTTCAACTGACTCTTCTAAAATGAAAAATAAATTGTCATCGGCCCTAATACTACAGAAGCAGTGAGACTTATTTAAAAGATAAATAAGTTTGTATACACATTATCAAGATGTTGATGTTTTTCTATTCATACGAATAAATGCAAGTTTTAATTTTTGTTTGCAAGAAACTTCTGAATGAAAGCTTTATTATTTTAAATTTTGGTTTAAAGTAGTACATTTGCGAAGTGATAGCGAGCTGACAAAGTTAGCAAATCATTAAAACAAGGAGCCATTCAATTCTGACGACGCTAATGGTTGTGAACGTTTACGAAGTCTTTAATTGAGATCAAATGAAACACAAGTAATATTAATTGAGTTTGAATTTATTTCTTTTAGCAGGTTTCTTAAAAGATATAGATTTAACATTCAAACTGAAAATGATAAGAAATTAAATATTTATACGTGTATCTTATATTTTTACTTTAAAGAAGTGATCATTGGATCACCTATTGAGTCTGTTTTAACCCCTGAACACCAGGATGATCTGGGCCGACCTCTGTTTCTTGTTTATGTACTATTTGATTTAGTCGTCCGATATCAAACATTTGTTGGTATGGTGTAACATTCCTTTAATGCAGATTTGCCCTCGTCATTTTCCAGTCTTTTCCTGAACTATTCGTTGTGCTCCTACAATTATTGAGGGGTAATTTACTACATGTTCTATAGTATATCTAGCTTGTCGAAAAATTCAATGCATTTTTATATTTTTCTGCCTGTTTCTAATAATCTGTGATAGCGAAATCTACTATTTGATAGAGTTGTTTGTTTTCTATTGGTTGCCTATAACATTCACTGATTTCTAGCTTTAGTTAGTCTGTTTGTACTCAAATGCCCCCAGACATGTTATGCCTTTAATCTCAAGATACTGACCCCGGTTTGTGTTTGTATCATTTGTCTGCATATTTAAAAGGTAGTCTTTTGCGTAGCTCCTAGGAGAATATCTATGCGCGCTTCTATATTTCTTTTGAACATACTTGCTGCATTTCCTTATGATGTAGTTATTATTATGAATATCATTATTGCAACAACTACTACTACTAGTAGCAATGATGTTATTCTTCATGCCACATGTCTTAGCTAGTATATATGACAAACGAACATATACTACACTTCACTTGAAGGACGAGAGCCTATCTGGGAGGATGTCATTATGAAAAACATATACTACCCCTCTCCAGCAATGGATGGAGAGATGACCTTATAACAACAGAAAAGATGCTACACTACACATCCCCGCAAAGGAAATATTAATGACTGGGAGAATGGTCCCATGACAACAGAACATATACTTCACTACGAAGCTCCTTCAAAGGCGGGGGTAATACACGGGAATATGGTTTCATCGCAATAGACTGCATACTGGAGTAACCCCTCCCTCGAATTAAGCATCGAAATATAGTACATTAGTTTTAAATAGTATAGTAAACTAGATTAAGCGTTAGAACAATAATAGTGTAGAAGTAATAGTATAGTTCCGGCTTCAAACAAATACCAAATCTTCATATCAATATATATGTAGTAGTAGTACTACCGTTTGTCAGCACGACATGTATTTCTATAAATGTTGAGGGATATAAAGCATTATTACATCAATACCTAGATTGCAAACCGTGTGCTTTTGTGTAAAGCTAGACATTTAACTGCATCTACTTATAATCTGATCAATTCATAATTGAAGATCAAATCTACTAATTCACAAATTATGATCTTGCCGCGGGCGATATTCCAAACGGGTTTCGGCATCATATGATCTATGATGTGTGTAGTACAGTACCGTCAAAAGAAGAAGAGTGGATATCTTCTAGAGTTGGCCATGCTTGACCCATGAACGACCTCACAGACAATAACGGTGGACAGTGTAAAGAAATCAGTGTCACAGGAAACAGTAAACGAGACGTTAGAGTTGCCAAACTTCTGTCCAAGAACTGATCAATCGAAAGAATAGTTGGCGCTACTCGACGAAGATTGGGGGCGTTGAACGTTATTGTTGTTCAGTTCGTGAGGCGGGAAGCGGGCGTCTAAAATGCACCATGGTGGGAAGAAACGTCTACAATTTGTCATAATTGACCAGAGCAGATGGCGGCTGTCAAATCGAGCGGAGGTTTCTATATTTCGCTGACCCAATGTCAGATTATGTAAAATAAATGTTTACATTCGTTTATTTTCTTTATTTTCTTTTTCTGAACTCTTTGATTTTCTTCAATTTACTCACTTCTTTAATTTACTCCGAAGACTCACTTCTCTTTCTTCTTTCAATTTACTTATTTATCTTCATTTATTTATTTCTTCAATCTAATTCTTTTTCTTTAAATTACTTATTGAATATATTTATATAAAATACATGCTTACAATTATTTCTAAATTTGTTTAAGATATTATTCATTTTTTATATATTCTCCTTCTGCCTTTGAACGAAGTGTTGTAAGGAAGGAAACGTGTTCATTTCATTTTGTATTATTGTGATTATTCGGAGCACAGTCCTGATCTTCGATTTTATTCTGAGAAGGTGTCTGTCGATGTAACGACCGACCTTCTTCAGGCGCGTCTTGTCAAGCATGTGAATCTTTCTGTAGAACTCAGTAATCTGTTTGATATTTTGAATGGAACCCTTTATTTAACCACGGGATTAACTTTCTCTCGTTCCATCAGTCATGGCAAGGCAGAAGTTTTAAGTAATTCGTAATAGTATTCTTAGGATCGCCTGTACTGAGGATGTAAACTTCAAGACCGTCACTTAGAATTGATTATTACTTACAACTGTGTGTTACGCTAGGGGTTAGCGTGTACAATGTAAGTATGCATTTTAGGAGCCTTCAACCGGAAAAGTGAAGTGGTTCCCTCTAATTAAGTTAGTACTAAATCTGGTTGTGTAGTTGATAGCTAAGTGTGTAGAATTTACTATTCATAAATCTATAATTACATCTTTTTTTGCATTTATTTTTATATTACAACCTCACTACCGGAAATGAATTCGTAAAGAAATCCACAACACTATAATAAAAAGTCGACGACGTGTGTTTTTTAGATAAGCTAAAAATGCTAATAATAATTTATATATTAAAACTTAAATTATTGATGTATTTTTTAAAATTTGATATGAATATTTTAGGAATATATCCTGATAAATAGCAAGTGCGAACTTTTGCGAATTATAATTTTTCCGACATTTTTGACGGACGGTGTACATATATATATATATATATATATATATATATATATATATATATATATATATATATATATATATATATATATATATGCGTGTGTCACAAATTAAATTAATGTTTTTAGACATAAGGTTGAGAAACATATTGATTAAATAAAATCATATCTTGTATGTAGACGTACCTCGCCATTTCGGATTTGAAATTGGATCATCGCATCTGGTGGTTTTCATTTACTAATGTGATATATATATATATATATATATATATATATATATATATATATATATATATATTATATACAGAGCCAGATTCTTGTGTCCAATTATATTTTATTGAATCTTATTGACAAGCCCCTTTACAGTGTCCTGATAAGTTTCTTTGTTACAAGACAACACTGGCGGGTATTTTCGCGAATAATCCTTCCGGGCTATAATAACAAGATAATATATAGGTTTAATAATTTAGGTATACATGGCTAGTTCTAAGATTTATAGTTGATAGTATTAGTATAGTAGTTAGTTCAATGCGTTTTGGTACATGTATACTGGGTTGAAAATAAATGGTATCATTAAGAGTCTTATTTACTTGTGTTAACCTTAAATAATTCGCTTATTACTATGATTTTCATCTATGTAAAAATACGCCAAGTCACTTCAAGTTCGTAAATACGTTATCACCTTTCACACAAATTAAAAAGTGAGATCGTCCGATTAGTAATGATGATTATTAGCGATAAATCTGATGCTATTTTTAAATCAATTGTTCTAAAATCAAATTGTATCGTCCCGTCGACAAAAAAAAGTACAATTTACATGAATACATTTCAAAATGTCATTCAATAAATATTTTATCTGTACTTTGTCTTTACTATCTAAACACACCACGAGAATGATCCGCGATATCACCGAAACTATTAAGCACTATAATAAACATGACGAATTTATGATGCCGTTTCGACTCGTAGAAAATAAACCAATCAGGAAACTCGAAAATAAGGAAACTAAAATCCTCTATAATATTCAATCACATATATAGACAACATATGAATAGATATATAAATAGAATTTTTTTTTTTAGATTATTAAAAAAAACATTTATGTATTAATAATTATATATATATATATATTGAGATTATTTGTAAAAAAAAAAGCAAAACAATGCAATCCTAGATTGAGACTTAATATATCGTCTTTATTATAAAAATTTCTATGTCTTTTTTTTTTGTAAATTTCTAAAGAGAGCTTTCCCATATCAAGAACATCAACATCCCCCATGCTAATAAAGGAGGCGGTTTTGTCATCATGGACGCAAATGAATACTCACAGGAAATCAAGCTTCTTATTTTTTTTTAATTTCTAAAGAATTACAGATTCATTCATCAAAGAAATTTAGAAAGAAGTTCAGAGTAGACTGTTTTGGCTAGCCAACCTTGTAACCCCTTCTTTCTCTATTCGCCCCTTAGAGGGCTTATCTTTTGACGAGCCTGTTTGTAGTTCAAGGGATTGAACGTTGGTGGTAAGGCCATTTTCAGACATGGATCGTCTAATAACTGACAAATAATGAAAGTAGTTTAGTATCCTTGATAGAGGGTAAGGTCATAATGCTTTCCTGGTCGGCACTTTCCCTGTTGATAGTACAGCAGTCCAAACTCAGAGGAAGCTTCATCAGCACTTTCTAATTGTTGGGTGATTCTAAAATGCCATGTTGCACATGGATGTGTGTCTTTTGAGATATTTCCAGCGTGGATCATTTAGTCTGTCACTACCATGCCAATTGTTCAGATTTAGATTAGATTATTTTGCCTCTGAATGTATGGCCATCAGTTAAAAGGCTACCTTGTTTTGAAGTGCATCTACATTACTTCTCGCCTATCGATATCATGCAACTTAATCAGCTTTTGTGCTCCTTACATCAAAAGGCGTCATCCCTTTTTTCGAAAGACATCCATAAAAGACGTGTTTTAATAGTACAACAAGAAACGTTACGTAATTTTGTACTGATGTCTCACCGCTTATCAACACCCGGCGCTACTCGAGGATAAGTCTAAAACAGTGTTGGTTGGACGATTATCGTCGCCACGAGAGGATTGGAAACAATGGTTAAATTGGCAGAATATTATTTACCGAACCCATCCACATAAGAGGAAGGAGCAGCTATTTAAAAGACCAACCGTTATAGTTCAGAGTATAGAAACAAGAAACTATTTTATCAGCTTATCTGCTACGTGCCACTCGTGACTTTTTTCATATATCGCAACATCCTAAATATGTGCTCTTAGTTCTAATATTTTAACTTCTAATGGAATTTTCCACTGTTTTTATTCATCTAACCTGATGTGAAAATACCGTTTTAACATTAATTTTACATATTCACATTCGATCTGGCAACAAAGGTAAAATATTACAAATATCATTATGAGTTAATTTGATTGTGATATTTTCGTATATCCGCCCTTTTTTAGTCATCTATACATCATTTTTTACACCTTTTCTTAACACACACACTATTTATATTTATATACACCAATTTTAGAGGGACTCATGTATTCAGATTTTGGTGGAGCCATTCACATTAATGTTCACTTATTTTTTGCTTTTTAATTTCGTTGTAATCAATCTTTTTATTGCTCCCGGGTTTTGCCTTTGGACTATTGGATTTATATACTTCAATTGTTAAATTATTTCTAGCATTTTCTGATTGCTTCTTCGTATGTTTGCATGGACATATTGTTTTTCAACCAAATTTTTAAACTTTCCTTTAAATTATATATATATATATATGAGTATAAAATGTACGATATATCATAAAATTAAATGACGTAAGTACAAGATGTGTGAAAAAGACCAACGGAAACACAAATTTAAATACAGAAATAAATCATCAGGGTACGCCCGATTTTAATGGTTTTGTTCGTATCAACAAACGTCTTCAGAAAAAGTAAAAATTGTGGGTAAATGTGTTTCTGTGTATCACTAGTGCGTTAGTGAGATTTTTGTGTTTGAGGTCATGTTTCTGTTCGTAAATACGGGATTATATATTTTTTGGCCGTTTCACCAATATAAAACATCGGGTATGCGGCACATTTTATTTTTAAATGCCGGTGAGGGAAGAATTGTTTAACGGAGGTAGTTGGGGCGGGGTTTAGTGTTGCGTAAATCCTTAATTGTTATAGAGGTTAATGTTACTATTTTTATGTCAGATTTGAAATGTTTTTGTAAGAATATAGATATGGAATTATTGGGGAGAACTATGTAAGATGTATTTTTCTTAGTCATGTCGCTGTTATTTGTGCTACTAATCTTATGAGGGGAAATGCTTTGTGCATATTAAAGGCTTTGCTTTTAGAGTTTGGACTTAAAAAAAGAGGATATCTTAAAGCTAGGAATGTGTTCTCAATATAGGTTTCTTCATTGCTGAGGTAAACGGTGTTGCAAATTCTAAGAACTCCGAGGAACGAGCCTATGATCATTCCTGAGTTATTTCTGTTGTTGTGGTCGGTGTAAGATTATTTTGATTCATTAGTTTTCTAAATACTAAAGAGTTTAGGCCTTAGCGAGTGTTAGGCAGAGTGATATCAAGGAAGTTGAGGATGTGATTATTTTCTAATTCGGAGGTCAGAAGAATGGTGTGTTGTATTTTATTGAGTTTGTCGACTATGTCAGGGAGATTAATATAATGTGCGTAAATAAGTAGTGTATCAATAATATATCATAAGATGTGAGCATTTCGGAGTAGGATGGATTTGAAAGGAGCGTTCTACAAAAACTCCAGAAAAAGACAGATAAGAACTCCGCTGAGAGCTGATCCCATGGGTAAACCACATTTTTGTTTGTATAATTTGTTGTTAAAAGTAAAATGGTATTGTGGTGAGATTAAATGGCATACTTTAATAATTTTTATTGTCGGGAGGACGAACTTGATTTTGGACATAATGAGATGAATTCTGAGTAACCTAAGGTATTTTGCTATAGTTACGTTACTATAAAGAGATTTGATATCCAAACTGGCTATGGTGAGGTTATTCATATTGATGTGTTTTAGTCTTTGTAGCAGATCTCTGGATTTTTTTTTAATATAGGCTGGACTAATAGAACCGAGGAAAGGTATGAGTGATTTTGCTAATTTTCTGGTTAACTTATGTAGTGTGCTGCCGATGCTTGATATGAAATCTCTCATAGGGATGTTAGTTTCATGTGTTTTTTGTAGGCCATAAAGTCTTAGTTTTGATGTGATATTCTATGAATTATATCTAGGAAGAGTAATTCGCCAGAATTATTCGGACTTCGTTTGAAGTAGTATGTGTCCTGGATTATTTGCTGTGTGGTGAGCTTTGTGCAGATGTTTTCATCATTAAGTAGGAACTTGATTTTTTGTTGGTATTCATCTGCGTCCATGATGGCAACATCGTCTCTTTTATCAGCATGGGTGATAGGGTTGTCCTTGTTATGGGCTAGCTCTCTGTGGCCTCTCAGTATCTCCGAGGTAAAGTGGTATCATTTGGCATACCAAATGAAGTTGTAATAAGGCTTTGGATGTAGCCTTTTACAAAGTCATAGTCGCCATGTTTGTTATTTTTTGTGATAGTATCTTCTATGTCACCTTCAAGAATGCGGTGATTAATTTTACGTCTAGCCTTAAGGCTTCCATTTTTTTGTTGATAAGTGTATGTTTGGATAATTTGATAATGAGATCTTCGTTGTATAACTTTTTCCATGCGCTTTTGTCACACAATGTGTGTAGTTTCTTATTTAAAGTGTTTTTTTGTTGGTCGCTTTTGTTCTTGATGTGAGTTTTTATATAAGTTAGTCATTGCGTTGTTGTAGGGTTTTCAGGATGACGTTGGCTTTTTTACGGAAATAGTTCATTATCGTGTAGTTCTTGCCTGCAGCGTGGAGGAAATACTTGATGTAGATTTTCTTTTCAAATAATTAAACACGTGCCAATAATATCTCACTGTGCGTTCTTCTTTATTATATCTATAAATGTACACTCTTCACTTTTTCTTAAGTCGTTCGGTAAAATATGTAGATGCTTAAATTTGTTTTTCCCTTTGTCTTTTTCACACACAGATATATATATATATATATATATATATATATATATATATATATATATATATATATGTGTGTGTGTGTGTGTGTGTAAACATGTGTATTGAAGTACAAAATATATATATTACATTTAAAAGAGTGTTACCTAAATGCTTTTCAGTCATCATATAAACAAGGGGTACTCGGTGGAGTTTTCGGATTCGCTCTTTTAATCATTTTGAGTTTTTAGGATCCGTTGCGATTGCTTAACTTAAAACTGTTCCCTACCGACAAAAAGGTTTATTAGTTTGGAAACATTTAATATTTCCCCGTGTATTCTTAAACATTTCAAACGAATTATCTACCCTTTTATTCACGTTATTTTCGATTTTATAAAAACTCCAACGATTACCTCCCCCTAATTATGTGATGGTTTCAAAGCATTTAGAGATCCTTACTTTTAATTTAATTTTATATATATAAGGTACCTATTTATATTAAGATATATTCGAAAAAAGGTAGTTTAAAATAAAATAATGGTAAAACTTATGGATATACTTACTTATAGGTTAGACGTCATTATGTGTAAAAGTAACATAAACGGGCAGAATGTTCTCCCCTGTTTCGTAAGTCTTGTAAATGAAAGACGCAAAATAATCGGAAATATAAGAAAGAAATTTATTAAATTATAACTAAAATACTCGATACTTTTTTTGATGCACACTAATATTTTTAACCGATAAGTAAGTATATTCATAAGTTTTCCTGTTACCTTATTTTGAACTGCTATATTTCGCATGTATATATATATATATTTAACTAACCCGAAAATAAAAGATATAGTGTATACTTTTAAAGTTGAACCTATCATGAAAGAATTGATGCTCGATATACAAGATAGAGCAATGATATAAACAAGTAAAAGATGAAAATAAAGATTGTAAAAAATACAATATCTATTTAGTCATCAGTTTATCAAAGTAAGGTTATTCAAATAAATGAAATGTATTTTTTTTTCATAAACTCATTTAAACATGTTTTTATAAAAGCCACCAGTTGAATTTCAATTCTTATAACGGCTCACTCAATTTTCCGATTTCTGTCTGAACGCTAGTTTTTACTAACTCGTTACCTGGATTAAAACTACTTCCTATTATCTCCATTTGAATTCAACTTCATAGAAAATCTATCTGAAAAGCACATGGAAGTCTCATATGTCTTGTAATACACAACTTACACCCTAAACTTTTACATTTCAGATTATGTGGCCCTTTTAATGGTTTGGCTACTCCTAAAATTAAACTGGTTTTACCATTTCTGATTCCAATCTTTCCTGGATTTAACCGGTTTCAACCTGCTACTACAAATTCCACGAAACCTTCAACAATGAACCTTTTCCAATATTTTCAACTCTTTCTCTTTGCACTTGACATTTTTTATATTTGTCGTTATATCTTTTTAAATTATGACTTTTTAAAATTTCCCTTACCGATTCATCTGTTTGTATTCCTCTAACGATAATTTTTGATACTTTGAAAGTGCATGGCTTAAGGAAGGAAATTAACGTTATTTTTTTTGAAAAACCTCATTTTGAGCAACTGATGGCTTTATAGGTATTGTATTTTTACAATCTTTATTCTCATTGTTAACTTATATAATATTTGTATATATATAAGCATGTTAGTTTTTTAATTAATTTTACAACAATGAAAAAAGGTAAGCCAACAATGGGTTATATGTTCATAAACGTTACGTCTTTATTGTTCAATAACTTCATCAAGATTGCTTACGTGAAGAAAAACATAGAAGTAAAAACATTACTTGTATATTTTTCTTTACATCAGAAATTTTTTCTGTCAATAAATATGAAACATCGATGAACATATAAACAATTTTCAGTTTTCAATTTTTAATATATAAAAAAGTGGGATTTCATGACACGTCAAACATTTGATAAATATTATAAAATAGAATAAAGCTGAATATTCGTACTTTTAAAAGTTCTTTGTTGTTCTATATAATCGATATTTTATTTAATGATAGGTTATTCAGAAATATAGTACGCCGCGATGTGTGATGTAATTGATTAAGAACTCTAAACAAATGTTATTAGAGGCAAACATTGTGAAAGTTATGTGAACATTACGGTTAACGGGTGGAAGGGATTAGAAAGCAAAGAAAATACGTCAACTATTTTATTTTTAAGCTATATTCAAATATGTAATTTAGAAAATTTTATATAGAAAGTCCATATTATCTAAATACAAAATCTTGAATGTTTCAGTTAAAATAAACAAAACAAAGTAGCTACAGTTACCTATACACACCTGATTTTATACTTATATTGCCATCTTAGTCACAGCACGTGAGACGAGTGAACGTTAAAAAGATCCTTGCTGGTATAGGTTACTCTCTTTCTTTCTCCGTTCGTTCAGCAAACTCTTTCCTCTTCTTTTCTTTTTCACTGATTCCAACTCAAACCTAACTCTAAAAACGTATACTTTTATTTACATTGTTTTAAGGTGCTGGAGAAGAAGTGAAACGAAAAGAAAGTGAACGAAAGTGGTATCTCAAGTAAGGTAATATATTTTTATGTTATTTTCTGATGAACTATCCCAGGAATATATAGATCAAGATGGCGCTGTTGACCGGCTCAAAAGAGAATCGCTCCACTATGATCAGGAGAGGAGTGGTTTCAGTAACGACAATAAGTGCATGTTCTGCCACACAGAAGTGGGGGGGGGGCACCTGACACCCAGATGTAAAGTTATACTAAGGGGCGGCTACTATACAATGCGACGCAATGAAGTGTGTAAATATCTACACTGGACTATCTTTGAAAAAAATAATATCAAGTGTAGCAGCAAGCCTTGGGGACGCATACTAGAAATAATTGTTGGAACTAAATCATACACAATCCACAATGATTATGTAATTCTTACAGATACATATTTAAAAATGTCGATGTTAAAACTGACATAGTGGCATGGGATAAGGATAGCTTTGTAACCCTAATCGAAGTCAGTATCTGTAATGATGATTGCTTAAACCGAGTTGAGATTGAGAAGATAACTAAATACCAATGTTTTATGGGCGACATGAAAAGAAACTGGAATCGTAAGATATTTATGCTTCTAGTAATCATAGTAACTACCGGCCTCATGGAAAATAATTTTAAAATCTATCAGACAAATATACCCGATGAACGAAGTGCAAGAGAGATCAAAACAATTGCGCTTCAAGAGACGGTTAGAATCCTAAATAAATCTGTCGGTTGGAGTTTCTGAAAAAGCGGGAAAATGTCTGGCCTCCGGTAGAATATCCCGTTCCGCGATAAAACAAATAGATAATAAGATTTTAAAAAAACCAATATATATTCTTTTGGCATGACTAAAAATGAGTCTCTTTACTTCAATATTATACTGAAAAATAATGTAGAAGTAAACACACCACTATGTAAATCAGATGGCAATGAAAAACGCAATGGTGAGAAGAGTCCATTTTTCTCTAAATACTCAGAGAAATTTTAATATTTGAGAGTGGTTAAATAAACATAGAGTAAATAGGGCATGGCAAATACATAGGTCGCTAAGTGAGAAATTAATTACTTGTTTAGTTAATCACAAATTACGGCTCATTAGAATTATTAAATGAATTCCTTTCAAGCATACCTCAATCCCAGGACTATAGAATGTGTTTGCATGTAACGTGTTTCAGTAAATTACACAGGCTTTTAGGACATAAACGTTAATTCATTCAGCTGTAGTATATATATATATATATATATATATATATATATAGTGAGAGAGAGAGAGATGTATGTATGTATGTGTGTATGTGTGTGTGTAATATTAGTAGGCGTAACTCGATTAAGAAAATTGGAAAAAACGAGCGTTATATTTTTTTAATACGTATTACAGAAGATCAGAACAACGTCGGTTTCAAATCCAAACAAAGGGGACCTATTGTTGGTCACATTTACTGGACTCCTCATAAACAGAGCGTTAAGAGAGTCTAGTAAAGGAAACCAATTATAGGCCCCTTTTGTTTTGATTTGAAACCAATACTGATGTTGTTCTGATTTTCTATAATATATATAGTGTCTACGCACTCTTTAATCTCGGAACGTTTGAACCCTGCCACTGGATTTCAATGTATCTTAATTTCAGTAATGTCTGCTGCCATTTCCGTCGGCCTAATCGATTAGGGCGTGGGATCGTGATTGTCTTCTAAATCTACGAACTGCGTTCGGACCCGTCCTGCACTGCTGAGGACTTAAGTCCGAAACAACATTGTTTGTAGATAAATACACTTCAATATTTCATTTTAAAAATATTCTTATATATATATATATATATATATATATATATATATATGTGTGTGTGTGTGTGTGTGTGTGTGTGTGTGTGTGTGTGTGTGTAAAAACGAACTTCCTGTTAAATTCAATATATCTACTTTCAAAAGGTTTCATGAGATAACATACACCCATTTATCAGTATATGTCGAATATTCAGACGTTTTCAATTATTGATCGTTCTAGTTATTAATAGCTTACGTTTTTAATTAGCGAGAAAACTTCCGAAAAACATTGGTTGACTTGATTAGGAAAACGTGCAAGATCCCATGTTAATATTGTAGCAACATCTCTACATAGGG
>OY744516.1:153555421-153572921 GCA_963556195.1 Sepiola atlantica
ATACATACACATATATATATATATATATATATATATATATATATATACATATACATACATACACATATATATATATACATACACATATACATACATACACATATATATACATACATACACATATATATATACATACACATATACATACATATATATATATATATACATACGCATATACATACATATATATATATATACATACACATATACATACATATATATATATAAACATACACATATACATACATATATATATACATATACATATATATACATACACATATATATACATACACATATATATACATACACCTATACATACATACACCTATACATATATATACATATATATAAAAGGATGTATTGTTCTCACCATTCGTTCTGTAAATATTGTTCATGGATTATGGCTTGTTATTTTCTGGTAACATTTCTTCTGAAACATTTCCCCTCTTCTTTTCTTCTGTCTTTAGAATAATATGTTTTCTTATTACCATCACATGAACTATTGATCTGATGCCCAGCAATGTATAGTAAAGCCTATATATGTATCTTGATTGTTCTGCGAAAGGCGCATACGATATAGAAAAGGTATTACATTTAGAAAAAGTAAGTAATTAAAAATTGTTTGAGACAATACAGGTATTCACCAAAATATGAAAATAAAGAAATTGTAAGAATAATTGAAAAGTATAGTTTTTGATTGATTTTTCTCATGGTCATTGGAATGCCACACTTAAGTATATATATATATATATATATATATATATATATATATATATATATATATATATATATATATATATATATATATATATGTAAGTAAATTACGTGTACAACAGAATGGTAGGATTAATTTTAGAGGAAGCATTATTAAAATCAATGAAACAGACGAGTGGGGAAAAAAAATTCTGACGTTTCCTCTCAGAGGGTCAGACGACAAGGCCTTAAGGTAATTTTAACAATATATATATATATATATATATATATATATGTATTGATACAGAAAAATTAGTATTTTTTCTGTTCCAATATAAAGAAATATTACGCTCTTAATTTTTAATTTCTAACTTCAATTCTTAATTAATCGAGCATCTGCTGGAATTTGTCCTACCATATTACATATATATATATATATATATATATATATATATATATATATATATATATATATATATACAGGGTGGCCCAAAAGTAGGTTTACAGTTATCATTTAATGTTTGAAGTTGTTTAACTAGGTTATTCGAAAAACTTTAAATAGGTTAAATATTTATAAAAATAACTCTAAACCTACTTTTGGGCCACCCTGTATATATATATATATATATATATATATATATATTATATATATGTATATATATATATATATTATTTGAAAGTTAATTTGAATTATTGTTTAAAATAAGAGACGGCCAGAAACGGCTTAATAAATAAAAAAACAAAACAATTGGGTGTTCAAAAAATAAAAACGAAAAAAAATTCAGGAGAAACGGCATTAATTCTTGACAGACATTCGTATATTCATAGGGAAAACAGAACGAGTGAAGGAGCAATACAAATATCGAGAAAGAATGAGATTACTTTACCGTCATGGATAAACAACAGTCGGCAATTTCACTGAAGTAATCCGGTCCTATAAATGGGGCGTAATTCTATATGTGAAGGAGAGGAAGTTAAATTCGTAAGCGGTTGAGGTAAAAAACGGCAGGCCTTTGAACTAATTCAACGGCCTTCGTAAATAAAATTCAGAACAAAATGCAAATGGTACAGTTTCAATAAGACAACACATACTATGGCCGTGTTAGTAGGTGTGAGATTTGGAAGATTATGTTGCGTCAATCTTCCAAGTTCGTAAGTTTTGCTTTCCGTGAAAATCATCATTCGAGATCAGATATATTTTCATAATTTGAACTCGAGTATTGACTTCCGGTTAAACATTGAAATGTAATTGAACAATTATTACGTAGACGGAAGCATTCAAATGTGTGTGTGTTCGAATATAAAGTATATAGATCCAAAAATATGGAAAGTTGCAACAATTAAAATAACCAAAAATATACGATAGAATTATTGTGTGGATGCCGCATGTTACTCTTTTTCATATATATATATATATATATATATATATATATAAAGGATTAAGGCTACCAACATTCGTAATAAGTTTTATTCAACATTTATTCATTATTTTGTTATTTTATAATTTTATATAACGCGTTTCAAGCGGTGGTCCGCTCTCAGCAGATATGTAAATCAATTTGAAGAAATGTCTTTCAATTTGAAAGAGTGTTGTTTCATTTGAGGAAATGATAACACATGTCTTCTAATGAAAAAACACTGTTCCAAATCGAAGGACATTTCTTCAAATAAATTCACATATCTGATGAGAGCGGACCAACGTTTGAAACGCGTTATATAAAATTATAAAATAAAATAATAAATAAATGTTGAAAAAAACTTTTCACAAATGTTGGTAGCCTTACTCCTTTACATTATATATATATATATATATATATATATATATATATATATATATATATATAAAGCATTTAAAACATTTAAATTATTTTCAAATAATATTCTTAATAAGATAACACAGTATCAATCGGTCTACAGCTGTTATTAAACAAAGTTTATTTTTAGTTATACAAAATAACACAAAATCTGTTTGCAACAACATCTTTCTTCAGAACGGAATTTGGGAACAGTTTCAGTTGTTCTTAAGAAAAAAAAACAATCATACTGTCCGAGAAAAAAATGTTCAAGTGTAATCCAATGCTAAATCCTCGGTAAACATATGAAATTATATCCACACGGCATAGTGTATTTTCTGTAACCATAGTTAACGATTAAAAACCTACACGGTCTGTATTCACATTTAGCACGTCACCTTATCCAGCAAGAGAAGTAACTATCGTAGTTGGGATTCATCGAGGTAGATATTTACAAACATTATTATTTTTTTACATAGATACAAAAGAAACTGTTCGGTAATTCCGTTCTGAAGTTAGGCGCTGTTGCAGAAAAAAAATGTTTTATTTTGTATAACTGAAAATAAACTTGTCTTCAAAGAGTTGGAAACTGCTTAGATATCATTGCATTTACTCTTTATAAGGTTATTTGGAATATGCTTTGAAAATAATTTAAATATTAAATAAGTATATATATATATATATATATATATATATACATATGTACATTATTATGAGTAAACTGATCATACAGCAAATCGTTAGTAAGAATAAACATTCACATATTTCATATCATTTTTATGTTTAAACTCCCCCCCCCTCTCTCTCTCTCTCTCTCTCTCTCTCTCTCAGTGGTAACATTTTAAAATGCAAAACATAATGCGATTTTGTCCTGTGATTCCAACCAGCGTTGCTTGATTTAAGTTAACGGTATCCTTGAACAATGCGACAAACGTTTAATGCGCGTTTCTCAGCCGTCTTTTTAAAATGTTCTTCCTTCTTTAGCTTTTTTGTTCATTTGCTTTTGACACCTGAGAATGATTCGACGACGAATCAAAAACGTTAGTGAAACCTCTTAAACTAATGGAACATGTATTTTTTAAAATTTTAATACAAAAAAGACCATCAGAAAAATTGAGTTGCAAGGAGTATCGAATTAAACAAACGAATTGTGTAATCTATAACAATGTTTGCATAAATGTTTATAGATATATACACACACACATATATATATATATATATATATATATATATATATATATATATATATATGTGTGTGTGTATGTATTTATATATATGTATATATATATACATATATATGTGTATATATATATATATATATATATATGTACAAAAGTAAATATGAAATGAGATACAGAAGTTAATATTAACATAGTTCTCAGGTATATTAATATATTTACATGTGTATATTAGTATGCATACATATTCTTAAAAAGTAAAAATGTAATTAGAAATATGTTTTAATTAACATAGAAAAAACATATATATATATATATATATGTGCATATACATATGTATATATAAATACATATTCATACATGTAAGCATGTATATATATATATGACTCACCAAAATAAATATGAAATATATAATATATATATATATATATCATAACTAAGTAAATGTAAGTGGATACTGGAATCATATACAGGTAATGCCGCTATACACACACATTATATATATATATATATATATATATATATTATATATATATATATATATATATATATTATATATATATATATATATATATATATTAATATATATATATATTTATATAGTGCCAGTCACTAGTAATTGGATCGCCTCCTCACCATCTTTGATTTATCATCCAAATGTGTTCCTTTTAATGAAACGAGTTATGCACCAATATCTTTACATTCACGCCTTCCTCTGCCATATTCAGATTTCTAAATATTAAAAAGAAAAACTCATGCATTAATTGTTCTTCTCGAAGTCTTATATAAAAAATTAAGAAAACCATTCGGATGCTTAACTTGTTTCATATAACACATTTTAGATGGGAATTGACATGTGTTAGGGGTGGCTAAATATGTTTGACTTTTTGTATGTATATGTATAAACGGCTATATGTAACCGGCTTATTCATCAGTACCTACTTCAAACGTTACATTTCAATACACATATGTGAAATAGCAAAAGATACAGTACCTTCTTTAATTATTTGAACACAGAATTAGTATAACTCTTGTCGAAGAACACTAAACAATAAAGCCCAATGTTTATGTCAGCAACAATAAACAAAACATCGGTGCTAAAATGTGATGCGTGTCTTAATTTCAGACCTTTTAATTACCAAATGAAACACAATTTAAATGGTTGCAATATATTAAAAATGTAAGCAATTTGAAGTCATGTTATTATATGAGCGTGTTTCAAAATTAGTATTTTAATTTATTGTTCTTCTTGCTGAAAGAATCTAATGGGTTATGCAAACTTACAGGCTATACAACTAATCCAATGCTTGTTCAGATGTGTGTGCTTGATACTCCTTGCAACAATTACATAATAAGCTTGATTGTCCTTGCAACAAGTACGTAATAAGCGCGATACCCTTTGAAACAATTACCTAATAAGTGTAATACTGATTATCACAAGTATGTAATAAGCTTGGTTCTCTTGTCGATAATTATGTGATAAGCCTGCTACTCCTTGCAACAATTACGTAAAAGAGATTGTTAGTCCTTGCAACAAGTATGTAATAAGCGTTATGCTCTTTAGCAATTATCAATAATTACGCTATTATTAGTTATAAATATTCACTAAGCATAGTTTTCATTGTGATCTTTAGTGATTGTGAGACTAAAACATATAAAAGGATAATTAGGAACAAATATTTTATTAAACCGACTATTTATCATAACAGTTAGAGTACTCGCGAATGAGTTCAGTTCACTTCTTGGTAGAGTCATACCTAAGACTGAAAACTGACACTTCATGTCTCCTTGCTAAACACTCAGAAAAATAAGGTAACGATCAGGTGTAAGTATAATAAAATGAAACCTGGAAACCTCGGACCGTTAATGTCTTACCAGCGTCCATGACCTTATTTTTGGTCTGCTTCATGGAACTGTCGTTGCTCAGTGTTAGAGTCGTCAGCATCCTAACGGAAAAGATGCCTCCAGTGACACAGATTTATTTCTTGATTTTCCAAATGTTTGCAGTTCAATATTTTAAAATAAACTATTTTATATATATATATATATATATATATATATATATATATATATATATATATATATATATATATATATATAGTTTATCAAAAGGCTTTAACAAAGCAGGAATATATCAGGGGTTGTAAGAAAGGCAACTTAAGGTTATTTTTTTTATTAAATCTTACCTAATTTATTTATTTTTTATTACTATTACTTACCCGAAACAAGTCGCATTGCCACTGAGGCGCGAGTGACTACTATAATTTAGGCCATATTTATAGGGGGCATCCTAAGTGATGAGTTAGGCAGCAAGATCGTTGTTTACATTACATTAAAATGTCTGCATGTTAGTACATACGGTCGGGGAAACGAAGAGCAGGGAAATAATTCACTAGGCAAGCGGCCCGAGGAACACAGCTATTTGCGTTAAAAAAGCTTGCTGGCATCTGGGTTTGTTTCTAGCTTCTTCGACCATTGTAGTCTTATGTGACGCCGTAATTTCACGATATTTCAGGGATATGAGCCCTTTGTCAACTGTTTATATTCCCTTGTCTTAGGATATATCTGCCGCCTGCTTATATTAGTTTGAATTTCAGTAATTTTGCTCGTGCTTGAGCTCTAAAAATAATTTCATTGATATTACATAATATTTAAACCTATTCGAAATTCGTTCCATCGGATCTTGTCGTAAAATATTATTTAGTTTTTAGAATTTTGCAAGTGTTTAGTACATTTTATATTTTTGTCTATAAATTCATACATAGTGAAGCGTCTATATATTACAACGCGCGTTTCTACGCCATTATAAAATCATCACGATTGGCAGTTCAGTGGCAGTCAACAGCAAAGATAGATATATACGAAAACAAAGTTGAAGAAGGATGAAATAAGCAGGAGAAGGATGCGTGCAGTCAGGGAGGGAAGAGAAGCAGATTTACACGTGTAAAAGGTGTTATATTAGTTTGCATAGAGAAGGAGAGATATAGGTTGACACATTCGTTTACTGTAGTAGAAAGATAGACAATGAAAGAAGAATATACACTATTTGTGTATTTAGATAGTAACCTTCTCGATGTAGTTTTACTTAATTTAGTTTTATTAAATTCAGCTTTTGTAGACCTTTGCTTTTTCTTTAGATTTACCAGAATTTAATTAAAACTAATAAAAATATTTAAGTACATGGTGGCCTGAATTCTTTTTTACTCTTACCTTTTGGCTAGGAGCAGAGTATAATATATGTTCTGGTACTATACTCTATCTTTTATCTCCTTGATCAGTAAACAAGCACAACTGAATATCCTTTCTTTTGTGGTCATAGTACCAGTGTCTTATTTGTGGCAATCAACATTTGACGGGCGCAGTCTGTACGCAGGGGATAATTCTACAACTTCTGATTTATTAAGCTTAAAAATACATCTGTACGATTGGCAGTATATGACAAGAAAAACTTACCTATGGTGAAGCAAGGTAAATAATGTTTTATTGGATCTTATTGAGAGGCTGTACAGTAGTAGTTCGAGTGCCATTGTCTTTTTTAAGTAATCTCAAAGGCGTTGATATACCGTAACATATGTTGTAAATGATTCATTGATAGGGAAATTGTGGATTCATAACTTTCCTAATGTCAAGCCTGATTCTATAGTCTTCGACGGTATCCATTAGGTAGTATTAGTAGTAGTAGTAGTAGTAGTAGTTAAAATTATTTAATTTTATGATTGTGCGATTCGTGGTGGGTGCCTATCCTAGTGTCGAAACACGTTCTTTATTGATAAACAAGATGTAGACGTGACCCGTTTGGTCACAAGCACTATCACTATTAATTCTATTTTGATTTCATTCGAAATATATGTTTGCATAACAGAAAATACTAAGTATCTTTATATCTATATTATTATTATTATTATTTACTCACTAGGAGTTATCACACTGGTCATCGTCAGTGATCGCCCACTGCCAACAACCTGTGGTATTCGCTGGAGTCTGAGTGACAACAAGTCTCCTCCGACTTCCAGTATGCTCCACCTCTTTTCGTTCATCATCGCTGATGACCTTGCGGTATCGCAACAGCCACCTACCACCGATTTCCCGCTGATAAGGGCCATTGGTCCCCTCTGGGGTCCGAGTGGCAACAAGCCTCCCCAAGGTCCCAGAGCTGTCCGCGCTCTTCCAGTGGAGGTCTGGTTTGCGCTTTCCCTCCTCGACCCTCTGTCCATAATTATTATTATTATTATTATTATTATTATTATTATTATTATTATTATTATTATTATTATTATTATTATTATTATTATTATTATTATTATTCACGAGGAGTTCACACACGGATCATCACCAGGGATTGCTCACTGAGAGTTAACCGTGGTGTTCCTTAGAGTCTATGTGACAACAAGTCATCTCAAATTTGTAATATTACTTGCCCCTTTCGATAATCATTGCAAATGGTTTCGTTTTATAGCGACAGCCGCTTACTATTGATTTCGCGCTGGCAACGACCATTGGTCATTTGAGATTTGGGTGGAAAAAGCCTCCCTCGGGTTTCAGTAGTAATCGCACCCTTGAAGTGGAGATTTGCTGGTGTTCTCCCTCCTCAGTCTTTCCATCCATCTTGATCCTTCAAACTATGTGTTATCGGCCGACGTTTGTGCCATCACAGTGTGTATGTGTGTCTATTTATTTTGGGTGGGAATGTAGTTTGATATCTTTCATTCTAAGTTCCCTTTGGTTTGTGTTTTTTCTTCCTCTATTTTTGAAATGCTATTGCGCCTTCCTTGTGGCTGGCCAGCGTTTGTGGTGTATGTGGGTTACTTACGGCATTCGAGGATTTTCATCATTGCCGTCCGTTTCATTATCTCACTCTTCCCTTCTATTCCAATTTAACCTACGGTTCTTTTCAGTTTCAGAGGGACTGATATTATTATTAAATATTACTATTATTATTATTATTATTATTATTATTATTATTATTATTATTATTTATATATTAATACGATAGCGTGTGTGTTCGTGTGTCACGCACACATCAAAAGCTCTGCGCATGCGTGCCGCACCTAGATTTGGAAAAGTATTCAAGTCACCTAATTTTCGTGATATTTTAATGATTTCCCTTTGCCGTAACGTTTAGCGACGTAGGATTTTGACGTCGGCCTGACTTGTGTATAGTTCGATCCCAACCAACCTCTAAGATTTTTTTCTACATCGAAGGGGGGGGGGGTGACGACCGGTAAGACACGTATTAATACGATAGCGTGTGTGTTATTTTGTGTCACGCTTACATCAAAAGCAACGATCTTCCGAATCTTTGTATGTTACAAAGTAAGGTTCAGTCGTCGAAATATTACTGTCACTATTGTATATAAAGAGGTTTTGTAAATTGTCTCGTGTAGTCAAATCTTATCATATTTTATTCAAACATGTATAGGTTAGGAACAAGATAATTAGTATTGAAAACATCATTTCGTGTAATTTACACGGGTTGCTCTAGTTATTATTATTATAATTATTATTATTATTATTATTATTATTATGAAGTATCATCATTATTTATTATAATTTATTATTATTATTATTATTATTATAAAGAAGTATCATCATTATTTATTATAATTTATTATTATTATATAATTGTGAAGAAACATCATCATTTTGTGATTTAATTTACATACATGTCTGTGGTGTATACAGACAGACACACATATGTTAATTAGATGACGATTCTGAAAGGAGAAAAAAATCACTATTTTTCTAAATGCTCACAGTACGACATATTAGAGAGTAGTTGAATAAACATTGAGTGACAGGGACCAAGAGAAATACATGGATAAGTGATAAATGGGTTACTTTTATAGTTAATTACAAATAACGGGCAATATGAACATTAAAACTAAATATTTTAAGTATAACTCAGTTGTAAAACTAAGGAATATTTTAACATATAATATGTGTTATTAGGGTATATGAGATTAGACTTAGAGAAACAAACGTTGATTAACTCGACTATAGTATGATAATAGATATATAATAACATCTCGAACACGAATTAGATAAAATTCAGTATAAGCAAACAGATTATAAATATATTCAGTAATTAATTCTAAGTAATATATTTACTAAACCACCCAGTTAATAAGAAATCCTCCCATATTCGAATAAATATACATACAACCAATAATATATATGTATATATATATATATATATATATATATATATATAGGGTGGGCCAAAATAAGGGTCCTATCTTTAAATTTGAATAACTTGAATTTAAATAACTTCCACAAAGTAAAAGTTAAACTCACCAAACTTTATGTGTGTGTAGACTGACCCTTCCGAGATTTTTTGAAATAAACAAGACAAATTTTAGCCGAAAAACACTTCTTAAAACTTACAAAAACTAAAGTATTGTTTTTTACACTGTTTTGAGTTTTTTAAGCAAAAATAATGTTTTCTAAATGAGGGTACGTTCCTTAAAGCTAATACGGCTCATGCTTGCTTCGGAAGGGGTCCTTTACTTATTCTAAAAAATAAAAAATAAAAAAAATCAATAAATAAAAAAGTTATGAATTTTTAAAAATAGGACCCTTATTTTTGCCCACCCTATATATATATATATATTTATATTATTTGTGTCTGCCTGTTTACTTGCCTCCCCATGAGGACAAAGTTAGACACAAGATCGTGTTTTATATGAGGCATATTCAATTCCCCAAATCAGGCTTTGGATTAAACAAAAATAAAAATTGCCGCAGTCAAGAAAGATTTCTCTTCCCCTTTCAAGGCTAGAACAGATACTACACTTTGAATAATTTATTTGCAACAGTATAAATTACATTTAGACAAATTAGGCACAAGGCCATCAGAATTGTAGGGAGTTGGGGGTGTCAATATCTGGCTAATGTACGTGTCTCTTTCAGTTTGTATATTTCAATTAAAATGGGGATAACATTTTAAGAACGCAATATTGCATTTAAAGATAGCATTCTTAGAATCTAAAAAAATGAAATAAAATGTCAAACGTCAACGCAGATTTGTGATTAAAAATTACATACATCTCGAAAATTAATTGCGAAATAATAAAAAAGCTTTTCAATTCTGCGAATCTGACGATAAGTCCAAGGGAAATAACTCTACATTTATTTCTAGCAAAGTAACACGCCACTGTTTTCGCTATCGCTTAATACTGATGTAGCATAAAACCTGTATATACATTTAATTGTAGAGAATATAGTAGTGCGTTCATTGATACAACAGGGGCGCGTGCGGAATTTCTTGTTTTCCTTGGTGGTTTAAAAATGCAAATTAATCGTACTACTTAACTCTCACATCAAAATATTTTAATTAAATCCCATATTGACTTTATATTCGACAGTTCAAATACTTAAAAATCTCTTCAATTATCACAATGTATTGTCTATTTATAAGAGATTAAAATAGCTGAGTAATTGCGTAAGAGACATATTCAAAAGTGATTTTGTAGCCTTTAAATTGGCGTTCTTAAGTAAAGTTTAGTATTTTGGTTCACCCAAAGAAAATTGTTCAATTTCGGAAGCGCCCTTGTCGCATCAAAGAACTGGATATTGGCGACAATCAATTTGTACTCGGGCGACATTTTTATACATCCTATCATTTTTTCTAGATTCATTTAAAATGTAATATTTATAAAGATTTGTGTACTAAACCTTTAATTTTTTACTTTTTTTTCTTGATTGGAAAATATTTACTTTTAGTGTTTGTCTTAATACTATTCCATGCAGTCTTTTTTTAGAAGGAAAGACTAAAGAAAAGAAAGGAAGAGAGCAACTGTAAAAGAAAGGGGAAGAGAGAGAGAGATAGAGGGAAACCGAGAGAGAGAGAGAGAGAATAAGAGAGAAAGAGACAGATAGGGTAAGAGGGTTATGAAGAGATGAAGAGAAAGAGATGGATAGGAAGAAGTGAAGTGGGTGAGAGAGACAAATATGGGCGGAGGAAGAGTCTGGAGAGAGAGCGGGAGAACGAGAGGAAGAGGACGGGAGAGAAAGAAAAAGAGGACCGGAGAGAAAGAGGAAGGGGACGGGAGAGAAAAAGGAAGAAGACGGGAAAGAGGGAAGAAGAAGACGGGAAAGAGGGAAGAAGAAGACGGGAGAGAGGGAAGAAGAAGACGGGAGAGATGGAGGAAGAGGACGAAGAATAAAGCAATAAGAGAAGCAGAGATAGATAAGGGGGAAGAGAGAGTGGAGAAGAAAGAAAGCGAAAGAGAAAAAGGGAGGAAAAAAAGAGAGGAAGGAAAACAGTAATAGGAAGAGAAAAGAAATAGGGAGGTAGAGAAATTGGGAGGTAGAGAAATAGGGAGGTAGAGAAATAGGGAGGTAGAGAAATAGGGAGGTAGAGAAATAGGGAGGTAGAGAAAGTGAGTGGGATTAAAAGAGTTAAAGGAATTAGAGAGAGAGAGGTAATAAGAGAGGAAGTAAGAGAGATAGAGCGAGGTAGGAAGAGCAGAGAGATTTGGAGTTTGGACGAGAAAGAGAAAGTTAGGAAGAGAGAGACAGGGAGTAAGTAAGAGTAAGAGAGAGAGAGAGGGTTGAGAAGAGAGAGAGGGGGTGAGAAGAGAAAGAGAAGGGGTTAGGAAGAGAGAGAGTGAAATGGTTAGGAAGAGAGAGAGAGAATGAGTTAAGAAGAGAGAGAGAGAAGGGGTCAGGAAGAGAGAGAGAGCAAGGGTCAGGAAGAGAGAGATAAGAGGTCAGGAAGACAGTGAGAGAGACTGGGTTAGAAAGACAGAGAGAGAGACTGGGTTAGAAAGACAGAGAGAGAGAATGGGTTAGAAAGACAGAGAGTGAGAATGGGTTAGAAAGACAGAGAGAGAGAATGGCTTAGGAGTGAGAAAGAGAGTTAAAGAGAGAGGGAGAGTTAAGGAGAGAGGGAGAGAGAGGGGTAAGGAGAGAGGGAGATGAGAGGGGTAAGGAGAAAGGGAGAGAGAGGGGTAAGGAGTGAGGGAGAGAGATGGGTAAGGAGAGAGGGAGAGAGAGGGGTAAGGAGAGCGGGAGAGAGAGGGGTAAAGAGAGAGGGGTAAAGAGAGAGGGAGAGAGAGCGGTAAGGAGAGAGGGAGAGAAAGGGGTAAAGAGCAAGGGAGAGAGAGGGGTAAAGAGAAAGGTAGAGAGAGGGGTAAGGAGAGAGGGAGAGAGAGGGGTAAGAAGAGAGAGAGAGAGGGGGGGTTAAGAAGAGAGAGGGAGAGTGGGTTAAGAAGAGAGAGAGAGATCGGAGTTAAGGAGAGAGAGATGGGAGTTAAGGAGAGAGAGATGGGTTCAGGAGAGAGAGAGAGGGGAGTTTAGGAGAGAGAGAGGAGTTTAGTAGAGAGAGGGTAGTTTAGGATGAAAGAGAGAGGGGTTTAGGATGAAAGAGAGAGGGTTTAGGATGAAAGAGAGAGGGTTTAGGATGAAAGTGGGAGGGGTTTAGGATAAAAGTGAGAGGGGTTTAGGATGAAAGTGAGAGGGGGTTAGGATAAAAGTGAGAGGGGGTTATTATGAAAGAGAGAGGGGATTAGGATGAAAGAGAGAGGGGGTTAGGATGAAAGAGAGGAGGTTAGGATGAAAGAGAGAGGGGTTTAGGATGAAAGAGAGAGGGTGTTAAGATGAAAGAGAGAGGGAGTTAAGATGAAAGAGAGAGGGAGTTAGGATGAAAGAGAGAGGGGTTTAGGATGAAAGAGAGAGGGGGTTTAGGATGAAAGAGAGAGGGGTTTTATGACGAAAGAGGTAAGGGGTTTAGGATCAAAGAGAAGGCGTTAGGGAGAAATAATGAAAGAGAGTGGGGTTAAGGAGAAAGAATGAAAGAGAGGAGGTTTGGGAGAAAGAATGAAAGAGAGGAGGTTTGGGAGAAAGAATGAAAGAGAGGGGATTTGGGAGAAAGAATGAAAGAGAGGGGGTTTGGGAGAAAGAATGAAAGAGAGGGGGTTTGGGAGAAAGAATGAAAAAGAGGGGGTTTGGGAGAAAGAATGAAATAGAGGGGCTTAGGGAGAGCGAAAGAAAGGGGCTTAGGGAGAGAGAAAGAGAGGGGGTTTGGAAAGAGAAAAGGATGATGGTGGGGAGAGAGAAAAGGATGGGCGTTGGGAGAGAGAAAAGGATGGGGGTTGGGAGAGAGAAAAAGATGGGGGTTGCGAGAGAGAAAAAGATGGGGGTTGGGAGAGTGAAAAGGATGGGGGTTGGGAAGGAGAAAAGGATGGGGTTAGGGAGAGAGAAAGAGAGCGGGTTAGGGAGAGAGAAAGAGAGGGGGTTAGGGAGAGAGAAAGAGAGTGGGGTTAGGGAGAGAGAAAAAGAGGGGGTTAGGGAGAGAGAAAAAGAGGGGGCTAGGGAGAGAGAAAGAAGTGACAAATGGAATAGGAGAGAGAAAGAAGTGACAAATGGAATAGGAGAGAGAAAGAAGTGACAAATGGAATAGGAGAGAGAAAGAAGTGACAAATGGAATAGGAGAAAAAAGTGACAAAAGGAATAGGAGAAAGAAGTGACAAAAGGAATAGGAGAGAGAAAGAAGTGACAAATAGAATAGGAGAGAGAAAGAAGTGACAAAAGGAATAGGAGAGAGAAAGAAGTGACAACAGGAATAGGAGAGAGAAAGAAGTGACCACAGGAATAGGAGAGAGAAAGAAGTGACAAATGGAATAGGAGAGAGAAAGAAGTGGCAAATGGAATAGGAGAGAGAAAGAAGTGGCAAATGGAATAGGAGAGATAAAGAAGTGACAAACGGAATAGGAGAGAGAAAGAAGTGACAAATGGAATAGGAGAAAGAAGTGACAAAAGGAATAGGAGAAAGAAGTGACAAAAGGAATAGGAGAGAGAAAGAAGTGACAAATAGAATAGGAGAGAGAAAGAAGTGACAAAAGGAATAGGAGAGAGAAAGAAGTGACAACAGGAATAGGAGAGAGAAAGAAGTGACCACAGGAATAGGAGAGAGAAAGAAGTGACAAATGGAATAGGAGAGAGAAAAAGTGGCAAATGGAATAGGAGAGAGAAAGAAGTGGCAAATGGAATAGGAGAGATAAAGAAGTGACAAACGGAATAGGAGAGAGAAAGAAGTGACAAATGGAATAGGAGAAAGAAGTGACAAAAGGAATAGGAGAAAGAAGTGACAAAAGGAATAGGAGAGAGAAAGAAGTGACAAATAGAATAGGAGAGAGAAAGAAGTGACAAAAGGAATAGGAGAGAGAAAGAAGTGACAACAGGAATAGGAGAGAGAAAGAAGTGACCACAGGAATAGGAGAGAGAAAGAAGTGACAAATGGAATAGGAGAGAGAAAGAAGTGGCAAATGGAATAGGAGAGAGAAAGAAGTGACAAACGGAATAGGAGAGAGAAAGAAGTGACAAACGGAATAGGAGAGAGAAAAAAGTGACAAACGGAATAGGAGAGAGAAAGAAGTGACAAATGGAATAGGAGAGAGAAATAAGTGACAACAGGAATAGGAGAGAGAAAGAAGTGACGATGGGGCTAGGATAGGTAGAGCTGACGAGGGGGCTAGGAGAAAGAGAGGTGACGAGGAGGCTAGGAGAGAGAGAGGTGACGAGGGGGCTAGGAGAGAGAGAGGTGACGAAGGGGCTAGGAGAGAGAGAGGTGACGAAGGGGCTAGGAGATAGAAATGACGAAGGGACTGGGAGAGAGATAGATGACGAAGGGACTGGGAGAGAGATAGATGACGAAGGGACTGGGAGAGAGATAGATGACGAAGGGACTGGGAGAGAGATAGATGATGAAAAGGGACTGGGAGAGAGATAGATGACGAAGGGACTGGGAGAGAGATAGATGACGACGGGACTGGGAGAGAGATAGATGACGACGGGACTGAGAGAGAGATAGATGACGAAGGGATTGGGAGAGCGATAGGTTACGAAGAGACTGGGAGAGATAGGTTACGAAGAGACTGGGAGGGATAGGTGAGGAAGAGTCTGGGAGACAGAGGTGACGAAGAGACTTGGAGAGAGATAGATGACGAAGGGACTGGGAGAGATAGGTGACGAAGGGACTGGGAGAGATAGGTGACGAAGGGACTGGGAGAGCGATAGGTTACGAAAAGAGTGGGAGAGATAGGTTACGAAGAGACTGGGAGAGATAGGTGACGAAGAGTCTGGGAGAGAGAGGTGACGAAGAGACTGGGAGAGAGATAGATGACAAAGGGACTGGGAGAGATAGGTGACGAAGGGACTGGGAGAGATAGGTGACGAAGGGACTGGGAGAGATAGGTGACGAAGGGACTGGGAGAGATAGGTGACGAAGGGACTGGGAGAGATAGGTGACGAAGGGACTGGGAGAGATAGGTTACGAAGAGACTGGGAGAGATAGGTTACGAAGAGACTGGGAGAGATAGGTTACGAAGAGACTGGGAGAGATAGGTTACGAAGAGACTAGGAGAGATAGTTTACGAAGAGACTGGGAGAGATAGTTTACGAAGAGACTGGGAGATATAGGTTACGAAGAGTCTGGGAGAGATACGTTACGAAGAGTCTGGGAGAGAATCGTTACGAAGAGTCTGGGAGAAATATGTGACGAAGAGACTGAGAGAGAGAGAGGGGACCAAGAGACTGAGAGGAAGAGACAAGAAGAAAAATAGAGAGGGATGGAGTAAGAGGGAGGAATATATATAGAGAGATGGAGGAAAATATACGTGGAGAGGAGGAGGAAGATATACAGAGAGGAGGAGGAAGATATACAGAGAGAGGGGAGGATATATAGAGAGTGGGAGGGTACCTACGTAGTAAGGGGGAAATATATAGTGAGAGACAGGGGGAATATATAGAGAGAGAGCGATGGAGGAAAATAGAGAGAGAGAGAGAGAGAGCGATGGAGGAAAATAGAGAGAGAGAGAGCGATGGAGGAAATAGAGACAGAGAGCGATGGAGGAAAATAGAGAGAGAGAGTGAGGGGAAGATAAAGAGAGAGCGAGGCGGAAGATAGAGAGAGAGCGAGGCGGAAGATAGAGAGAGAGCGAGGCGGAAGATAGAGAGAGGGCGAGGCGAAAGATAGAGAGAGAGCGAGGCGGAATATATATATAGAGAGAGCGAGGCGGAATATAGAGATAGAGAGAGCGAGGCGGAATATAGAGATAGAGAGCGAGGCGGAATATATATAGAGAGAGCTATTTATATCTACTTATCAGCTCCTATATATATATATATATATATATATATATATATATATATATATATATATATATACCCATTCCAAGTAATGTGTATGAAATAGGAGATAAGATTTAATCATTTGTTACCAATATTATTTTTATAGTTATACGCCGGTTTGAACGATCTTATATTTCTCTTTTATTTTTATGTAATATTATTATTATTGATTTTATTTTCATATTAATTTCAATGTAATTATACCCACTGTTTTTAAAGATGTTATCAGGCTGGAAAGAAAGTAATGTCGTTTTTGTCCAACACATTTATTTCATCTGAAACATTCACATTAGGGCATTTTTTTATTTTTACAGTAATTTTCCTCATTTTCTATGACTTCTGTCAAACAATAAACTAACTTCTTGATGCCTTCTTCAACATTTCTCTGATTTTTTAGAGAAATACAAATTAATGTGATTTTTGAGTTGGTCGTCATTTTCATAAATGTTATTGTTTAAGTGATGCTGCAACGACCGGAAAAGATGGTAGCCGGATTGAGCAATGGCAGGTGAAGAAGGCGGATGAGGCAAAACTTCCCAATTGAAACTCATGATCGTTTCCTGAGTGAGTTTTGCTGTGTTAGGTTTCGCGTTATCATGCTGAAGCACAACACCCTTCCTATTGAGTAATTCTGGTCGTTTTTCTGGATAGAGCAATTCTAATATCATCCAGCTGCGAACAATATTTTACTACTGTGATGGT
>OY744516.1:153577921-153587921 GCA_963556195.1 Sepiola atlantica
GCCGAACAGGGGAAAAAAGGAGAAAAACAGAAATGAAAATCTATTTGGTTTAAAAGTCCAACGAATTTTTCTTTCATAAAATAAGCCCTTGTTGTAAGTAAACGAAACCCAGTCAAGTTTAATAATATAATGAAAGGGAAATAACTATTCAACCGCCATAAAAAATAAGTTAGTTTAGCATTAGAAAATGCAAAACATTGTATATTTTTCTAAGCAAATCTGGAAAATATAATAAATTATATTAAGTAGTAATAATAAAATAAACTAATTTCATAACATAATAATACAATTTTAATAAAAATACGCTATTATATAATGTGTTTGCTTAATTAATAGAAAGTAATACATTTGAGAGAGAATAAAGTAAGATTGTAACATGTTGGATCAAGTAAAAAATACAATAATAATAATAATAATAATAATAATAATAATAATAATAATAATAATAATAATAATAGCAACAATAATAATAAAGATAATAATTATGAATACCAGTAGAAATATCACAAATTAAAGGATTAATAAATAAAATTTTGAAAAAAATGTTAAAAAAACTTTTCAAAAAATTCCAAAAAATACTCAAAACGTAACATTTTTAAATACTTTCTTTCATAAAACCCTTTATATTTGAACACATTTTAAAACACACACACGAGGAGGCATCACCAAAATAAAGTGTAACATGCTAATGAGATATAAAGCAGCTAGGTTTATGTTATGGGCTAAAAAATGGAGATCCAAAACAACACGGTTAACACGGTCGACCCCCCCCCCCTTATATATATTTGAATGTGTGTGTATTTATATAAAATTTGCCTGAATAAAAGCATGCTATTAAATAAGACGGGGTCTTTTTTGTTTGAGGAGACTTTTTATTTTTAAACTTTTCGAATAGTCTATATAGTATTTCGCTCAAATTGATGTATGTACTATGCGTTGGGTTCATAGTTGTCAACACACGAAAACTAAGCTCTCCTGGTGATAATCGAAAGTACTCGCGAAAACAGCAAAATAAAAATTGTAAAAGAAAAATGTATTATCATCCAAATACATTCCGTGTGATTTAATAATATTTGTCTGAAAAAATACATCAGAAATAAAAGAAGGCAATGATGGTGCGAAGATTCCAACAATAAGAAAAAGTAACAAATAGAAAAACAATGCGAAAATAACCGAGTGAAAAAGACTGCAATAGGAGATCTTATGAATATTTATGAAAATGAATAATTGCTTGTAGGGTTTTATATTTAAATATACGCTGTCTTATATATAGACATTGTTTTATTCCTAATGTATTTACGGATGCCTGTCTTAGTGTCACATATTTTAATCTTTATTGAATATTACACGCCAACATAGTGATTAATAGGTTCTGATTATTAAACTAGGCTAGGGTTCAGGAGGTATGGAGAAATGATATAGGTTGTTAGGCTCCTGCATGATAATCACTGATTTTCATATATAAATGTTTGCAGGGAAAATTAAAAATAAATAAACGTTTATCGGATCTATAGGAAGATTTAATGAAAACTAAGCCGAACTTTTTCTAAATATCCTTAGAAATTGATCCAGCATCCCTACTTTCTTGCCTTCCTCCTCCGACAGGGCTAAACGCAAGCTCGATTTTTAATGTGGGGAAATAAAAGTTCCCAAAAGGTACACTGAATTGAAACACAAATTAAAATTGCCTCAGTCTAGGCAAATTTCTCATTCACTGACCGATTGTTTTGTTTTACGGCATTTCAACCCTTGTCAGGTTATTTAATGCCAAATCTGTACATTTTGGTGAAAGTTTTTATGTTTCAAGTCTTCAAATATTTATGTATGGTGTTTGCTTAGACTGTTTTGTAGAAGAACATTTTTATTTTTTTATTTTTCGCTTTGATGAAAATGATGGAGGTTTGCAAAATGTAAGGAAAAAAGAAAACTAGCATCAATGTTTAATGCATTTTAGGTCAGGAAGTGAGTATTTGCAGACAGCCTGATCTGGTAGCACTAGACATTCACTGGCCGAGGGGTGAATATATGAAACCTAGCATCAGGATAGAGACTACACTTAGCTCATAGCCAAAAAGCCAAAAAGCCAAATAACATTGTTCAGACCAGTATATTTTCATATGATATTTCTGAAAAACAAAAAACAAAACAAAAAAAAAACAAAAAACAAACAAAACCCCCCCAAAAAGTTAACAAACAGTGATAAACATATCCCTTCCCTTTTTTCGGGGCACGGGAGCAATACTACGTTGTCACTACCTACCTATGTTACTTCTTACTTCTTTACTGCAAGGTTTTATTGAGTGGTAAAAAGTCTTAAGTAATATATGTTTACGTCAGTTTTGCCTAGTTTTCATTTAAAAACTACGAAATAATAAAAAATGCCGTTATTTAGTTTCTCTTTGAAATATTGTACCCATTAAGATTTAATTACTATTATTTAAAGTCGCAGTACTCGTAAATGTATTGGATAGCTGACCCATTTAACGCGGATGCAAGTGCTCGCGGAGAAACCGCTGAAACCTCGCGCTGAAACAGTTGGTGCGCGCCGTAAGACGATCTGTTCATTCTTAGATTAATGCGGAATTACGGAGAGAGAGAGAGAGAGAGAGAGAGAGAGAGAGAGAGAGAGAGAGAGAGAGAGAGAGGATAAATTAGGGAGAGAGAGGGAGTAGGGGGAGATAAAAAGAGATCAACAGAGAGAGAGAGAGAGAGAGACGACGACGACGACGACGACGACTTAAACAACAAAACATGTACTATATCGACCCTGGTTTCCGATTGAAGAATAATCCGCGCTTTATATGCACTTGGGGCGAATCGGATTCATCTGAGAAGGCGGCATATTGGAAGCGTTCGAAGAGAAAGGACGTGAAAGCATCAGAAAGACGAGAGCGACAGCAAGAACGAGAGCGAGAACGAGAGAAAGAGGGGCAGTGGATAACAAAGAGAGAGAGAGAGAGAGAGGGGAGATAGACACAGACAGGAAAGCTAAAGGGAAGGTAAGAGGGGGGCAAAGAGGCAGCACCTCTTAAAATTGTCTTCTCTAGTAACGCACACAAGCAATATAAAAATGTGAGAGTCAAACGATAGCCGTTGTTGGCAATAACTTAACACCATCATCCACGGAACTTCTCTTCGTGTCATATCCGGTAAAATTGTGCCGAACATTTCTTTCAAATACTCAAGCGATTGATGACAATGTCGGAAACAATTCAAATATTTACATCCTAAAAAACCACAATAAATTACATCTAACTCATTCTCAGACAAACATATTCAAGGTTAAAAACGGTTATATAAAAAATACATTTGCCGCCCTGCTCCCTGACTGTACGAACATGCAGACATTTAAATGTAATGTAAACAAGAAATATCGCTGCACAACTCTTCACGTAGGATGCATTTATGAATAGAGCTTCTAAATGACGCTCACCTCTTTTCTTGTTTGGGGTAAATGAAAGTGAAAAAAAAAATTCATCTGTATTCAAAAATCAATTTTACTCTGCTTACACTATCCTTTTTCTTTCTCTTCTTTTTCTACTATTTCTCTTTTTCCCCCTGTAAACTATATTTCCTTATTAATTTCTAATGTTATCTCTGATCCGAAACCAATTTGTTCATTGTGGGGATAGCTAATGAGAGAGATATAATAAGAGTTTATAGATGGATGAGTGAGAAGGAAGTTGAGAGAGAGAGAGAAAGCGAGAGAAGAAGAAGGGTTAAGGGTGAGAATGAAAGAGGGAAGAAGAGGGGGGAGGAAAACAGAGGGTGAAGAGAAAAGGAATGAGAGGGAGACAGGGAATGAAACGAGAGCGAGAGAGGGAATGAAAGGAGAATGAGAGAGGGGATGGAGAGGGAGAGATGGAATGGCGTTGGAGAACAGAAAGGGAGAAGAGAATGGAGAAAAGGAAAAGAATGGGAGACTGGGACGAGAATGGGAGAGAGTGAAGGGGGAGATGGAAGGGGAAGAGATGGAATGAAGGGGGATAAAGGGGTGAGGGGAGAGAGGGGGAGTGGAGAGAGAGGGAGATAGATGAGGGTGAGAGTGAAGAAACAGAAGGTAGAGACGGAAAGAGAGAGAGGTTAGAGGGAAAAGGGAGAGAGGAAAAAGTGAGAGGGAAAAAGGAAAAACAAAGGGAGATGGAGAGAGCGGGTATGACGTGGATATGGACCATTTTCTCAAATCATGATAAAATGTACTTCGAAGTAAAAAGTAGTAAATGCTTTTAAGAAATATCTTATAACTTATATTATCTTTATTCGTGTTTGATGTTTGTTTCTTGGTTTGCAAAGGCAAACTATTACATTATTGTCCAGTAAGGTTTATACTTATGTTTTTATTATTGTTTTAGAAACAGTACTCCCCATATTATCTTGAGTAGCATATTAACTACAACTACGCTAGCCTCGAAGAGTACGACTATTGAACGAGAATAGTCAGACCCTGTTCCATAGGCATTATAAGCCAGTTACCCAACTTGTAACTACCTATTATATGGTTCATTTACAGTAATAAACTCTTAGTATTTGTACGTTAGTCGTTCGAGTTATAAAATACCTTCAGATAATATTACTAACACCATAGAGACTTCTCGGAGGTAGAATGGCATTCTCGGTTTATACTCTGCGTTTATTTTTAACGAAATTTAAACTATAGCTAAATAGCGCAGAATGTCATTTAAATCTGAGGGAATACATCAGTTGGGTGGATTCTGCGCCTCAAATACCCCTTCAACATGTAATGAGTTTCGACCTCTAAACATTTCCAATCCATGCGAAACACACTGCTATGACTAGAGATGTGCGAATATACAGCTTAATGGGCTGCGTAAAAAGTGGTTGCTAATATATGAAAAGAGCCATATAGATTTTACTTCTTCCAATTGCGATTTTTGGAACAAACGGAAAATAACTGAAACAGTTTACGGAAGCCGGGGGAAAAATGTAAAAAGCAGACAAAACTTAAACATACTAATGAAAAATCAGGTTAGTTTAACAAAAATGTTTTTATATTTAGGTAGAAATATACTGTCTGACTAGGGCTCACCATTTCCGGTCTGTTCCGTGAAGCGGAATCAGAAACATTCATGTCGATAGGAGTCCTCCCCCATGGAAACACCAGAAAGTGTTACTTTTGTGATGTTAGACCTTCATAAAAAGAGTCTTTAAATATTGAAAACGTGGCCCCAATTTGAGAATACTTTAGATTATACGTTCCCTCGACTCTCTCTTTATACGAAAAAGAATAAATATGATTCAGTTAAGACAATCTGCACGTCTAAATCATCATTCTTACACGATTTCAAGTTCCTATGTCTAACAACCTAAACGTATTTAGCGAACACACAGGCAGAGATCTTGAGATCCAAACGCGGAGGCATGCGTCTCTAAAATTAGTATCGATTCACAAGATATTAAATATTTGCGTCCGAATACGCATATGTTTGCTAGTAATAATAATGATAGTGGAGAGCTTTGGCGTGATGATGGCGGTGGTGATGGTGGGGCTACTTTATTAATGAATGAGTGAATAAATGAAGGCTGGTGTCGTTGGGCTTGAAATAAGATCATTGATTTCAGTTCTATTTGGGCCAATCTTAATTAGAGACTAACCGAGAAAAGAATCAAGTTTATATTCAAATCGACAAGAGGGGGGAAAAACAGAATATACCCCTCCCTTCCTCTCTACAACCTCCATAACGGATACGTGGTCGATTAAAGACAGGGCGGACAAAAGTATCAACACAGTGGGAGAAGGAGAAAAAAAAGAGTAGAACATATAAACAGAGAGGGAAAGAGAGAGAAAGAGAGAGAGAGGTATCAACAGAGAAGCAAAAAGAGGGAGTGGGGATTTCTGAGAGGAGAGAATCTCTTATGGAAAAGGAAATAGAAAGATACAGAAAGAACGACATATAAAGATGAACAAATATAAATAAATATGAACAGAGAGAGAGAGAGAGAGAGAGAGAGAGAGAGAGATAGAGAGAGACAGAGACAGAGACAGAGAGAGAGACAGACAGAGAGTAAGAGACAGAGAGAGAGACAGACAGAGAGACAGAGAGGGACAGAGAGAGAGAGACAGAGAAATAAATAAATGGATAGGTGGAGACAGGAAAAGACAGAGAGTAAGAGGAAAAAAACAGAGAGGTAAAGAGAGAGAAGAACACACAGAGAAAGGGGCAGAAAGAGAGCACAGAATAGAAAGAGAAAAGGAAATAGAAGAGAACGGAACAGAAAAAGTAATAAAAAATAGTAAGAGAGAAAGGAATAGAAATAGAGAAAGGAATAGAAAGAGAGAAAGGAATAGAAAGAGAGAGCAATAGAAAGAGAGAAAGGAATAGAAAGAGAGAGGAATAGAAAGAGAGAAAGGAATAGAAAGGGAGAGAGAGAGGAATAGAAAGAGAGAGGAATAGAAAGAGAGAGGAATAGACAGAGAGAGGAAAAGACAGAGAGAGGAAAAGAAAGAGAGAAGAGTAGAAAGAGAATTAAAGAGAGTGGGAAAGAGATAAAGAGATAGAAAGAGAGAAAGGAACAGAAAGAGAAAAATGAATAGAAAGAGAGAGAGAGAGGAATAGACAGAGAGAGGAATAGAAAGAGAGGGGAATAGAAAGAGAATTACAGAGAGTGGGAAAGAGATAAAGAGATAGAATAAGAAAAAGGAACAGAAAGAGAAAAAAAGCGTAGAAAAAGAGAAGAGTAGAAAGCGATAAATAAATACACTTAGAAAAGATGAGAAAGACAATGCTATAGAAAAAGAGTTATGGATAAAGGAAAATTGAGCAAAATAAGAGTGACAAAGATAACACAAATAGAGAGAAAAGGGGCAAGTGGAGAAAGGTAAAGGGGGAACTGAAAACACACACACATAATTGTCGAGAGATCGAGAGGAAAATAGAAAGAGGCAGTACGATAGAGGATATGAGGAGAATGATAGAAAAAGGACACAGATGAAAATACAGTAATAGAGAAATAAACAAAACACAAGAAATTGGACAGGAGGGGTTGATAAGAAAGAGAAGTTAAGAAAGAGAAGTTAAGAATGAAAAACATATAGATAAATAAATAGAAATAAATAGTAAAAGATGGAAAGTGAAAGGTAGACATGACACTACAATAGAGAGACGTATGCACAGACATGCATAGAGTGTCATCCATCCCAGTTAGTCATCACAAAAGAAATGGACCAGCAATATTCATATTGCCCAATGCGTTTCGGAACGATAATCCCGATTGGTGTATTCAATTCACACCAGGTGCCCTAACATTCTATTAATGCGGCCTGGACACAAATACATGTATTCATCATTAACTTCCGGTCACATTCGTACTTACAAAAACACGTTGCATTGTAACATGAGCTTTCATGCACGGACATGTTTGATACAAAATGAACTATTGAGCTGATCGTAAACACTAAAAAAGATGCTGCGGGTGATGATGTTACATTATTATTACTACTACTAGTACACCTAGAAACAATAAGCCCCCTTCTTCGCATACTTTTGTCAATATATATTACGTAAGTGTTGTGTTTGATAATTAACAAGTGATTGTGATGCATCCACTTTCCACAAATCGCGAAGTGTGAGGTGATGCCTGAGAACATTGTATCATGACCACGGAACAGATACACCACTCCCCTAAACAAAGGTGGAGGAAATACCCGAGAGGATGCTATATTGATCATAGGACATATTACACTATCGGATAAAAAGGAAGAGGTAACGCCTGGTAGTATTATGACGAAAGAACATATACTACACTACCCCTAAAGGAAGAGGTAATACCTTGGAGGATGGTCTCATAACAGCAGAACAGATTTTATACCCCGACTGAATTTAACAAATGAAATGGTACGTAGACGAAAAAAAATGAATGGAACACACTCATCACGTCTCGCAAAACAATCCCCCACAGAACTGTATAAGGCCGACAAAGTAAGAGCTGAGAGGACATCATCCGAGAGTTGACAGTGATGGCTCAGGAAGGCCGAACATTTGGAGAGCTGGAGAATAATAGTTTCTAGGTCCACTTTAGCGCTCCAACGGACATCCAGACCACGTGGCAGATCAAATAAGACACTATAATGCAATTAAAAACAGTAAAAGTATAGTTTGGGCTTAAAAAAACAAATTCCAAATCTCTAATAGTAACATATTGTATTTAAAAAAAGACGAAGTAAGGTATAACTTACTAATTACAGATTAGTTGAAAAAATGCACTAGTAGAAATATAGTTAGAAGATATTATGAAATAACTGAAGTAAACTGTAACTACTTCGCTAGATATAAGTGAACAAACTATAATGTGTGACCGCTACCCCCTCCTCCAAGAAGTGGACGGACATGAAGATTATTGGAATCCTGGAGGGGATCTAACGGTATAAAGCGATAAACTCAAGTGTAAGCGGCTGCCTGCAATAACGCAAAATGAGTTGTAATAATGATAACAACAAATGGGGAGTACTGGATATCCGAGAAGACTTGTTTTCACGTGGACTCCAGTGATCACAACCCTGTTGTTGCAAGTGAGCGATCACTGGTAGCGAGTAATCTGATACAACCGCGACACAGAATAATAAAAGATGGCACCACAGAAATTGACCGTGAACGGCCTAAGAGGATATAGATCAACCAAGTGGGCATGGAGAGAAATGGAATCATTAGCAGGATTATTGGAACATGAATTTTCGAGAGAGAGCCATTTGGTCAATATCAACGAGAATTCAACAATGAACAGATGTTGCGAGAATGCTAAGTTATGTTCAACAAGGATTGGGCAGCCCATTGGTGATGGCTTGTGTGAGAACTGTTAGTCAATAATATTTAATGTTATTCTGCATGTAGAAATATTTTTAAAAAAGGATGCAGAAAATGTTATTTTAATATAAGTTATCGGAAATTTTCAGAGTTTAAAGGTGTATTGAAACAACTACTCTGATTAGAGAGAGAAAAGGTGACACACAAAGTGATATGGAGGGGAAGACGAGGAGAGAAATTGAGACAGATATGGGACAGAGGGAGAGCACGACAGGGACAGAGAAAGACAGAGAGAGAAAGAGCGTATCAGAGAAGGAGCGACAACGAGAATAGAGCGACAGCAAGAGAGAGAGAGAGAGACAGAGGGGGGGGAGGGGTTAGAGAGAGAGAGGGCGCAAGACAATGAGAGAGAAACAGAGAGAGTGAGAGAGAACGACAGAGGGATGAGCGACAGAGAGGGAGAGAAGAAAGAGGAGGAAACAGAAGAAAAAGAGTGGGAGAAAAGACAGAGATAGGGGGAGAAAAGACCAGAGAGAGGGGGAAGAAAATACAGAGAGAGGGGGGAGAAAAAGACAAGAGAGAGCGGGAGAAAAGACAGAGGGAGGGGGGGAGAAATACAGAGGGAGGGGGAGAAGAGACAGAGGGAGGAGGAGAAAAGACAGAGGGAGGGGGGAGAAAAGACAGAGAGCGGGGGAGAAAAGACAGAGAGCGAGGGAGAAAAGACAGAGAGAGGAGGGGAGAAAAAGACAGATAGAGACGGGAGAAAAGACAGATAGAGGCGGGAGAAAGACAGCAACGAAGAGAGCGACAGCGACGGAGAGAGTATTTTCTGGAAGGAACTAAATCGAATTACATTGCAGTATTATTAACAACATGCTACAGAGATCCACCAAAAGAACTGACTTACCAGAATAAAATATTGATTTGTGTAACAAGAAATCTCTCGATGACAACACCGAGAAAGAGACTTCATATGTTGGATAACTACCATAATAACAGCTTTAATATATTCACGAACGGACATTCTTAGAGCATAAAATGATTACCATCCTGTTTATTAAAGCTATTGAAACGAAGCCGATAGAACTTTTCAGATTGACCCGAAGAAGACATGGCCATTGGCTAGTTTATTCATAAAAAATGTAGAGAAACACAAACAGAAAAATCAGAATATGTAATTGATATTTTCTACTGGTAATCCTGCGCAGCGTCTTTATTTCCATCTACCTTAATATATAGAC
>OY744516.1:153604200-153636700 GCA_963556195.1 Sepiola atlantica
GTCAAAGTTTTTTTGGATGGAAATGTGTAGTGTTGTAAAAAAAACAAAACAAATGGAACAATTAAAGGAGTTAAGTGTGTTAGTTGCGGAATTGCAAAAAAAAAAAATGAAATGCGGCTTTATTTAACCTATAGAACATTTACTAGCACAATCATCTGTTAGTGGCAGTTGGGGGCGCGGCCGTTCAGATCGACATAAAGGAATAGCAGTTTAATTTACTGGTGTATCTGTAATAAGTTCAATACAGTTATGTTTTGAAATTATCCGTTCAGGTTTTAACGTCTCAGAGTTGTGAGTGGGTAAGTCAGAGTCTTATATTTCAGGAGAATAGTCTTATAAAGGACCAGCTGTGGCAAGATCCCGGTGTCATACTGTAGTTTCCTTTCCGTTTTGAAGACGAATGTACGCATAACGAGGATTAGTTTTTATAAGTTCTACCTCCTTCAAAAAAAAAACGGTCGTACTTCGATAGTACGACATGTTGTTTCAGAGGAACCTTTGTATCCGTTTACTTCTGTATGCAGCTGCTTTATCTGTTTTTAAATCCATCTTTTTTTGTCGTCATCTCTTCCCTCATTCCCGTATCTGACTCTCTCCTTGTCTATACCTGTCTGTTTCTCTTCCTCTCCATGTCTCTCTTTCCATGTTCTTTCATGTCAATATATTTCCTTCTCTATGTCAATGTATCTGCTGCTCTATCTAAGCCTTTCGCTATGTGTGTGCATTTCTCTCTCTCTCTCTATCTCCCGCTCTACGTATCCATGTCTTACTCCGTCGTCATATTCTGCTCTATGTATGCCTGTCTCACTATTTCGCCATCTCCTGCTCTGTGTATGCTAATCTAACTATTTCACCATTCTCAGCTCTATGTATGCCAATCTAACTCTTTCACAACCTCTTTTTCTATGTATGCCTGTTTCACTCTTACTCAATTTTATTTTCTATTTGTGTTTGTCTCGCTCTTTCCACATCATTTCTATGGATGACCCCATCTTTCCCGGTGTACGTCTCTTTTCTTTTCTTGCTCTATGTACGTCTCCGCTTTTTATTTACCCTATGTATGTACCTGCCCCTCCATTTATCTTCGTACGTCTCTGCCTATCTTTCTCTTTCTCTAGATCAAGCGCAGGTAACAAAATAGTTTCATTGTGTACAAAGCCCTCGCGACGTTATAATCAGTTAGTTTCAAACGTAGGTCTTATTGTTATCAATAAGTGGAAACATTTCTACATTGTTTGAAAGCAAGCAAGTGGCCAACACGTAAAGCTGTCGGACAAAGAATGGTTTCCCCGCTGTCGACATCGTCTAAAATGGACGGTATATAATTTAGTGATGGGTGTCCATCGCATAGACAAATCGAGCAGGACTTCAACGAAACAAAGCGTTGCGAATAATTTCGAAAGAAACGTAGCTTCCTGTTTAGTATGTCTTAACACGATGAAGGCAACAAAGAGAGTGAGGGATGGCCGGGTGCAGGTGGCGGGTCGTTTGCCAGGAATGCTCGTTCGTCATGTATCGATTTGGACGGCATGAACGAAGGGCGCGCGTATACGATGGATGCTATTCAACCAACAAGCTACGAATCACAACTGCGGATATCGACAAATCTCCGCGTGGCGTATTTGATTAATTCCGCAAAACACGCTCAGGTAATTTTCCGCTCAAATAACGTGAGCTAATATGCATGTAGTAGCATTGTTATGTATTTCCATAAATTTAACCATTCTAATTCCGGTGAGGTGCGTGATTGGTGTAATGGATACAATCGCGAACTATGAAATCGGCGCCGCGGAGTTCAAAATCCTGTCAAAATATTGTGAAAATTGAAGAAATATCCATTTCCTTTTAGTCATGGGCAAGATAGCGACATGTCATCAATTCACTGCTTGTGATAAATCAGTAACAATGGTGATCGTAGTTTCGCATTAAATAAACCCCAAAATGTTGATATGTCGTAACGCAAATAACACAGAATAAATATGATATCGTCTATGCTTGTTTCAAATCTTACTTAATCTAGTGTTTTATTACGCTCGTGTACCTTTTGTAAATATAATGGCACACAATTTACTTACAAATATATAAACAATATCAAAGGTTCTCCAATGAATTGAATAGTATATAGAGCACGAATTATATTTCGGCATTAAATAACAACAACCGGTTTAATATGACGTAAACAAAATCTAAATACGCTTGTTTACAAAAAAATGAAACAATATAATCCCCCAAGCAATGTAACTATCCGTTCAAAGACTGGTTTCCATCCAATTATCTTAGCTCAGAAAGGTGAACTGTGTAAAAACATATACAAGCTGCCTTATGAAAAAAACTCCAGATAGATGAACATATACTTTAATACTAGCTGAGATAGGAATACATTTGACGACAGACTAGTGTCCTTTTCAGTGAGTAGTCAATGTAATATTCGTATTATGAATATACATTTAATATATTTATACAACCATTTATATACACATGGGAATTTTTACTTCCAAACGTGATAAACCCAGTTAGCTTAAATTGCGACCTTAAACCCCGAAATGAATAATTATGCGGGTACTATGAGGTAAAATATGATTTGGGGGTGTGCTCCAGAGTTTAAATGCAATACTTTTGGTAGTGATAGTTTTGTAATATTGAAAATGGTGTGTATCACGTTTTGTAGTCGAACTCATCATATATAGAAATATACACACATCAATATATATATATATACACACATCAATATATATATATATATATATATATATATATATATATATATAGTGAGCTATGAAAATATATTTATGGCAATTAAGCTAGACAGAGGTTCACGCGTTTCATCCCCGGGGTCATTTTAGCCTGAATACCTCCCCCCCGTGGATTAAACGTTGAAGCCTATGTGTAGCTTAATTGCCATACATATATTTTCATAACTTACTACCTAGCTCTACTTACGTATCGAGATCTGTTGAAGTAAATACTGAAATTTGATACATAAAAAATGATATCTCCTTATAAAATTTCATGTGGATAATGAAATACTAATATATATATATATATATATATATATATATATATATATATATATATATATATACTTTTGTTATTGTTTTTTTTGGGAAAAATGAAGATGCTTCAAAGTTCCAGTTCTGAAGAAAGAAGCTGCTTCACAAATTGTGTTGTATTGCATGAAATAAATATTTCCTAGGAACAGCTGAAATCAACTTGGATACCAAGGAATGGACTCTTATTTCGAATAGTGTTTGAGAGTAATTTATATATTTAAGAACACACACATATGCGTATGATATAAAATTGCAGGATTAGTTCAGCAGTCGAATTAGAAGTGCTATCCAAACACATTTTTCGCAAGAAACCGCCAGTACAAATGACTAATCAGTAGATAACTGTATGATCTTATGAATATAATATGCTCTTATTAACTTAGTTGAGGACTGAAACTTTTTCTTCATATATATATATATATATATATATATATATATATATATATATATATATCCGCACCGTCCGGCGTTGTCTGGGCTATAAAACAACAAATAAAAGAGATTTAGGTGTGTAAACGTTTTTATTTAAAAACTTCTATATGTCAACCTCTCTCTATCATTTTTTCTCCCCCTAACCCTTTCTTTTCAGTTTCTTTTTCTCACGTTTCTCGATAGATCATAAACTATTTAGCAAACTTACTACATTATTACAAACACCTGGGCTATCGAAGTGATTAGATTGGTACTGACTCAGCATACACCACTTACCAAGAAAAACACCGTATTCCTACATAGACCTGCTCTGTCTAAAAGAAAATAATCAATGTGTTCCTCCCGTGCACGCAGGTAAAACATGCATTCTCTATCTAAGGTATTCTGAACGTGTAGATAAACATATACTACTCAACGAACCTAACACTGTATTTTACTTATTTTTGCTGCTGGACAACGCCGAGATCTTTGTCTAGTATACAACATTATAACAACATACGATCAAGTTTTTTATATCGGGTAATGCAGTGTTTAATAACACCTGCTCTATCTAAGGTATTGAGCACTTAACAGTTATCACTTGCAATATGTAAAACTGTTTCTTTTCTTGTATATAACAGCATGACACTGATATTCTTTCTTAAAGGCAACGCAGCGTTTTAACACACCCGCTTTCTATAGGATACGGTACACTTTTCGATTTATATATATATATATATATATATATATATATATATATATATATATGTGTGTGTGTGTGTGTGTGTGTGTGTGTGTGTGTGTGTGTGTGTGTGTGTGTAATCATGTATTATTACTTTAATTCTGCTCGGGCAACGCTGAGTATTTTGTCTAGTAGATTATTACATTACACAACATATTTAATTCATTGCTTCCATGTAATTTTGAGGTTTTTGTCCCCGCTCATCCCTCTCACAATAATCCAAAGAAAAATGATGATGATAAGGACACAGTTCGAAGTAAACATTAAGATTTTTTTTTTTAATTCGGGGGAATAAGCGTTTATTAAAATCTTAACGAATTACTTGATAATTTTTTTACAAGTTACTACATAGATGCATAAGACTGTAAGTTTGTTTCTGCATATCGAAAGATTTATTCGATCTATAAAATTCACGTTTATAATTACTAATGATTCCATCGTATAACTTCGAGGAAACAGCCGTTACTTCTTTTTAAATAGAAACAATTTAGCTCGATACCAAACCTAGTTTTTTCGGGAAACTATTTAAAATTATCTATGTAGTAAATATTTTAGTTTAGACAAATATTTCTAGCTACACAATTGTATACTGTATTTTTACTATTATTTCTACTGGGTAATGCCGAGTTCTCTGTCTAGTATACAACACTATAACGAAACACGGTCAAGTCCTTTCTATCGGGTAATGCGGTATTTAATAACACCTGATATATCTAAGGTATTGAGCACTTTATTAACAGTTATCATTTGCAGTATGTAAAACTGTTTCTTTTCTGGTATATAAAAGCATAACAAAACACATTAATATTCTTTCTTAAGGGCAACACGGCGTTTTTACAAAGCATCTTTCTCTAGGATACTGGACACTTTCGGATTAACATTATATATTTAATATATATATATATATATATATATATATATATAATGTATATATATATATATATATATATATATATATATATATATATATATATATATATATGTGTGTGTGTGTGTGTGTGTTTGTAATCATGTATTGTTACTTTTATTCTCGGGCAACGCTGAGTATTTTGTATAGTATATTATACCATTACACAACATATTTAATTTATTGCTAATTCTGAGGTTTTTGTCCGATAATAATCTGAATAGAAATGATGTTGATAAGGACATTATTCGAAATCAACGTTAAATAAAATCGAGAGAATTAGCGTTTCTCCAAATCTTAACGAGTGGGAGCTTGGCCTTTTGGCTAAGATCAAAGTGTAGTATCTGTTCCGATGGATACTGCACCCCATACTGGTGTTGTCTTGGCCTTCGGTCTTGATTTACGCCGGTCAATGGGTCGGTCTTGTGCAGTTCTGGGAGGTCCACCTTCCCAGGCTGTGCCTCCCCTCTTTGGGGAGGAGTAAGTTTATTGTTTACTGCCTGAGGCGCCCCTACCGGGGAATGCCGACAGGGCTGCCCAGGCAATTTGTATACCCCACTTTCCCGACCCGACCTTGGGTCACATCTTACTTGTGGGAGTAAGATAAAAACTGGCCTTGTGCTTAACTTCTGGAGAGAAGTAAATCAATACTTGTTTAAAGATTACTACATAAATACATAAAACCGTACGTCAAAAAGTCGACCATCCTGGCGAAATCTGATCTAGTTTACCCACGATATATTATTTTTAAATTAAATATTTTCCTGGGGAAACCACGAATAATAATATACCAGCTTTGTTAGTGTGTCTTCTGTAATTTGACTTTTCATCATATAATTATGAGGAAACAGCTGTTACTTCTTTCTTTCAAATAGACCCACTTTTGCTTGATACTAGACCTAGTTTATTCGCGAAACTATTTAAAATTATCTACGTAGTAAATATTTTCGTTTAGACAAATATTTTTAGCTACACAGTTTATATATATATAAATATATATATATATATATAAATGTGACGCGTTTTGTCTATCATTTGAACTAAAGTTAGGTTGGTATAACCCGAGGGAAGTGGGTTTGCAAAGCCGGTTAATTTTTTTAAATGCAACACATAAAATTAGTCTCCTTCTGTTGGCTATATCAGGTAAGGAGAGATAGAGAGAAAGAGAGAGAGAAAGAGGGAGAGAAAGAGGGAGAGAAAGAGAGAGCGAAAGAGAGAGAGAGACAGAGAGAGAAGGGAGCATAAACATACAGTAAGAGGGTGCGAGTAATAGATAGAGCATTCGTAAGAGATTGAGTAAATCGGAAAATACCGATAATTGAAACAATTGAAATAGTTAAAAAATATAACTCAATTCCACAAGTGAGGAATATTATTACATGCATTTTGTGTGATTAAAATATCTAGAAAAAAGCTTTAATAAAACAGACGTCGTTTAGCCCAACTTTCGTATAATGTTGGATGTATGAATGTTTGCATGTGATGTCTACTATCACCCGGAAGTGATTCAGGTAGCTAGAGCATCACATAAAGACGCCGAATAAGTACTTGCAGCGCACGGTGATAGTACCCAATTACATTTTAGCTGTCGCTATGCTGGACCCCCAAAATAATAATATTGTAAAGATAAGATAAGATGCATATGTAAATACGTTGATTAAATCCAAGCGAGCTGCAAGTTACTGCAGTACAACGTTACGTATGTGGTCATCTTTATAACCAATGGTTGCATGCGGTCGACTGAGGATAAACTCATCTACGGAAACCAGGCATATCACCAACACCACATCTATGTAACCTGTCAGCACTCTGTTCTGTTTGTGGCAGACGGTTTGGCTCACAGATTTACAGCTAAACGATGTCTCATTGGTAGTGGAGGCGATAAATTGTTTGGTAGGAAAGCCAACAACGAACAAGAGAAAATAGACACAGAAAATGTGAGAATGTGTTCCGGTAACTTAATTATCGAGTGCTTGCAGTGTCTCTAAAAAAGGTTGAGATATAATATACTTTCTCTAAATCTTCTGAGACAAAACTAAAATGGGTCGCCAGATTATTTAATTTCACTCTGATCAATTTGGCGCCTCCTTTTTTTCAACAATGTTGAAATCAAATCATCTCAATCTCCGTTTCTTAATAATCATGTCATTTTAGTAACATAGCTGACTTCAGCGGAAAATAAAAGCGGCTTTGACTAGGATAAGAAGACAACGTCGCCATTTCATCCAGAGATTTAGATGATTGATGTTTAAACTTATTTACTTTCATTTCAACGTCAAGTAAACAGCTTCGCAGATTCTAATCTCGTGGCGGGTCGACAGTGATCTAATGTTTAATGAAGCCGACTGTGGAATCAGCAGGCCTATTGAAAATCCTATCCTTTGCATTGCGTTCATATTGACGGTAATACCGCTAGGAAAAGTACTAACCCGCAGATGTGCCCACAGTTATTGTTAACAGAAATACGCGTTCAATTAATCGTTTACATCGAATTGAATACAATCAGTATTGTATTTCGATATAAACAGGTTGATGTACCGTGAAAGAAGACACCTACACGAAAACTTAATCTAATATGTTCACTTTACGAATGTAGTGCTAGGCATAAAGATGGGTAATGTGAGTTATATTTAGTTTTATGCAAAGGCGGTGTGGCAAAAAAATGTGGTTAAATCCCTTCGAAAAATTTCAGATACTTACGAATTTTGGAAAATGTTTACAATTAGAATCAAAGAGACTGTCATTTGGAGACTATATATTAATCGGAGTATTATAAAGAGGTTTTAGGAGCATAATACAGGCACAACCTCCTATTTGAAAATTTAAATATTTCAGATTGTTATTATATCTGATCAATACTGAGATACTAATATAGCTAGATTTCCTGAATTTCAATTTGTTCTTAAGACTCTTGAAGCAGAAGCCTTAAATTTTAAACATTTTCTAGAATGTAAATAATGTAATGGATTTTGATCAAAATGAAATAAGGACTACTGAAAAAGTTTAGTAGAATTATATCTTTAATGTAATCGTCGGAAGAGGACATAAAAGTGGTGCATAATTCTTCTGTTCACTGAATTAATTTTACCTGTCTTTGGAGGGAAATATAATATATATATATATATATATATATATATATATATATATTATACATACAGGTGCTACTCCAGATGAAGCGCCTAATTTCCGTTACTGCTCTGCGGCAACAATCGGGCAGGTTGCGGAAACGCCAGAGAGCAGCCGAGACGAAAACGAGGCTGAAGCAAAACTGAAAGTCGTTAAAATGGAAGAGTGTTTGCATTAAACAAAGAAGTAAATGCTATTTCTTTTCCGATATTTAGGCAACTTCTTTTTTGGTCTTTTTTTTTTACATAAAACAAAGAAGTATGTTATTTTTCTTAAGATATTCAGGCAAGTTTTTCTTCTATTTTTTTTGAGGGGGTTCATATATTTTCTCGTCGAGGGTCAGGGTTTACGGATAAGTTTGCGGCCGGTTCGAAAGGTCTTCCTACCGCTTGTTTTGTTGTGCTCTGCGCAGATGCCGACATCGACGAAAGACAGGCAGAGGAGGAGGGGATCGTCAAGGCAGTTGAAGGAGGATGGTCAACGGGGTAGATTTCTGCTATCTGAGTTAATATGGCGTCGAAGGGGTCGTTTCGAAATCTCTGACGCCACATGAATTCGCGTAGATAGCCGTCTACTTGTGCTCTGCTCGTCCCTTCTACTCCTTCTTATTTCTTTGTTTAGCTTCTATCCACATCCTCTTGACGTGATTGGTGCAAGCCCTCGTTGTCGGGTCGACAAACTTATCGCTATGATTCACCGTAAGGTGCTGATACCCCTCCTCTCCTAACCTGTTTTACGCCCTCCAACAATCGGATACTCCTGTGTGGTCCCAGGTACTACGAACTGCTTGATTATTGGAAGGATGGTTTCGGCATTCCTGTTAGGCACTGTCACCAGGAAACCCTCCTTCTCTGCGGGGTCGTATTCCCCCCCCCCCCCGGCCGATGACCCAGAGCGGCTGGAGAACACGGGCAACATTGATTTTTCCGGCGGTTGAATAGAGACTCGTCTATTTCCACCGTATACCCTGAGCCTCCCGAGTCGCCGAGGATTGCGCGACAGATATTCTGTGCAGACCTCCCGCAGAAAATTTTTTCGGCCTGACACAACTGCTGAAAATTCATTATTGTTTTGATTAGCAGTTTCTTCAGATTATTGCCGGCTGCTCTGCTTCAGCCTCGTTTTCGTCTCGGCAGCTCTCGGGCGCTTCCGCGACCTGCCTGATCGTTGCCGCCGAGCAGTCACGGAAATTAGGCGCTTCATCTGGAGTAGTACCAACACACATACATACATGATAACCCGTCCCAGAACGGGTAAAATGAACTCCCGGAACAGAACAGTTTTGCACCACTTTTATGTCTCCTTTTAAAGATTAAAGTCAATATATAATGATACTAAATATTATATCTAGAACCGTAATTCATATTTTGATTAAAATCCGTTACATGATTTTGATTCTAGAAAATGTCTAAAATGAAACGCTTAAGCTTAAGGGGTCTTATGAAATTGAAAGTCAGGAAATATTTCGTAACTGATGTCTAATGACTATGACAAATTCAATGCAAATCTGAAATATGTGAATATTCAAATATAAAGTTTGTCTCAATATTATACCCCATGAAATCACTTTACATATTTCCAAAGAATCTGAAACTGAGAAAATATTTGTTAATTTATGTCTAATACCTATTGTAAAATTTCTCACAAATTGGAAGCATCTGGATTTTTGCAAAGGACTTCCATCCATTTCTGCAGCCTTTGCACAAAAATAAATCAAACTAAATATATCCCATCCTATGACTAAGAAACTGTAATAAAAATTCATAATGATTAGTTAACTAATTTAAGAGTTCATCCTGTATATAGAAATATCTACACGTACATTATTTTATATATATAACCCTATAATTGTAAAAAACTTACCACCCCTCCCCCCAAAAAAAAATTGCCTACGTTACGGTGTTACCGAGAATATATATATTCCAAAAATTATAATGATTGGTTCATTAGTTTAGATGATTATCCTGTAGATATAAATATATACACATACCTAAATTTCTCATTCATATATACATTATATATATATATATATATATATATATATATATATATATATATATATATATATATTATATATATGAGAGAGAGAGAGAAAGAGAGAGAAATTTCTTGTAGCCAAACTTTAACTCTTAAATGTTTTATTTTTCATATTGGTTTGAAAAAAGTGAAAAGGTTTAATAGAGGTAATATGACGTAGTATGAATGCTTTTGGGTAAAAATATGTATTTATTAAGCAAAAATAAATGATGTTGAAAATGTGCAACAAATAGAATACAAGTGTACACGTATAACAAAACACTACAACAAATGACATACAATTGTACATGTATAACAAAACACTGCAACAAATGGCATACAAGTGTACATGTATAACAACACATTACAATATATGCATCTTAATGATCATAATACACTAGAGAATCATAACATAATTTTGACTTATCATTATAATGACTAGATTTAAAAGTTTAGGCTCTTAAATTATGCAGATGACACACCGATGACACTCGCCCGATACATCGAACACATGTATTACCTATTTAGCGGTTTTGCTGATGCAGAATCATACTAATACCTACTTACATTTGTAAACAGGATCGGTGCAGATGTGTAAAAGGTGCAGTTTGGCATATTTTTGTTGAAGATTATATTAAATATGCATTTTGTTGGAAAGAGTCATATTTGAAACAAACAGCACTTAAGGGTTAACATCACACCAGATCATGCCTATGTAATTTTATGATTCACCATACCCTTTAGAACTACGCTATACATAGTACTCTGCAAACACTCACTAACACCTTTATGTATTCCTAATTTACATATTTAATTTAACACAATTTCTAATAAGTATTTTGTAATATACATTTTTAGTTTGCAGTAGTTTCCTATATATAAAAATGCAAGGCTATTATTTGTTCTAGTAAAACGAAAATAAAATCCTGAAAGAAAGAAAAAAGGAAATCAGATGAAACTGGTACGCAAGATAAATTATCAGCTTTTGTAAAGGAATACCGAATAGAAAGGATAACGCGTACAAATCGAAACGCTTACGTCTACATGGTGAATTGCACAGAATGGCCCATTCTACATTAAGGCTATTCCGATCTATAAAACAGCCCGGTCATAAAATTTCCCGCCTTTCTCTGTGCACATGCGTAATACTAAATCTAGCTCCATCTCTTCCATCAGGTCTCTTTCACAATTGACGCCCGTGAAAGAAAGATCGAGCAAAGATGAGCGCACATTACGTAGAGATGGTGCGTATAATGAAATGTTTGATACTCATGACTCTTTTCGTATCGTTTCCATGGCGTACGATTAGATAACGGCGGCGGACAATAATTGTGTCCATTTTCCTGTGCACCGTTTTTATGGTTGGCAAATGTAGGAGACGTTTATTAAATAGACTAAAAGGAGAGGTCCACCCGAGAGAGGAGAAGCATCACAGATTGATAGTCACATGTATTTCTTTTCTGAATTTATTAAGTTCCGTTCTTTTAACAAATTTAACTGGCCTTCATTCAAGACAAACGCGCATCTCATGTATATATATATATATATATATATATATATATATATGAAGAAGAAGAATGGAAAGGAATTAGAGAAGCAAAAGCCAAATCAAAATTCAATTCAATTGCTCAGAGCAAGGTATATTCCGCAAAAAGGCAATTTATTCAAGTTAAATTTTCCTTAAGCCACGCTTTTCAAAGATCAAAATCTTATCATCAGAGGAAGTCGCTGGGATAGATAAGTTGGCAAAGGCCAAGATTTAAAATTTGAAAAAATAAAATAAAAGTTGTAGGGAAAGAAACACAGGGCAAAACTCTCCTCTCTCGGGTGGACCTCTCCTTTAAGTCTATTTAATAAACGTCTCCTACATTTGTCAACCATAAAAACGGTGCACAGGAATATGAGTTTCTGCCTTTCTTCATTTCAAGTCGACTTTCTCAACGGGCTAGCTTTACAATATTTTCGCTGCCTTTTTTCCCATTTTTAAACACTTTCCTTGATATCTCAGTCCAGGAAGTATTTTTAATGACGAATATTTTCCACCTCACTCTTTACTGAGCCTGCCTGCATCCACGAGCGTACCTCTTATTGGACTTTTTACCCTTTGGATTTTCTATTTTCGCCGCACCTGAAGTTGTGGCCTCTTGGAATTTAACTTTGAATCCTCTCTCACAACATCTCGTGCCTCTTAACGACCTACCTATCTACATCTCATTCTCTCCGCTAGACTTTTCGACACCGGACTTTTTAGCAATCGGATATTTGCTTGCATTCGGGCAGAGTTTTGCCCTGTGTTTCTTTCCCTACAACTTTTATTTTCTTTTTTTCAAATTTTAAATCTTGGCCTTATCTATCCCAGCGACTTCCTCTGATGATATGATTTTGATCTTTTAAAAGCCTGGCTTAAGGAAAATTTAACTTGAATAAATTGCCTTTTTGCGGAATATACCTTGCTCTGAGCAATTGAATTGAATTTTGGTTTGGCTTCTCTAATTCCTTTCCATTCTTCTTCATATCTACGTGCTCTATCCTGGATATTGAGCTGTATACTCTTCACAATAGGTTTTACCTTTCCTAAAAGTTCGCTTTTAGTACACCACTATATATATATATATATATATATATATATATATATATAAACAGGATGCTTGTCTGTATGTCTATTTTTCACGCTTTCCCCAATGCAGAACTAAAGCCATACTAACAAAAAATCATATTAGTATAAGAATTATTTAAAACAACATAGTTCACGCCGTGACATCAGTTTATTTTCTTTCTCTAAAGACTGGATCCTTTCTTTAGTACCACTCATAAATAAAGAGAATTTTTAAATTATTTTTACGCTCTTATTTTGCCATTATTTTATTTTGATATTAAAATGTGCAAATTTACTTGACGTTTCACAACGTAATTAACAACACTAAACATAACAAACACACACTATACCACTGACAGATATACACAGTCTGTAGTTTAATCAAAATAAAATCCCTTTCTTAAAAAAAATATTATCCTAGTTATAGAAACTTTGCAAAACATATAGATATGTATGTATATATCTCAATGTCTGTGAAAATGTATGTGGTCCTGAAAGTCTACGTTATCTTCAATGTGCTCAATATCTACGTGCCTCCACATCTAAGTGACCCGTAGGGAAAGAACGCCGTTATAACTCCAAATACGTATACCTGATTTTTCTTATGTGTGTTATTTTAAAAGTCGACTTAATAAAGGTCTGCATTGGTTAGTTGAGAAGGTATCAGCGTAAAAACATAGGGTATGCGGTTTCTATTCTACCTCTGAATGAAAAAAAATGAAATCAAAGAATAATTTTTGACCGTTTTTAATAAGATAAAATATATTTGAAGAATGTTGATATATTTTGTATGTTAGGTATCCTCGTCTGTCTGTCTGTCCGCCTCTCTCTCTCTCTCTCTCTCTCTCTCTCTCTCTCTAACTCCATCGCTCTCTGTATAACTAGAGCTATGTATACATTCTATATCTATAAACCTCAATGTTTGTGCGTATGTGTGCGTGATGTTTGTGTATTCACTATAGAAATAAGGGTAAGAGAATTTACATAAAATATAAAAGTTAACTCTCATGTACCATCTACCAGAGGAGACAATGGAGGTGCTCCCGAATTTCTAAGGGCACTCCTAACGTCTCTATAAGGACATAACTGACTTAAAACTTCAAGTATATCTGATTTTTTATTAAATTTTAATCATATGTTTTATAGTTTCTGGGCAAGACAATGAAAATGATCCCGATTAATTACATGCTCTACTAACCTAAGCGAGGTATGTGGACCCAACCTCCTTGCAAAATCAAAACATATCCTATTTTAATGCAAATTCTATCATATGTATAAAATTCTCCGGGGACGAAAATGTAAGTAGTCCTGAATCTTTACGTTACCATCTATGTTCCGAATATGCATGTGCTCTCATTTCTAAGTGAGCCATGTGGGCAAAACCCCTTTTGAACTTCAAATCATACAGTAATCCAGAGAGTTTTCCAACATTTCAGCTTCTTCCTACTAAATAAGGGGGCGATAAAACAAAGAAGGTAATATGGTGTTATGAGAATAGTGGAAAAGTACATAGTAGTGATCCTCATTCAATGTTGGGAAACGTCCGGTATTCTTTGCTAGTTAAAAAATCACATTTTTAGTTGAGTGATATTTAACATTAGATACATCATAATTACTAGTGCAAAATAACATTTTTCGTTGAGTGATATTTAACATTAGATACATCATAATTACTAGTGAAAAATAACATGTTTAGTTGAGTGATATTTAACATTAGATACATCATAATTACTAGTGAAAAATAACATTTTTAGTTGAGTGATATTTAACATTAGATACATCATAATTACTAGTGAAAAATAACATTTTTAGTTGAGTGATACTTAACATTAGATACCTCATAATTACTAGTGAAAAATAACATTTTTAGTTGAGTGATACTTAACATTAGATACATCATAATTACTAGTGAAAAATAACATTTTTAGTTGAGTGATACTTAACATTAGATACATCATAATTACTAGTGAAAAATAACATTTTTAGTGGAGTCATATTTAACATTAGATATACCATAATTACTAGTGAAAAATAACATTTTTTGTTGAGTGATACTTAACATTAGATACATCATAATTACTAGTGAAAAATAACATTTTTAGTGGAGTCATATTTAACATTAGATATATCATAATTACTAGTGAAAAATAACATTTTTAGATGAGTCATACTTAACATTAGATACATCATAATTACTAGTGAAAAATAACATTTTTAGTGGAGTCATATTTAACATTAGATATATCATAATTACTAGTGAAAAATAACATTTTTAGTTGAGTGATGCTTAACATTAAGTACATCATAATTACTAGTGAAAAATAACATTTTTAGTTGAGTGATACTTCACATTAAATACATCATAATTACTAGTGAAAAATAACATTTTTAGTTGAGTGATACTTAACATTAGATACATCATAATTACTAGTGAAAAATAACATTTTTAGTTGAGTGATACTTAACATTAGATACATCATAATTACTAGTGAAAAATAACATTTTTAGTTGAGTGATACTTAACATTAGATACATCATAATTACTAGTGAAAAATAACATTTTTAGTGGAGTCATATTTAACATTAGATATATCATAATTACTAGTGAAATATAACATTTTTAGTTGAGTGATATTTAACATTAGATACATCATAATTACTAGTGAAAAATAACATTTTTAGTTGAGTCATATTTAACATTAGATATATCATAATTACTAGTGAAAAATAACATTTTTAGTTGAGTGACACTTAACATTAGATACATCATAATTACTAGTTAAAAATAACATTTTTAGTTGAGTCATATTTAACATTAGATATATCATAATTACTAGTGAAAAATAACATTTTTAGTTGAGTGATATTTAACATTAGATCCATTATAATTACTAGTGAAAAATAACATTTTTAGTTGAGTTATATTTAACATTAGATCCATCATAATTACTAGTGAAAAATAACATTTTTAGTTGAGTCATACTTAACATTAGATACATCATAATTACTAGCGAAAAATAACATTTTTAGTTGAGTGATACTTAACATTAGATACATCATAATTACTAGTTAAAAATAACATTTTTAGTTGAGTCATATTTAACATTAGATACATCATAATTACTAATGAAATATTGGATTTATATCGCTTGGTTCGTAATCCGTTTCCTCTTTAATATTCTTGTAAAATTAACGACTCACGCGAAACAATGTTTGCGGAAAGAATAGTGCGTAAAGGTACCAAATATTTATGAAATGATATCGCTCAAATTCCATGGTTATTTACCTACACTTTTATATGCTTACTGTAAACATACTTGTAAAAATACTTGTCACCTAAATGTTTTTTTTTTAATAAATAACGCGAAATTTTAACGTTTTTATTAATTTATCCTCAGAACCTTCATCTTATGTTTCGCATTTTTTTAGATGAGCATTGAAAACTTCTATTATTTATATTATTCAGACTAATGTTTTCATTTGCATGTTATTCTTATAACGTTTTGCCCAATGTAACCTCCGACCTTCGGGAGTCTGATCATAATTCTTAACGGAACCGTTTATTTAATCTACGACGGCAACTTGCTCTCATTCTGTACGCCATGACCATGTAGAAGTCTTAGGTAATTCCTAATTGTATTCTTCGTATCGCCTGCATTTCGGATTGACCCATTAACTTCCGCACTGAGGATTGAATTTAATTATACCGTCTTATTCGATTTTTGAACAATAGTAATATGTAGTATTATATAGTTATAAGTAGTAATATATTGTGCTAATTAGTAAGACTTCTATCCGGTCATGGCTGATGGAACCAGAGCAATCTAACCTCGTGGATAAAATAAATGATTCCGTTCGGAATTTCGTACGGATTCCCGAGTTCGAAAAGATGCACCGGAAGAAGGTCGGCAGATACATCGGCCGAAACGTTGTGAGAATTACATCAAAGATGAAAACAGTAGTTTGAATAATTAAAATAATTTTATCTAGTAAAATAAGTATTTTCCTTACCGTAAAGATATTGCTTAGGTCAATATCATTAAGGTAAATAAAATGAATATTACTTTTGATTCGACAGGGATGACTGAATTATATTTGTACTATTTTATTCAATTTTGGAACAAGTAGTTTTCAAATGGATAAAGTGTTAATGTTTACCACTCGGAAACACGAAATATTTTTCACTTTATTATTAGCGATCGGACGATTTCATTTTTTAATTGGTGTGAAACGCGATAACATACGTATGTATTATACTTTTTAAAAAATTCTATACCGACTAGAAATAAGATTATTCAATTTGGTGTTTTACCAAATGTAAAAAAATAAATATATTGAATACACATTCACGTTAGGAAGCTCCCCGGGAACGCGTATTCTTCTAATGTAAATGAATAAATGTGAAATTTTTTTTTTTTATTCATTATAATCAAAACTAGTTATTTTTTATTTAAATACAACATAATATTTTGATATACTCTATATATAGTACTGATGAACGATCCAAAGACAATTATTTGAATGTATATCTAGCATAACTATTTTTAAACAGTTCATAATAATATAATGTTTGGTGTGATACTTTTGTCATTTTCGTGTGCCATTATGTCATTATATATATATATATATATATATATATATATATATATATATGCAATAATTTCGTCGATATTAACGTTAATTAATTGAAATTACTTAATAAAAAAAGAATAACTTACTAAAAACCTATCCTATAAAACCGCTCTTACCGACAGGCAGACACGAGAAGAGAAAAGGGAGCGAGGCTGGCTGATTGCTTGGCTTAATGTCTACCTTACTTATTCCTTCTCTCTCTTTCCACTCTCCAGTTAACGACGCCGTACTTTTCTCCAGCGTAGCGATTTCCTCTTTCGTTTATGTTGTGACCCTGTTAGGAGCCGAAATAAAGACACGGAAACATGGGGTTACAAGAACAAAGATATATTATTGAAGAAAAAGAATATATATATACAAGAAGTGGTATTCTGGACTGCCAGTATAGAACTGGAGTGAAAGAAGACAGTGAGTCGGAATGCTTCTTGCATTTTATTATGGATGGACGAGTCCATTTGTTCTTCGTACAGTTTCAGCACCATAACACCCCCTCTTAAGCCTTACCTCCTCAGGAGTCTTAGTAACTTTTCCTTTTCGGATTTATCTCTATGTAGTCCGGAGCCATTCGTTTTCTTTTTGGCTGCCGTTTCTGTGTACTACCTAAGGTGCTGGCAAGTTGAAAGTGTCATATATCACGCCCATTACGTCTTCTACTTGTGGGCAGCTGTCAGTGTCATTTGACAGTCTTGTTCTGATCTTATTAAGATGTCTCTTATACGAGAACTGTGGCCCTTTTATAACATAGACCATCGATCCGATCCTCTTTTCAATTGTATCGGGTTCAATTGTATCGGGTACATCTTAAAGTATACCCTATCTCCTGGGCTGTATTTTTCTTCGGTACCGTAGAGATTCGATCATAATTATTTTGTTTAGGTAGTAATTTATCTAACACGGACTTCACTTTCCGCGCAAACATCATCTCTGCGGGAGATAATGACGCTGGTACGTTTACGTTTTTAGTAATTCTATATACTTGCAGAAATTGTTGCAAAGCCTTCTCCTTAGGAGTATCACCGGATTTTTTTAGTGCTCTTTTTAACGTGTCTACAACGCGTTCCGCCTGGTCGTGTGACCTAGGATGATACGGGGGAGTCGTTATATGTCTTATTGTAAACGTCGCGCAGAACCCCTCAAAATCTGTTGACGTGAACTGCGTCTCATTATCACTCATCAGACAATCCACTACCCCAAAACGGGCGAATAGTTCATGTAAGAATCTTTTCGTAACCTCCGATGTGGGACTCTTGCAACGTAGTACCTCGGGCCTCTTCGAAAAACTGTCGACTACGATTAAGTAGTAAACATCTTCCAGTGGTCCCGCGAAATAAACGTAAATTATTTTCCACGGACGGTCGGTCTTTGGCCATGGGCTATGTTTTATATACGGTGCTTATGTCGCCAAGGCACAGTCTTTTCACAGCTTTACTGCTTTTTCAATGTCATCATTTTGGCCAGTACACAAAATTACTCATTAAACCCTTTATCCCGCTTATTCCTAAATGGCCAACATGAAAATCTTTTAGAATTTTCTTTCGTAGTTTTTCTGGGATGACCACTCTTTCGTTGTGCATGAGTACCTCATCACATAGTAAGACACTCTTTGTCACATGTACATCGTTATCTACCATTTTCATTTTTGTGCTGGTGATAAATTCATCCTCGTTAGCTTCTTTTTTTATCTCGTATAGCGTCACTGAGAGCTCTCTCACTGCGTTGCACAAAATCTCTTTAACATCTCCTTCTGTTTGAAGGGACGCGATCACTCTGTCTTCTTGAGTCTCTCTCTGTTTTGTGCACTAGTCTAGACAATCCATCCGCATGATATATTTTATTTGAAGGCAACTGCTGCATTTTTAAGTTGTCATTTAATAAGATAGTTCCCGTCTTTGTAGCCTATTAGCCGTATATACCGGTAGGCCCTTTTTAGATCCATTAATTGTAATTAGCGGCTTATGGTCTGTCTGTAATTTATATCGTCTACCATGTATGTATCGGTGAAACTTTGTTACCGCAGATATTATTGCTAGGGCCTCTTATTCGATTTGAGAATACTGTTTCCCGCCTGGAGCAAGTCCCTAAGTGCATGTGCTATTGGTTTATGTGTTCCAGCGGCATTATATGTAGGATACCCGCTACTAAACTATGTGAACTAGCGTCGCTAGCAATGCGTATGTCCAATTCTGGGTTGTAATGTGTTAGAAATAACTCTGACGTAAGCCTTTCTATAATTTTATTAAACGCATCCTGGCATTCAGGTGTCCACACCCAGGCTTTATCTTTTCTTTATAACTCATTTTATGGAGCGCGCAAATTATGCATTTCTGGAATAAAGGCCTGGTAGTAATTTGCTAGTCCCAGGAAACTCTTTAATGTCGTGAAATTTTCTGACGCCGGCATGTTCTTTATCGTGGTAGCCCTTTCTGGGTCCGGCCTTCTGCCGTCCTGATCGATAAAATGACCCAGGTATTTTATTTCCCCCAGGAAAAAATCACATTTTTTTTCTTTTACTTTGAACCCATAATCTTGAATTCTCGCAAACACTTGATTTACATATTTCTGGTGTTGTTCGATATCTTTGCTGTTAATGAAAATGTCATCAAGATACGCTATCGCAAAATCCTGTCCGCCCAACATTGTATCCATTAATTGTTTTAAAATGGCTGGCGCGACTTTCACTCCGAAAGCTAACCTTTCGAATTTATATAAACCACGATGTGTGTTTATACATAACAGCTTCGAACTATCCCATCCACCGGTATTTGGAGGTATGCCTAACTTAGGTCTATTTTAGAAAAAAATATTCCTCCATTTTAACTTGAGAACACTTCCTCGGGGCAATGCAGTGGGTAGTGATAGTCTTTTAGAGCTGTATTCAAACCCGTTTAAAAATCTGCACATACGCGAATCTCATTAGATGTTTCTTTACATAAATCGTGGGTGGTGCCCACTGGCGGTGTTGTTCTTTTGATAAAATACCAGTCCTTACAAGTCGGTCTAGTTCCTCGTTTATTTTTTCAATCTATGCGAAGGGTACTTTTCTTCTTTTTTTAAATACCGGCTGTACATTTTCTTTAAGTTGAAATTGGGCAGCCATCTTAGTGCAGCGCCCAAAACCGCCAGAAAAAACATGGGAAAAGATTTTTTTAATTCTCGTTGCAGTTTTTCCGATTCCGTTGCTCGACTATTTATTTTTTTACAAAATGTATTTATTGGCAATTTCCATAAATCAAATGCCTACATCCAGTCAGAACCGAAAAGATTATTAGACTCCATCAGCACCAGTATTTTTATTTTTTTTAGTATTTTCCATTAGAGACACATTTGTGATTAATTCTAATTCAAATTTAATTCTTTCCTCAGTCACTGTGCTGGCCAGCCTGTTTGTTCTTAATAAAGTGGGTTTAATATTCTCCACGTATGTAAATTTATTATAGAACCCGAATTTATTTGAAATTTTATGTTTTTATCCAGAATTTTCAATTGTACATATTTTCCTATGTTCATGCATTTGTCATTCTTTGTCCTAGTGGCTTGAACTCGCATTTTATTTCCTCGGCCTGTTCTGCAGTGCGAACTTTTATGTCCAACCTTTTTGAAATTCATACAGGACTTGAAACGAAAAGGACATTCATTGTACCTATGTGGGCTTCCACAGCGTGGAACACGGTGTCGGTGGCCATTTATTTGTTTTTTAACTGGTTGACTTGTCTTTGCAGCATGAAAATCAATATTTCTGTTTTGACTTATTTTTTTATATGGTTGAATTTTTGTTTTTTGATGTACTTTTTTAATATGCGCAACACCCGATAATTCAATGTCTTTTGAGTCCTGTTTTACATTGATAAATCTTTGACAGCACTCGGCCAACTTTTGCAGTGTAAGGCTTGGTTCATTCTCTAATTTATTTAGGACTCTACGCCTTATCTCTGTGCCATTTCCTGAAACTAATCCTTGTACGAAAATTAAACACTTGAAAATATCGGAACTCAATTCAGCTAGTTTAAAGTCGTCACAATGTTTGTTTACTATCGATGCCAAAGTAGCGTAATCTTCCTCGTCTTTTTTACCAGGTTTATGCACTTCCAGTGTTTGTGAAATAACGTGGTCTTGGGACTGAACAATTCATAAAAGTTAAATCGCTAGTTTTCCGAGGCAAAATGAAATCCACGAATGGCGTATGTTCCGTGGTTTCCTAAGTAACAGGCGAACGATTTTTTGAGTCAGCCCAACTTTCGCAGTCAATTCTATATAAATCTTCATATCTACGAAGATATGTTGCGAACGTATTTTCTTCCGAATATGTGAAATTATCGATGGCACACCACACGGCGTTGTGTGAAAACACGTTGTCACTGTCATCCCGTTTGTCTCTACGCAATATTGTTTGTATAAGTGTTTCCAATCTGTCGTCATTTTCTTTCTTTTGCTGACACATCTTTATATGTTGCTCGAGGAAAAACGTTTTAAACTTTTCTTCAGTTTGTTGTTGTTGTTTTTCATTTTGTTCGAGTAAAACATTTTGAAATTTCTCCTCAGCCTGTTGTTGTTGGGAGATTTGAAATCTGGTTAATTCTTCCATATTTTTATTTTTAGAAAATGGATATTATCTTTTTTAGTATGGCATTTTAAAATGGTCTTTTCCTTAGATTAGAGCTTGCTAGACGCCATCTTTGTGTGAAAAGATTATGATTTTTTTTTTTTTACTATGCTTTACGCATTTTAGTTTTAGAAAGAAAAAAAAACTTTTTCAATTTTTTTTCTTTTCGGTGGAAATAAAATCATATATTCGTTTATTTGTCACATATTCTAACAGAGTCGGAATAACAATGTAGGGAAAGAGCGAAAAAAAAACTGACCTTTTTTTTTTCAATTAAGAATATAATCAATTTGGTATCGTTTTATTTTTTTCTTTCTTTCACCGATAACTTGTTTTCAGAACAAGACAATGTGTATTCGATTTCATCAAGTTTTGTTACTTTTAAAATCCAACGTCTGTTTTTCCGAAGGTTCCGGCAAAATCCTTTGTTGTTTTGATTTTGTGTTTTCCCGTATAAGTGTGGGTACTTTGCTGACCATTAGTTAGCGACCCGTGCCGGTTCGAATTGCGTCGTCGCCAGTTTGTTGTGACCCTGTTAAGGGCCGAAATAAAGACACGGAAACACGGGGTTACAGGAACAAAGATATATTATTGAAGAAAAAGAATATATATACAAGAAGTGGTATCTGGACTGTCAGTATAGAACTGAGGTGGAAGAAGTTTATTTATTTATATATAAATAAATTACATATAAAATGCGGCACAAGACCAAAAAACAGGGGCGGAGAAAGGTTCGGTTCATACTAACAAAAATGAACTAACCTAGCTAGTTTCATTTAGGGTCATCATTCGCCAAAATACCGCATTTATAATATACATCCTTCTTCACCAAAAGAATTCATACGATGACTATCCTACTTAAAACCCATATATACAATATATGTAATGGTGGAGTTGGGCACTAACAATTTTATATACAAAAGGTGGGTGATACATATGTACAATGAGGAGAGAGAAAGAAACAAAAAAACTAACCTAAGTTAGTAAAAAGACCCCCCCACTACTAATCTGTGGCAGATATGCAGCTGAGGTGGAAGAATACAGTGCCTTGGAATGCTTCTCGCATTTTATTATGGATGGACGAGTTCATTCGTTCTTCGTGCAAGTACGACACAATAACAGCTTCATTAAGAACTTATTTAAAAGATAAATACATTTATATTAACATTAGTAAGATCTTAATATTTATACGAATAAATGCGAAAAACGTATTCTGGTTTGCGAGCTGGTAACGCAAGCCAGTATTATTTAAAAAATTAAAATGAGCATATATATGTGTGTATATGTATATATGCGTATATTTGTGTGTGCGCCTCTATAGTTTAGTATAATGACTGATGTTATTTAACAGTACGTTTCTTTGAAAGCACCGCGAGTTTTTCTTACACACGTACAATAAACGAAAAATGTATATGATAGAAACATTTATTAACACATGTTATCCGTCGCATTCGATACAATATGTCATTGAAATAAAATTTAAAAAGTGTAGCAAACAAAGATTAACAAAGCCAGTTTAATTACAAAAGTAAACAGTCACGAGTCCAATTAGGTAAGTAACCCCTTAAAAAGCCAATTTCACCAGTTAAGTAAACCCTTAAAACCCAATTTAAATGTTACGTAAACTTTTAGAAAGCCTATTTCATCCGTTTAGTAAATGCTTAAAAGCCAATTAAATCTGTTCAAAACCCCTTAAAAGCCAATTTAATCCGTTAAGTATACCCTTATAAAGCCAATTTCATACGTTAAGTAAACCTTAAAAAGCAATTTCACCCGTTGACTAAAACCTTAAAAAGCCAATTTCATCTAGTAAGCCAGCCCTTTAAAAACAAACTACATCAGGTAAGTAAACCCTTCAGTTTTATAAATAAGAAAATCGTTAAAAAGCCAGTTATATTGTGTATGTAAACCTTTAATAAGCCAGTTCCATTAGATAAATAAACCTTTCACCGTTTCAAATATGAAATGGTAATCCTACCTTTTGTTTGACCTTTACACGAGGAAGATTTTGTGCGTCAGTTGGTTCGGCGACATCTTGACTTTCCGGATTGACCCTTGACACCTGTTATCATTGTAGAAAGAAAACGGTGACCATTGTTATTTTCATTATTATTGGTCAATGACTTAAGGTTAAAGGTCAGTTGTTAGCAACACTGTTGAGGTTAGTCTTCTTGCATTCTGATGCCGTTAATTAGCTTTGAAAGCGTGCACTTTATCGCATTCTAAAATCAATCATGCGCATTGCCTTACATCATTAATCCTTCAGCTCGTTTTTCAAAAATCGATATCTGATATTTCTTGGGTGAAATTATTGATCTTCATCTATTTTTGTATGTTAGGTATCTATAAATATTCTGACCTGCAAAAAAACGAATTAGTAGCAATGTGAGAAAGAAACAAGTATTATATATTTCTTGCATGATGCAATACAATTAGGCGCAAGGACATTACGTTGGGGAGCTGGGTGTTCGATTGCTTTTTCGGTTACTATCTTATTCTTAGCTAGACGCATTCGTTGACCCATACGCACTTCAGTTAAATCAATTATCGATCACATTCATGCTTTCCACTATTATAATACCGTATTTACTCCATGATAAATATTTATATATATACAAGTTCCTAATATAATTCTTGGTAAAAGATGAAGAAAGCAACGGAAATCGTATTTTGCACGTAGAATAATTCGATTAACAACGACTGAACATCATTCTGTGGAGTTATCAAACTGTTAGGCCCTCAGTCTAAATATAATATGAAGAGAAGAGTTATCTCCCCTGTATCAAAACATCGAGATCTGTTTGCCTTTAGAAGACGAGGCCGGCCATGACAGTGTGAGTTGTTAACATCAAACACTCATTTCCGAGTAATAATCTAACCTGTAATAAATATGTTAAGTTTCATACTTAAACAATTGATCTTCTTTGGTCTTTTACAAAATCAATAACAGTGCTTATTAACAGATACCACAGGGCATTACCTTATTAACAAAGATGCATATGTAAGTTTTTATTTGTTTTTTTTTACGAAGCGTGTTCAGTGTGACATGTAAATCAATTACAACTAATCTTTTTATTCGTAATACATGTTTGATGTGACGTTTTCACTCCGCCCCAACGTCAACACCTACTAAATATACGTTCATGTCACCCTGGCAAAATGGTGTTGTGCATATAGTGGTGTAGAGAATATTTAGTCAATGTCATAAAATGAAGACATGGAGTGCATGACGAAAACGGGTCGTAATAGTACACAATATTCGTTAAAGCAGTATCCAGGCCGAACATAAAACAATCTGGAGCTGATCAATCGGAAACAAACGTTTATTTAGCACGACGTACCTGGCCATAAAAAGCGTGACGAAATAACAAGAAAAATAAATTACGTCTCTGTCTCAGGCGCCAAATTACATTGACTGGACTACTTACGACGCATTCTTTCAAACCGTAGACAGTTAGTTAGGTAGTTAACAAAAATGTCTATTTTAGTGTTGCCTTATAGCAAATGAGTGTTATTGAAAAGAGATTGGTTTATTAATCGGAGAATGTTCCAGAAATAGATAGAAATTATTTTGAGCAACTCCATCTTTTGTTTAATATACATTCTAATTTTACTCGTGAGCGTTTTGTCAACGGTTGGAACATTCATGGATACCTGTTACTTAAATATGCATGCATACACAGGGCAGGCCATACTTTTTGTCGAAGCTAATAAGATAACTACAGCTGAAAAATATCTGTACACTTTTAATGCTTATATATTAACAAAACATAGAAGTTTATGTTCAAGTTATAATACATGTTTCCTTCATTTTCTTCGACAAAAAACAGCATGTTTAGTTACGTTTCAGACAGTTTTGACTCGTTCTTCTGTTATAATTGCATTCTATGGCGAGCCCAAATCTGATCGAATCTATTTTGTTTAAGCAGTAATAATATTGGGAATAGAATGATCAAGCAGTGTACTCTCTGTTATAAGTATAGTAGCAACTATAATTCATTTAATCGTACAACTTGTTTGCAATAGGTACTGTTTCAACATTAAATACATCCCGTATCATAAATTCAGTTTTAAAAAATAGATATATAGAAACATATGCCTTATTTGCTTTCATACTTAGAAGTGTATTATCACAATACAAAAATAGTGTGCAATTTATGCGAAATAAATATCTTTAAAATGTAATAATTGAATTTTTACTTTTATTGTTACTGATGTAGCACCAGTTATCAATGCACAGGTGCCACCTGACAGTAAGGGTGTAAGAGATCGTAATTTGGACAGAAGATTACTTAAGAAACATTGATTATCCAGGGAAAGGGCTCAACAAATATTTGTTCATATTAGACTTGAAGACGGTTATGTTGTTGTCCGCTGTGAAGCAGACTCGTTGTGTCTTGTTCCACAAATGAAATGTTCTAGGAAATAAACTTTTGTTCATGGAACTGTCATTTGGTTTTTGGTAAAGGGAGAGAGAAAGTAAAATACTTTTAGGTGTATGTTACTAGTTTAGTCTTCCTGTGAATGTCCTATAGGGGGTATGTAGGATTGAACTTAACCGAGCCATTACTACAAACATAACGATACCGTAGAGAGAGACTAGCTACATCTTTCCTGTGGTAAAAATGGTGCAGCGATAAGTAGATATGATCCTCCATTAGATTGCGAAGTCGATCTTGTACTCTGTTGAGACAGGAGAGGATGCTCTGAGAGGAACCCTCGAAGATATGGCAGCAAACTCCATCTTAGGATGTATCTGGTTCTTATAAAGTCAAAGCATTAAAGAAGCAGAATAGTCCGACCATTCTTCCAGAAACCTTGGCAGCAGATTTTCTGTAAGTCTTCTATTTCAGGTAAGATGTGAAAGTCAACGCTAGAAAGTTATGAAAGCAGATGGCTTCATCGAGGAGAGGAACTGTTTATTTCGAATAAGGAGAAGAAAGGATCCAAGCGTCGGTGCTGAAATAATAGAAGCTTTGTTTTAGAGGCTTTAATATTAACAAGCCCATTTTTCGCCATTGCACGACGTGCTCTAAGTCGGAAGAGAGGGAAAACAGCAAAATATTGATGTTTGATGCTCTTCCAAGCATAGCCATTAATAGTTGTGTCGTATGCATACATGTTAACAAACGATACTCAAATAGTATTAGGAAGATCATTGATTACGATACGGAAGGTGGTTTGACCCAGAATCAGTTATCACATAAATATCCAATAAGAAAGCTGTCTTTCTTTTTTAGTCAAGTAAAAGTTTCAATTGCACATCTACGTTCAGATATAAAATCGACACTTCTTTATCCTGTTCGATTCGGTTAGTATAGAAACAACTATTAGAAATAGCTGGCTTGTTCTAAAAATCGACTTCACAACCTAATGGGATATGTTCACCTTTTTACTCTGCATCCACTTTTCTCACATAAGAGACGTTGCTACTCATTCTCTATTCTTTGGCCTTATGGCTAAGATCAAAGTGTAGCGTCTTTTCCGATGGATACTACACCCTATTAACTGGTATTGTCTTGGCCTTCGTGGCTTGATTTCCGCCAGTCTATGGGTCGGTCCTGTGTAGTTCTAGGAGGTCCACCCTCCCAAGCTTTGCCTCCCGTCTTTGGGGAGGAGTAAGTTTATTGCTTACTGCCTGAGACGCCCCTACCGAGGAATGCCGACGGGGCTGCCCAGACAATTTTTAATGGCAAGAGTGCTCACTTTCTCGGGTGCTGGCTTTTCAAACCCCACTTTCCCGACCCGACCTTGTGTCACATCTTACTTGTAGGAGTAAGATAAAACTGGCATTGTGCCTAACCTCCTGGAGAGGAGGTAAATAAATACTCATTCTTTATTGTTATTTCCATATAAAATGATCAACTCAGCTCCGATCTCTGGTTCCTCCTTTTAAGACATTCTCAGTTTAACTTGTCATTACCTCAACCGAAAAGAAATTCACTTTCCTCGTTCGTGCTCCTAACACCAAGCGAAATTTCCCTGAGCAGTTTGTTTCTAAGAATTTCCAATGTATGAAAAACATTACCACAAAACTGTTTACCACCAGGGTAGAATATGGTCCCATTAAAATCAAATGTCAAGTAATACTTCGCATCAACCGTCTACATAGGTCATCAAATTGTGTTCATTACATTCAACATTTTCAATCCTCTCATAATAGTCTTCATCAGTCAACTCAATCCAACCATCTTAATAAACCTTATCCTAGAGTGTGTTTCGGCCTTGATAAGTGGTGAATTATTAGTAAAAGACTCAACTAAATGTATGACATTTCCAAAGGTTTCTAATAGAAATCACAAATTAAAAAGGTTCCAATGTGTGCAATTTCGTAGCTCACTCATCCTCTATGTTCTTCAATCAAAGTCAGTTTTCAATTATTGAGAGCAATTGACATCCACGATTTTTTTGTATTGAAAGGTAACATGGCAATTTAGTTCTGCACGTTTCAAACCTATATGTTATTCAAGAAAAAATAACAATTTGCTCAACTTTGTAGAATACACACATATACATAAAACTAAGGAACAATAATGAATAATTTTCCATTTCGTAATTCGTATGCTGATCCAGTTACGATAAATGAGAAAACGTAGAATAACATTCGTGGAAATAATTGAAACCTAACAAAGGAAGCCATTACAGAATTAAACTAGAGAACAAATGCTATTGACCAAATATTGGATGGAATAATTGAAAACAACATATCTATTAAATGGAAAAGGCCAAACGAATAACCTTAAAGCAAGTGGCCCTTTTTCGTTAGAGTCTAAAATTGTTATATGCGAAATATAAATGTCTAAAATATGAATTAACCAATAATTTTTCCAATTAAAATTAGAAAAAAAACACCTTTCTTTTAAATGTACAAATGCAAAAACATCTGAAGATTATCTATTACACTAAATTAAACATAGTATGAAAAATACGTATGAATTAATGTTAACCAATTCTTATTTCCACTGACCATAAGTCTGTGTGGCAAAGTCGTAAAACCACACGTAATCGTCTAAAATCGTGTCGTTTTACGACCTTGCCACTTAAACTCCAGCGATGTTGAGCCTGGCCAGTATAATAGGGGTGATTATTTGGGAATACCAGGTGCTGAATATGTTCCTAACTTATCTCGATATTGTGTTCTCCTCGCGACTGGAATCAATCCGTACCGATCTAGGAGATGTGTGGTTTGCGATTGCGCAACCATTGCTTCACAATTACACGCACAGCCATGCTTACAGGACTATCCATTGTTTCTCAAGACTGAACAAGTAGTAAAACAATTTTGTTAATACTAATTGATATGCGTTTTTCAGTTGGGATAAGTTATCTCCCTTGATATTGTAATTTGCCACCCTGAAGTAAAAAAGGGCACGATAAGTTTTGGTTAGTACTAGTGACCTATGCTATCTATATTTTAAGTATGAAAAAAAAAAGGATGTTGTCAGATTTCAAATTGAGCCTGCCACTTAATAACCTAAATATTAATGTCAAACCTTTAAAAGACACTAACGAAGGTAAAATTACATGGGCGTAAAAGTTAAATATCTATATAATCAACGTATATTATAACCGATGATGATGTTAATTAATACAAATAGGGTTTTCCTGTTATAATATTACTTGATATTTACCTCCCTCCCACCGCAAGTTGATAGGACACGAAGCCGGAAGATGAAGAGTATAAGCCAGCCACAAGAGGTAGTGTACTCGGGCTCACTATAAACTAGCAATAAGCTATAAACTAACTGTTTCCAAAAGCGAGAAGGCAAAGGCTGGTAGAGTGGACCTCCTAGAGTTGAACAGAACATATGGCACGGCCCGACAGAAAAGATCATTGCAATGCCTTAGTCTCTGCCGGACTAATTGTCGACGACGGATCCTTGACTGGTATGCAAAGCGTAAGAGAGAAGGCGACTTTTTTCTAATATTACTGAAATTTTATTACTCTAATTTACTTTTAAGAAAATGATATTCAACAATTGAAATGATGTTATATCTGGATAATGCGGGGGAAATGCAGTTAATAGTAAAGTTATAAAAAAATATTGTATTTTCTTAGGAGGTTTCGTTTCAGTCTTAGGAAACAATAAATGCATCTCGTAAGACGCCTGCACGAATAGTCTATAATGAAGTCAGACTGTCCCAATCCACAACAGCGCCTCTCCTGAACCAACAGTGGCAAGAAGTGTAAGACGGCTAGAAACTATGCCGAAGTAAACAGCGAAACACTGGTTTTATTTCGCAGTTTTCCTTCTCTTAAACTAGTTGCAAAACCAGGGCTTAAGAGTATAGTCTACACCCTATTATCCTTGTATATTAAATGAAGTTATATGTATTCACAAATTTACCAAGAAAATAATGAAATTAACGCAGTATTACCGACGGAATTTCAACATGCCTCACTAAGTCTACATTTAGTAAGGATATATAAAATATTTAATTCTGATGTCTTATATCCTGAAAGTTGTTCGGATAAACACATTCAGACATTTTTATATTAGTATAGCTATCTTCACGTAGGTTTAGCTCTGTCATCGTGTCTTTGCGAGAATCATTTGATAATAACGACTCCGTTCGTCTCTCTGTCATAAATAGGTTACTATCAAAGAAACCATAAAAGCAAACAATGGCTTATTAAGCATTGTCGAGCGGTTGAAACCTGAATGGAATAATCATGTCCCCAGAATTTCCGGTCGTGCAGAATACATCCTGCAAGGCACATTTAGCAATACACGAAAATGTGGACGGTGATGAGGGAGGTATAGGATGGAGAAACAATTGTCATTCAACATGAAAGCAAGGACAGGCGTCAGATAAAACAATAAAACAAGACGCAACAAGAATAATAATTACAATAGAACAAAATGGACAAGGACGGCGATGAAAACAGAACAAAAGAAGAAATAAATGAAAGAGGAAACGGATAAAAACGATAATTTGGACGTGTCCCCATGAAGAAAAAAGAAAATGTGCGAAGGAAGAAACAGACAGAACGAAACAAAACTTAAATAAAACAGAAGCGAAGAAACAACAGACAGATGAAAATCTGAATGTGTCTTCACAAAGAAAAAAAAGGCAAAAAAAAAGACACGAATGAAAATCAGACAAGTATTTCAAAATGGGTGTGTCTTCATTAAAACGATAAATGAGATGTGTCCGATAAAGAAGAAAAAGAAAAACAGAAGAATGAAAAGAAAGCAAAAAACGGAAGAAACAAAATACAAAGGACAGGAAACTGAAAATAAAAAAAGCTATGAAACAACATCGCAAGAGAAGCAGTTACATGCACAACTTATTAGACGGAACGAAGAAATCGTGCAAGAAAACACATTGCTATGGCTACACAAAATGACCTGAGCAAAAAAACGAGATCTATATTGAATTCCAGAAACCTAAGATAGCCAAAATCTAAGAACACATACAAATATTTTCACTCAAATGGTAACATGAATGTCTGTTCATATGGGAAAAAGGAAAAACTGAAGAAAAAAGAAAAAGGGGGAAAAAGAAGTGACGACAGGAACTATCATTTGGATGTGTCCTTATGAAGATGAAGAAGAAAAATAGTTTTACAGCGAGGATGATATTGACCGACTACATAAAAAGGAAAGAGGAAAGAGACAGGTTAGTATAGAACATTTCATGGACGATGCAGCGTAGAAAACTATATAAACCAAAATACCAAAAAGATGATTGCGCTGCTATAAGTACTGCCAAATTAATCAATACAAAAAGCAGAAAACGGAAAACAAAAAAAGTTATGAAACAAAATCGCAAGAGAAGTAGTTACATGGACAACGTATTAGACGAAACGAAAAAATCGTGCATGAAAACACATTGCTATGGCTACACAAAATGACCTGAGCGGAAAAACGAGATCGATATCAAACTTCAGAAAACGAAGATAGCCAAAATATAAGAAAACAGAAAATGTAGACTGTGTGACCAAAGAGACGGAAAAGTAAACTACATAAATGAATAAATCAAAGTGGCTAAAAACAAACACAAAAAAGCATGACATTGTTGTGAAGGTGGTCCACGAAGGCATTTTTAACATACAGAAATATTTTACCATAAAAAGGAGCCATTATTGGAAATTGAAACACATACAATCCTATGAAATATAGAAATACAAACGGGAACATCCATTTAACAAGAATGCTAGATATGATGATCGTCAACAAAGATAAAAAGGTGCCGAATAGTTTTCGCTGTCTCAGCATATTTAAGGAGGAATAAAAAGTAAGCGGAGAACAAACGTGAATAAACAACAGGAAGACCAGTTTAATACCAGTAATAATAGGAGCATGAGGAACAGTTCGGATAACAAATGGGAAAAGACGAACAATTGCTGAAAAAAGAGAGAATGTTCACCATACAAAACACTGTGTTGAAGAAAACAGCTGAAATATAAGATAGA
>OY744516.1:153644200-153669200 GCA_963556195.1 Sepiola atlantica
AATCCAATGATAGTATGGGAATTCTAAATCCAACTTCTCACAAAGGAAAATCAACATAATTCCCAATGCATTTCGTATAATACGAAATGCATTGGGAATTTCAAGTAATTTTAAGTGGAAAATAAGAAATAGCAACCTGGATGCTACAACTATTTAATTAAATTAGGTTAAATTAAATTATATTTATTTTCAATTAGATTAAATTAAATAAAACAATGGGTGGCAGGAATGGGGGAAATAATTAAGGAAAAAATAATTTTAAAAACATGCATGCCGACACGGACTTAATTTCTAAAAATAGAAACAATTGGATTTTTATAAAAAGTATTTTGTACGGGATTTTAAATAAGTAATAACACAGTCTCCTGTCATTTAACGAGTTAGAGTGATATTTTCCCGTAAAGTTGGCAAACAATAACCCGTCCATTAAAAAAGTTTTTTTTCAAAATAGAAAATAGATTTCTGATAACGATATTCCGTAGTAATATTTATTTATGGAATATAGAATAATATTCTCCACAGAGAGTTGCAAACAGACACAGCCGTTAAGGAAATATTTTAAATTATTTAAAATAATAACTAGATTTTTGTAGAAAACTTTTTTATAATAACATTTTATTTTTGATATATGAATAATCTTTTAAAAACAAATTCTGCGGGATAGTCTTTTTTCGCTTCGTTAAACTACAAAACGATAATAATTCGGCAGTTAATTAAATGAAGGATATTTTCCCAAAATGTAAAATGACGTCCCAGACACTAGATAATTAATTTCTATAAAGAATAGGTTTAATAATAATTTTTTTAGAAACAGTATTTTGAATAAATAGTTTCTATCCACTAATTAAGATTTTTTCTTAATATAAAGGAGTTTTCTACGAGATTGACGTTCAACTCGTCGTGTGTTTATTTCGAAGGATAAGAAATCAGCCATTGAAATAAGGCTCTTCGAACCCGGACGAACATTTATGTTGATTTTCCTTTGTGAGAAGTTGGATTTAGAATTCCCATACTATCATTGGATTGGAATGGTAAATTGTGAGCGGTAACTTGAATGATTTAGTTCTTTTGTTTTTTTTGTGGGGGGGGGGATTTATTCATCATTGTGCCGGCCGACGTGAAAGTGTATTATCGCACATTGTTTCGGTTTTTTGGGTTTTTTAAATGTATTTGGGACCGATTATTTGCTTGTTGGAAGAAATAATGCACGAGCTACTTTTCTAAGACTTTTTCTAGGACTTTCTTTTTTATCGTTGTTCTTCCTGGTTTTTAATTTTAACTTTTATTTTTATTTTTTTCCTCTTCTCTTCTTAAGTGACCTCAACTATTGCAACGCCACATTGTGTATTGTCGGCAGTTTAAACCAGTATTCCAGACATTTAATTTCCCTGATGATCTGCCAAGCAAGTAACTGCTTGGTAGTGAAACACGTGTAGGAAAAAACATTTAATTTGAATAAATAATATTGGTAAGAAAAAATATCTTGTATGGTGATCATTGGTGTCCTGAAAAGAATGTTTTGGTAAGCCTTCATAAAATCACACACACACACACACATATATATATATATATATATATATATATATATATATATATATATATATATATATATTACTGTAACTCCTCAAACATTTAGTTCTATTCTTATATTTATATAAATATATAAATTATATGTATATATATATATATTACTGTAACTCCTCAAACATTTAGCTCTATTCTTATAAATATATAAATTATATATATATATATATATATATATATATATATATATATATATATATATATATATTACTGTAACTCCTCAAATATGTATGCCTGTTACTATATATGCATATGAACATAAATAAAAGGTTAGTAAATTATATATATATATATATATATATATATATATATATATATATATAGAGAGAGAGAGAGAGAGAGAGAGAGAGAGAGAGAGAGAGATAGAGATATATATACACTCTGCCTGAACCTCACCACGTTTACAATCATAGCCTGATATTTTTTTTATTAAGGATGTGTAGTACGTATGTGTTATTATTTTTGCTTAGCGAATGACTAAGTCTCTCAGCTTAAAATATAACATGTATGAATACTCTATGCAGAGGGGAAGACTTGCCATTGTTTCGATTGTCACTGATGTGGCATCGAAGCCTGCATTTTTTTATGTATCAGATATTACGAAAATAGAAACACAACTTAAAACATAATCACAAACTTCTATTTTTTGTAACTTCTCTTGTAAGTTGTGAAATCAGTATTACTATAACAAATCCCTTCGCATTATGTATACATAACATCAATTTGGGATCTTACGGATACTTATTTTAATTAAAATACAACGCTAACTCCAAAGACGCCCGTGTATCTATCCGAAATGCGCTACTTGCAGTGTTAATTCGAATTGAGATTTCATCAACTACACTGGAAAACATCAGAGTACTGCCTAGGTAGGCAAACTCATTCCCAATATAAATTACTGACTATACACGTAAATTCTGGGCTAAAAGTAAACCCTGATATGTAAAAAAAATCAATGGAATTGATAAAGCTATAAATATAGGAATGGTTTCGTTGTACACATTTAAAAAAACACAATAGGAAATATTTATTGAATATACAGTAACTTTGTATTCTTGGTGATAATGATGTAAACTAAGTTTCAATTCTCTATCAGTTCTTCCCGTTCCTTCTATATTATGTGAACCTTTTATCTATTAGTTTATCCTGGGTCACAATCGCATTTTCTTTTAGTGGTGTTGATTTTTGCTTTCTCAAAATGTACATGAATGGATAGTGTGTATATGTGTATATGCATATATGTGTATGTGTATATGTATGTGTACGTTTAAGGTGTGTTATTGTATTTGGCGAGGAGTGCACTATTACCACATGTTGATTACTATTTGTTTTTATATTACATTTGTTTTTATGCATTTTTTATGTTTTTATTCACTTCTCATTAAAAAGAATAGTTAAATTGTAGAGTATAGATACGTTATACTTTTGTATAATAAACTATTAAATAAAGACGTGTTTTGCATTATTACTTATTATTATCATAATTATTATGTGGTGACAGTTTATACATCACTTAATTTCCAACTAATAATCAATATCAAAAAAATCCATTCGATACTGCATACCAACTTGTGATTGAGCTACGACAATACGGCATCATGTTATATAAATGTTCTAATCAAAGATGTAAATATATTCCTACTGATACTTAGACGTCTCATATTGAATCAGCCGTTTGATATTAAATATATATAGAATGTGATAAAACCTTATTATTTAATAATAAATAATGGCTTTTATGAGAGGTTATATATACATACATTACATGGATATTTATTCACAATCTTAAAGTTAACTTTAGTGGTTTCATTTACTTTCAAAAGAACGGACATATTACAAGCATAATTAATACGATGGTTGTCTTTTTTTCAGGGTAACGGTTAAGTGTAATAATGCTTGAGAAAAAGGTGGAGGCATCATGTCTGATCAAGTAAGAATTTCTAAGTAAACCTCAAAACAATTAAAATATTATTGTCTCTAATATTGTGTTAGCTTTTTAATAAGTTATCACAAGAAAAATCTGTAAACTGAGTCTTGTTTTTCTGGTGATGTTATTGATAGTGTAAGTAAGAACCACTATCAATGAGGACCACAAGTCTTCGGAACGCTTAACGCACATGCGTCTCTCTAAAATCAAAGCAAGTAATCAGACAAACAAACTCAGTTTCATAGGATTATTCATTCACTTGAAAATCATTAACTTGTTCCTGCTAAAAACTTTATTCTCCTGTCAAGAACACGGCTACCCCTTAACTACTATCTATTAACTTGGAAATAAGTTTTAACTTGTTCCTTTTTTCAAATGTATTTCCTAAAACTGATGTGATGAAAACAGTAAATGTCTATTTCGTCTTTTCCGGTGAAATTTGACTACGAACGGCTGATAAAGAAGGATGTCTTTAATTCTTAAAAAAATAAATCATAATTTTATTTCGGGATGTAAAAATACAACTTTAGACTAATTAATAAGTTTCGGCTAAAATGTGGGTGAAAATCAAACGAAATAAGCGAGATATTCAAATAATGTATTTTACATAAACTTCCCGCTTTTAACAAAATGCCCCCTCCTCCTCCTCCTCCTCCCCAAAACATGACTGTTTTAAATTATTACAGATTTTTTCTATATTGTAACTAAACTATTCGTTTTGCAAAAAAACACAAACACATATTTTAATGTATTTCAATATATGTTCTTGTAATTAATTATTCTGAATTATTGATTTTGTGTTACCTTACTGACTACGTAATGTTTCATGTTTGATTTACTTTTAAGTTAAAAAAAAATCAATAAACATAATTCTTTTCGGAAATTAGAGCAACTGCTATCAAATTATTACAAAATCTAATGGTAATGAAATGTTCATAAAAAGAATCAAACTGCCTTAGAATGGTGATTTGTCTTCTTGGGTTTATAAACCAAGAGATATTTCGATACAGTATAACTGATACTAGTCTTTTCATTCGATATAGACCGAAAATAATTTACTTATTTAAAGAATGAATATTAAATAAGACATTATTTTTCAAGGAAAAATGTTCATAGTTTAAAAATCAAAAAAAATATGGCAACACCATGTTATTATTAAGTATTAATTTAATTGTGCTGTTTAGCCTTCGTAAATTACAAAAAATAATACATTTTTGTACTAATCCTTCTAATAAAGTAATGGGTCAGTTATATTCCGGGATCGTTACTTCATAAAATACTGAAAATATCATTCGAATTGGTTTGGTTTGGTAGTTTTGTTTTACGGCATATCAACCCTTTTTGGGTTATTTAATGCCGAATCTGGTCTTGTTTTCTTCTCTTTTTTGTTTCTTTCCCCTTTTAATATCTGTTTCTATTTAACCCATAGTTGGGACCCTAACAGGTACTACCACTCCGGGTCAGGGTGGACCTGGGAGCAATGGTAATTAAGAGGAGGCTCCACATTCCCCAAAGTCCGTAAGCCGGATCTCACCATCGGATGTAGTTTAAGGTCATATCCAGGACCGGGAGTAGGGTAGGAAAAATAAAAATAAAAAAGGGGAGGGAGAAAGGGAGAGGGGCTGTTGTTTTTGTTTTTGGTTTTGTAGAACATAATTAAGTTTTACAAACAAAAAAAAACAAAAACAAAAAAAACGTCAATGTAGGTGAATTTCGTCTCAGGGAGCCACAGGGCAGCCTGATCTGGTATCACCAGTCATTCGAATTGGTTTATTTCATGAATTTCGATGATTTTTTAAGTGAAGGGAGGAGTGAAAATGCTCATCTCTGACTGCTCGTTTGTTACTTTATAGCATTACGCCTAGTATCCCGGATAGTCCTCTAGAAATCTCCAACAACACACTAATGTGTAGATTTTTTTATTTGCATAACTTTCAAAGAGTTTTCCGCGTTTAATTTTGAGAATTTTAGGATTAAGTGAAAATAATGAAATCTTTAGAAAAATAGGTAAACTCTACTTTGTATGGAAAAAGTGGAACAAGTTACAAAAAGGAAAGTGTTGCAAAATATTCCCCTAATAACCCAATGTTGAAATTTTAAATTTATATTTTTTTCAATGAATTCCTATTAACTTGCCGACACTCTAAGACAGAGTGAGGCAATATTAATTTTTAAATGTGGGCGAAATCTCGCTCCCCAAAAGAGACACACTGGACTGGTACAAGAGTAAAAATAGAATCAACCTAGAAACAGTTTACCTTGTCTGCCTGAGAACAGGCCAGATGACGTGTTGTATCAGGACACATATTACGCTTTGTTCCAAGTGAAAACGCAAAGAAAGGGTGTTAATAGTGCAACCTATTTAGATTGGTGTCCTTATTTACTTGTCTCACGAGGCTAAAGTTAGACATAAGGTCGGTTTTATTGTGGGGTAATATCGATCCTACCCCCCCCCCCCAATTTTTTTTTTTTTAAATCTGGTTACTTGAATGGTGTAGGGATTACGGGATCTGCCGTATGCAAGCCGACAATAAGCTTTTTTTCTTCTTTGAACGCCAACGTTTACGTTGCGATAACATTTTAGCCTACAATACCCTTAATGGCCATCATGATCTTTTTCAGGACCTAATATTCACTACTGCGTCAGAAAGCGGGGTACGCGGAGATTACCAGAAACTATTTCACCGATTATTTCAATTCTAACTGGAGGAGGCCCACATTTTCAATCAGTATTGCTTTACGATATAAATGTACTTCCAATAGATGTAGTAAACTGCCAACGACACAGGAATTCAAGGCGAAATTGGACAGGTGCTGGGCTACCGTTACTTTCAATTTATAAATTAAGACTATTCCTTCCCTATACGGCAACTGAAGCATGCTTGGTGTATTTTCTGACAAATTAATCGAATTGAATTAGATGATTCGAACTTCATAAAATGGTAAGAAACTTCTTTAGTTGTGTGCAATTTAACTTCAGCTTAACTCTAATTCATATCTCAGATCAACAAAATGGGTTTCTAGGAGGCTTTTTTAAGAAAAAAATATTACTATCTGCATGTGTTTATTATGTTCACGGACTGTCGAGTTCACTACCTTCAAGTAGTTAAAAAAATGTAACTCCATCACGTTGACAACAAAGTTCTTGTTAGATCCCATTAAGGTAAAATGAGCCTGGTCAATACCAGATGTGTACCATTTAGGATTACGTGGCGATGTATGCCAGACGACGTCGAATTCTCCTTACAAAGTATATGAAAAGTTAATGTAAAACGCGATAAACGACACTTTCAAAATTACAGAGCTATTACTACAAGAAGTGTTGCATTTCAACACTCTACCACACCCTTAATCATGTTACACATAGTAGGATATTGACATAATTTATTTTTGATTTCAATTAAAATCTTATTTTAGTCGAAGTTTAGATTTTATATATTAGTACCTTCATAATTTAATGTCTCACTTCATACGACTTGGATTTATCGTGGTTTGCATTCAAATTCTTCATATACAATCGTAATAATATCTTTAGTAAGCACTTCATTATAACACAACAGAATAACCGTTTCCATAGACGGATGGTCTGTTATCAATTATGTGAGCAAGCTCTCAATAGAGTATGCAATTTCTTTCGTTCTCTTTTAGTTAATAAATATGCAAAAAAGATTGACAAACTGACATAACCACTGATACTGTTTTATAGATACTATTCTTTAATATAACTATGTTGTTAAAATATTTAATTACTTTGAAATACTAAAATTATACAACATGCTAGGTGATCTTTGTTTTAAATGAGACTCGAGGCTACGTCATGATTGTGATTATGATCGTGTGAAAGAGTAACACAAGGCTGAGCGTTTGTTAATGTATCCTAAGAAAACCGTAACACTGAAATATTGCATTTCAAAGAATCCCAATGAGTTCCCTAGAAGGGGTTTAGACAAAGATGATAACTTCCCATTCTACGCAGATTAAGGCGTCAGTTTGGAAAGGAAAAAAGAAGATGTGAAATTCTGCGTTTGTTCGTCAGAAGCTTTTAACGAATTGGCCTACTTCGATCGGTTCACTGAACCGCATCAAACGACAAAATGCTGTCAGGGTGAGACTTGGTGAAGAAATGGGTTCATATCGATCGAAACTCCAGTATTTTTGAATAAACACACATTGAATGAACGAAAGACATTTAAAAAATTGATAAAATTAATTAAGAAAAAACAAATTTTGTCAAACATTTTTTTATTGTTATGTTACCGCCATTAATTGTTGTTGAAACGCGGCAGAAAAATCGGTGAGTGGCGGTCGGTGAGAATTGATTATAAGGCACAAAAGCGAATTTCTGATATGCTTCTTTTTAGGAGGAACAGCATAATAATGGTAGAAGGGGGAACACGAATAAGCAAAAATGAATTTTCTTTATAAAAGAGAAACATGAAATAGGGGAAGATACGAACAAAACAGAGAACACACAACATAAAATGAAGTAAGGAAAAAGGTAAGAGAGAATGACAGACAAAATGATAGGAAGACAGAATAGGCATAAATGGATTTATAGAGAAGGGTCATAGAAGGTGAAATATGCAGGTGTTGTAAAAGCAGGACAAACACATTTTATTTAATTTAGTTTCAATTTCTATGCAGTCATCTAATGTGTGTAAACATGTGCCATTGTATATTTCGATGAAAGACCTCTTCATCAAATTATTTGATTCATAAAATGGGGAGAAAATGAGGAAGAGGAATATACGTCCGAAAATGATGAAGAAGAAACAAAAACGAATGGAATAGGGAAAGAAATTAAAGACAACAAAAGCGAAAAGGCGAAAGAAAAAAGAAAAAAAAGACAGCAACGAGGGTAGCGAAAGAAAGAATGGACGAAAAAGGTCAAATAAAGGCCAAATAAAGAAAGGAAAAAAACAATAGTTTATTACCATATAACTATACCTACCAGGTATTACCCGGGAATGTTTTTATTTTCATTTTTGTTTCGCTGTAGTTAAACTATGCTCAATGTTGCATTGTACCTCATTATTTTAAATTCAACTTTAATTATTAGAGTATCGTTTGGTCTCTATTTGATTGTCTCGCCACGAGGACAGAGTAAACCACTAGGTTCTGTTTTATGTGTGGAAAATCCAGCTACCAAAAAGAAGCATTCTAGATTGAGACAAAAAAAGTAAACATTGCCTCAGTCTAGAAATATATCTTTCTAACTGACCGAGGACGGAAAGTATGAAGTGTAATATCGAAACAGATAAACACTTTACTTCTAGCCAAAAGGCTAGACAATCTTTGTCATTAAATCATTAAGTATACCAGATTTATATAAAACTATAACTAAACCTTCTAACGTTGGAGTGTTCTCTATAAAATTATTAGATGTAAATATCTTCTAAAATGTTCAATCTCTTTATACCAGGAAACGTGTTTATATTTGACGGTTCAAATGCTTCAAAATCCCCTTCAAATTGCGAAGGTTAACGAAGTAACAAATTTTATAAACTGTTAACAAAAGATAAAAATGGCTGACACGTCAACAACCTGAGATTCATACTGATGGATTGAATTTCGTAATTAAATATTTTTCTAATAGCATATTTAGAAAGTTTGTTTTAGTACTTCACGCTATTGCATTTTTGTTTTCAATAAAAAATTAAAAAACAGCAAATAAAAAATGTGTGTATGCTAATTAGAGACCAGAAAGGCTCACATGCATAAACAAATGAGAAGTGGTCTCACAATTTTATTAATATAAAAATAGGGTATGAGGAAATTAAAATATCCCAAAATAAATATTTAGGTAAGAAGCGTAAGCTTTGTTTTTTTTTAAATAATACTTTAGGTAAAAAAAATCGCATTCATCCTCAGCTAATATGGATTTGATCGGTTTTTATATAAAATGCAAACTTGCTTCCTCTAGTAAATAGGGTACAATGTGATAGTGAATAGGGAACATTAGAAAATGGTGTTTTGCAATATAAATGGTGGTTGGTTTAGAATGTTTTCATTCTCCGCGTCCTTTAATTAAAACTCTTTTTTGATAGAATCTATACACTCCAGTACGTTAAGTCATTTATGCATACAAATTATTGATATCAATGACTTGAACTTATTCTACCATTTATGTACTTTTGTAATTTAGCTAGTAATTAGCAGTTTTCATTTTAGGAAGTAAAATCAATTAACATGTATTGCATTAAAGGGTGATGCATACATTACTATCTGAAGTAAGGAAGCTATTTTCAGATGTTAATTATTTTCATGTATTTTACTAAATACTCTGAAGAACTATGAATGACAACTGAAATAAGGAATAAATGAGAAAAATAGATTTTGTAATAGAAATGTATAATGAATGTTTTTTTTCCTGGCGTTTAAATAACGGTTTTTCCTACAATCATAATAGTGCCTTTCGATGCATGGATTTTTATGCACCTTTTACCGAATTGACATTGAGTTTGAGATGATCTATTAAAACAGAATGAAACTGAATAAGACCATTTTCTTTTGATTATACGTTTCGGCTTTTGATTTTAATAACACCCCACTGATGAGTCAGATTCAACATAGTCTTGATTTCTTTGATCAACAATGATATAATATGATTTAAAACGGACGGAAAGGCTTCTTGGACTAATAGAATTTTAAATATACTTGTATTTTATCATCTTATTATATTTTAGCTCTAGTAATTATTGACTGTGACATAGATATTTAAAAATGTACTATTAAGTTTCAGCCACTTCCTGTGCAATGAACAGAAAAATTAAATCATATATATATATATATATATATATATAATTAGTTTGAATTTATACAGATATGTACATAATCCGCAACACTGACATATCGATGTTATCGATCAATAGCTGTTAGAAACTGCGATATCATCAGGAGGAAAAGGAAAGCTGGGTATTCCCTCAGATCCTATTTGGAAAAAATCAAGTGAAAAAAGAAAAAAGAAACGAAATTCAAAATTCAAGATTGGAGGGTCATGTGTTCAGATTTGAAACAATCGAACATTGAAAAGGCATATTTTTGAACTTGTGCTCAAAAATAAAATGGGTCAATAACCAGTGACATAGTTTAAAAGCTATCTTATGTCTGGATGATATGCGTCAAGCCGTTGATATTTATTACACTTAATTTAAGAGCGTCAATTTTATGCTATGTATAGAAAGGGGAAGACGAATTATGTGTGGATTAATATAAGTACCATAAAAGAGGTGCACAATTGTTCCGCACAGGGAATTGAATTTACCCGTTGTACGACGGGTACTTTTATAATATCGAATATTAATTGTGAATTAGCTGTTCACTAAGAGAGCATTACTTTTCGTTGTTCTACATGTAATATTCATTATTAATTACTTTTGTTATTATTTAACTCCCTTTGCACATTATATATTAGTGTTTTTATAAAGTGTAACCAGAATCGATTAAAGCAAAATCAATATTTAAAAAGTACAGTTATTTATTGTTAGTTTATTGAACCTATTAGATTTGACAGACTTTCGTCTCTGCGAACGTTTCACTGTTCTCCTATGTGTCAGGTGATATCGCGACAACGCTATCCGCAGCCACTTATCAATCAGTTTTAAACAGGGGCGTGTTGGAGACTCGTCAGTAGACGAAGACGAAGACGACCGAATGCTAGCAGCAATTATCAGCAGCAGTTTACCGATCTTGTTTCACGGCGACGACAGTCAGCATCAGCTCACTATCTGCTAGCTACCCTCTTCCATCACCTTTATTATCTTGTCCGCACCGACTTTGGTACAACAGTCCTCAGTTGCAGATCCCCTATTCTGTCCGTTGCAGATAGGTTCTTAGCCCCAAAGTTAATAATAATAATAATAATAATAATAATAATAATAACCCTTGCTACACACCAAACAGCGCTATCTGACTAATAATCATAATACATTTCGACGAACTGAGCCAGAATATACTTCAAGATGACTGGCAACCTTTCACTACTGCCATCACCATTTCTGTTACTATCTACACCTAGCAGTAACGATCTTAGCAATAGTTCCCAATCTTACCGACACCAATATCATCACCGTTCTCCTCTGCAACTAGCAACACATCTCTACGACTAGCAGCAGTTTCCGATCCTGCCCCACAAAAATATCATATACACCAGCATCTCTTTCCTGAATAATTTGGTGTAATCGCGAGTTTGTTTTCTTGGTATTGTTAGGTCAATCACACATTTCGTATTTACTTTTACTTATGACGGGTGATATATTGCATAAGACGACAGCTCATCTTCGTCTGTGCTGCAACTTCTGCTACTCATTTCCTGAGGGGAGACAACTTTTAAAGAGGCATGTGACATTAACAAACGCTCAGAAGTCGAATGAATTACTTACTATATTTGAAAATTTGTTAATGATATTGTTTTATTTCCATGACTCAGGCGTTTATTTGTCAATACTTTTCTCGTTATTTTCAATGATTAAAGATATATCTCCGTTTCCATTTGTACTACGAAATAAGCCATTCCTTGCTTTTACACGATAGAATGCTTGAGAACATTCTTATGTGTCGGTATATATATATATATATATATATATATATATATATATATATATATATATATATATATATATAATCATAATGGAAAACTGTAAAATCGGTCAATTTCAATCTGCTTCCGCATAAATAAGTAAATAAATAATAAACGCGATTTGACAAGCGTGAGTTAATAAAAAGGCAATAAACGTTGTTTATACAGTAATTCGATAGTTTAAAAAACGAAGGCGTTTCTTTCTATCCATGTTTTATTAAAAAGCCTGGGGTTAACTTAAACTTGATTGAGAGAAAAATATTAACAGAGATAAAACAAAAAAGTAGAGATTGTTATTTTCAGGAAATAACATTTTAATGGTTCCAAATAAACGATAAGTAAACAAATAAACAATAAAAAGTAAATAGTGAAAGTAATTAAGAAAATAAAAAACACAATACAAATTAAAAATATAGAAAAATCGTCTTAGTGCAGACTAATTACAACGAATTACGCCAATGAGTTTTTCAATCTTCTTTAAGTGCGATTTTAAGATTTTTTTGACCGAAACAGGTTTACAAAATAAGTATGATACTAAAATAAAAGCAACCATTAGCAGGTATTAAATAAATGCAGGGGCAGGTGTTTATTGAAAAGTAGATACAAAGACGTAATGCAAATTACAATAAGAATGTGAATAAAAAGAATGCTAATAAGAATAAGGAACAAAATACGATGAATGAGAAACAAATCAAATAAGGAGCACAACGAATGGTAATAAGAATTAGCAGAAAAATGCAAAGAAATGATGAGAGAAATAACATTAAGAAAATGATAAAGATAAGAATAATATGAAAAGGAAGAAAAAGAAGAAAGAGAGACCCGAGCAATAAGAAGGAAATAGTCATAAATTGTATTAGTTTCAAAGAAACAACAATATTAGAAAAAAATGTAAAAATGAAAATCAAACCAAAACAGAGAAAAATTAAAAATTGATTAATGACAACATGACATGAAAATAAAACAAAATTGTGTAATATTTTGATCAGTTTCGTTTGTTATAGTTTGCTTTTCTTCCATTTGATGACAAACACTGAAATGTGCGGCAATCTCACAAAACAGAAACAAAAAAGAATTTTAAAAATATTTTTTTTAAATAAAAAAATTTTAAAACACATAAATCCAGTAAAATAAATTCATGAATTGAATTTTCCATTAAGATTTGATTTAAGAATAAAATAAAATAAAATAACCTGATGTGAAACATTACTGGTTAACTATTCTCAGATAAGACAGATAGAAGGAAAAGGGGGGGGATAGAACGCAGTTAAATATTTAAAGAGAAAAGCGATCGTTATTTTGCAGAAAATAGCATTACCAACTCTCGGTTACAAAAAACGGAAATAAAATACACAGACAAAAGGAATACAAAGGGGGAAAACATTAAAAAACGAAGCGAATCAATGTGGTAACGTTACATTGTTTGAAGCCTTATTCAAAAGGAAACCTATTTTTGTTCCCAATGGAATCTCTATATGAATTAAATCCTATGATCACTGTGTGTCTGTATGTGGTACGTATCTCGCACCTACGTAAATTACATTTTTTATTCACTATTAATCAATTATTTATTAAAATATAAAATAAAATACCGCAAAGTGCTAAAACGCATTTTAAAAATCCTATTTAAAAATATAGATTAATTACTTAAATAAAATTCGCTATAATGCATTTCGGTTTCTTCATAAATACGGTAGCTGTATACAATTGTTTACAATTACAAGTGCAATGCATTACTGGAATGAATCTCATCACGTGGAATTTGAAATACATTTAGAAGCATATAAAATATTGAATAGAAAGTGTTTTCTGTTTTTAAAATTATAAGCAAATCTCAATTCATTAAAAGATTAAGAAATGTTGAATCTATTTAATCTAATAATTTTATAAATAAAAATGAAAACATGATAAAGTAATGTCGTAATAATAACATTTAACTTTTAAAATCTTGTGTATCAATTAAATGATTTTTTTTTTAATTGGCATATCTAAAAAAATAGATACAAAAAAACTGAAAGTAAAAAACTCCCGGGCAAAGTCTAATAAATAGAAACGATGTTACCCTTAAGAGTGTTTACATCAGGGAAAATGATCTCGCGAAACTAGTTAAGAATGAAAACATAACATCCAAAATTAGTTTATTTCTGTTTACTATATATTTTTCTTTTAATTTCTTTCTATATCTACGGTGGAATAGTATAAGACTTGTGGTTATATTCCCTTTTTTATAGTGAGCGATTGGAATATTTAAAGTTTTTTTATCATATGTTTTCCATTATTCACTTACACTGTTATTAAACAAAGAGTCGGAATAAAGAGTGATGTACACTGTAGATAATAATAACGCGGCTTCAAAAATTTAGTGAGAAAGGGGTGTGAGTAATAGATGGAAACACTAAATATTTGTCACTTGTTAAGTTAATTGCAAATTACAGCTAATTATAACAAATAAAATAGACGGTTTGCTTCAAACGTAGCACAATAACAAAACTGAGGAATATTTTAGCATGTATTTTCTGTGATTAACATATATAACAACAAAGCATTTGGGAAATAAATGATGATTATCTCAGCTTTAGTATAATAATAGATCGATAGAAAAAATACATAGACACATATTTGTGTAAATGTGGCGTGTCTGTATTTGCATGTCCGAGGATCAAATTGAAAACAAAGCTCTATAAATAAAACAACTTTTATTGAATAAAAGTTATACAGTGTCTAATGGTGGTATTAGTAATGTTTAGAGAGTACTGGAATCACATCGTCCCGTATCCGTACGCGCTGGGCGTACATAAACAGTAAAAGTTGCTGAAAAAAATTATCGGACTATTCTACTGCTTTAGAAAAGACCCGACGCCTAATGCAATCCTCTTCCCACATAAGATTTAGATTAGTCTTAAGATGAATTACTGTTACCACATCTGGGGAGGTGCCATACATAGCACTCTTTCTTCCTTTGACAGTTTACAAAATCTAGTGGGGGTGATCTCTTCTGCTCTTTACAACCCTTTTATCACAAAAGAGATGTTAGTCGTTCTCTACTCTATCTTTATGTCCACAAAAAAGTTCCTGACTGACCTCCGATCTGTTAACTCTATGCAAGACATTTAAAAGAACTAGTTTCTTTACGGCGAAGGGCCTTTTATTTCTTTTTTCCGTGTGCCTGGCTCAAACGGTATTTCACAGACAGAGTTTATTTGCAAGTATTCCTTATATGTGGAACACTTCACCACGAGACTTCTTCCCTGTAGACTACAATATGGTCATCTTCAAAACCAATGTCAATAAATAATTATATAAACTGCTCGCATGTAATCAAACTTCATTAATCATTGTCAATCCTGTCATAATGTTCTTCATCTTTCAACTGACAATTGATGCATCTTGCTAAATCTTATTTTCGAGTACTTTTGCTCTTGAAAAATGAATCACTAATAAAAAATATGCGCTTTTACTGTGTATTATTTGATTCATAATAAAGCTCTGTAACAATAGCAAACAACACTTCAAGGGTGAGATTTAACGAGCAATACACACTAATAACCTGCGCGAATCGCTTGTGAGCCCCCAAACCGTATGCTGAACATAACTTTTGATAGACACTATTCTCTGCCCCTACGCTCGATTTATGTGTTTTCTATTTTATAAGAAATTATCTTTCTTGCATCTTGGCTTAATATTCATCCTAGACCATCCGGAGATAAGCCCAATGATTGCAGTCAATACTCTTGCGATTATAACTCAAATGGTTATTGCCATACTTCGTTATCATAGAATAGATTAAACCACGCCAAAGTATGAAACGACCCAATAAATAATTTCTATGTCGAGCAATTCTAAGTTTATTGTATTTCAATGCAGACGTCGTTAATATCCTTCCATATCCGATCCATATTAACAAATGCATTATATAAGATAAACTGAGCCTGTTCTTATTTCATACCTAAGAGTCACCGTTTATCAAGGCCCAAAAGTCACTCGATGATAATGATTAATGAGCTTATAAGCTGAACGGTGAAACGATAGTTCAAACTGGTCAGAATTTGATTATATATTAGAACGGTTCAACAAGAATTTGTTTACATTGGACTTGAAAACCACAACGTCATAGGCAGTTGGGAAACAACCTTGTAGTATTGTGTTCCATAAACGGGTATTTCTTGGAAAAGAACTGCTGATGGAAGTTCCGGATAGCTTCCGGTACACTGTTTGCAGCTAGAGGAGCTTTTTTTCTGTGAATGTTTTACAAGTGGGTAGATGCAGATTATGTGTCTTTGTCTATATATCAAAGGATTTGTTCCTCTGTTTACTTAGCTCTAATTCGGAAAGGCATTTTTTTTCATGAATTGCCACTCATCAAGATCAAAGCTCATCAAGATCAAAAGCGACTTGGAGATTATGGTTATGGATAGCTTGTCAGTTGCGTTATTATGAGTAGATTTAAAATAATAAATTGAATGACCAAATGCATTCTACATGACGTACTGAGCTTGTTCTCTTCAGTTAAGATATTTACTAGAACGTTTGTTGGTTGGCGTATATCGCTTACGTCTGAAAGCATAATTTTGATTCATTAATGAATCACCAAATATCAAGGCTAAAAGCGACTCGAGGATAACGGTTAAAAAGATTGATAGATTGTTAGTTTAATGATTATGAGTAGATTTAGAATAATGAATGGAATAAGGAAAATGTGATGACAGAAGCACATGCAACAACCTTTTTAACACTTTATACAAGTCGAGGATACGTCATTGACAATCAGTTTGACACGGTTGACAGCTACAGTAAGAGCTGTCCTGCTCTGCCGGGTTAGAGCACTTTTCTGTGAATCCCTAGAAAGTTCACCTTAACATGCTTTACCTTCTCGAATTGAGAAGTGGTTACTTTATTTCTAATCGCCTGAAGCGTCCTTACCGGGTGGTGCTGGCGGGACTGCTTTAGCCACTTTTTGTGGGACACGAGTGCACTGCTTTTTTTCACAGCCATTTATATTACCATCTTGCGATCTTTTGTCACACTTTCCTTACGAGGACGGTTTATTATAAGTACTGTTTGAGATTGCATTTGTAGACGATTATGTAGTAGGCTGATGGGAAGCAGTCCAGTAGTTATGTGTTCCACACTTTGTAAATGTGTTCCACACTTTGAATGTTTGGGGAGAAAAACTAGTTCCATGTAAATTCCGATAGACGCTCGACACATAAAGTAAGAAAGGCATGTTGTTTTCGGTTGTTGTAATAAGACGAGTTTTTGCTGTGAATAGTTTACAAGTAGGAAGCACAAGTTGGTGCTAAATCGAAAACCTTCCATGGTAATACGATAGATTAGAGAAAGACGAGCAACGTTTCTTTGCTGAGAAAAAGGGCTGCAAAGATCAGAAGAGAATTTTCATTGTTTTGTCAAGCTTAAGTTTAGAGTAGTATTTGCATCGTTAATCGCGTAGATTGAATGGACGCATCCTAAGTATGATTTTTTGACAACATAGTTCACCCCAAACAAGGCAGGCCGCCACTGTACACGTAAGGGGCTACTGAGAAAAAGGATGACAGTTTTTTTTTTGGGGGGGGGGGTCAAACTAAATTGGGAGCTGATCAGCGAGATGTCTGTTTACATTAGTTTTAAATTTCTGCATGCAAGTACCGTCAGGAAAACAGGGAACAGGAATGGAGTTCCAGAGTCAAGCAGCACGAGGAAAGAATCTTTTGGAGTAGAAAGCTCTTCGGCATCTAAATGCCTGCACAGTGAATTGGTGGGATTTGGCAGATTGTCGGGTTGGTCTAGTGAATTTACGTCGTGAGGATACCAGAGCAGCAAGCTCATCAGAGCACACCTCCTCGCTGCTTTTCGTTAAGATATTGTATAATTTGCAAGTGTGCGTAATATGCGCGTTGCCTAGTAACCACGTAGCATTAACGAGCGATTGATGATAATGACTATCGAATAAAAATTGACAAATGATATGTGTGTTCGAATCATGTGCCTATCAAGTAATTCGAAATCCTTAGACTGGGAATCTGTCCTCTAAGCGGAACTACAGATATCATCGGTCCATTACAATTAAACAAGGAGGACACAGGGGTAAGATCACAGTGAATAATAAGACCTGTTGATTAACAAATCCCCGCCAACAAAAAAAGAAGGAAATTAATGAAAAGAAGCTAATAAATGAGTTTCAAGAGTATATACTTTTAACATGTAAATAATTTAAAGAAATGCAGTTTAAGTAATAATTGGAGAGCACTTTACTTATACTTGTAAAGATAACCCCTAGTCCTCGGCTACACCTAAACTGTGGTCTGGTCTAGATTTTTTTCTTTCTCTATCTTTATATATATACATATATATATATATATATATATATATATTATGGACTCTCCCCTCGATTTCGACGTATGAGTGACCCGCCTGGGGCTGTCCGCGCGTGAATTTGTAATTGCAAGGGTTGCGCAATTTCTAACAACCACTCTCCTGAGTCGGCATTGCTTGATTCCAATGGCAAGTAGTAGTACAAGACGACTGGAAACAATGCCGAGATAAGCAGAGAGCACATACAGCACCTGGTATTCCTAAATGGTCACCCATTTAGTACTGGCCAGGCTCGATGTCGCTTAACTTCGGTGATCTAACCGGTGTGTCAACGTGATTGTGCCGTGTATATGTATATATATATATATATATATATATATATATGTGTGTGTGTGTGTGTGTGTATCAACATCGATTTCTATGTAAAGATATGTATATATATATATATATATATATATATATATATATTTGTACATGTACTTACATAATACATCTATGAAAGATTAATGTACAAGGCAGTGTTAATGGTTTCATGACTAACTCGAAGAGAATCAATTGTATGCAGGAACAGTTGTATTGCAAAAGGAATTTGGACAAGGCACTATTGTGATAGGAATTGAAATAACGAAAACACTTATGAAGACGAGAAAATACAAGTGATACTATCTAAGTTTGTATTAGATATATGCAATATTTCGGATTTAATTTCGAAAATATAGAAACTAAGTACAGTTTCATGATACTGAGGAAATTTGACTCACAGAAAAATGGCGTAAACGAAACATTTAGATTTTGTAAGTGCTAAACTCAACTTCTTAATACATTTACGGAGAATTGACTATTTCGTTTATGTACTAACCAACTTTAACGTGAGTCAATTACGGTGATTCGTAGTTTAAAAAAAAAATATTTCACCCCAAACAAGGCAGGACGCCACAGTAGACGTAAGGGGCTACTGAGCATTAGTTAGTAGGTTTGGGGTGTCAGCATAAGTTAAAAGCTGTGCAGCGAGATTAGTTTTAAACCACTGCATGTCAGTAACGTCGGGGTAAAAGGGGGCAGGGAGGGAGTTCCAGAGGCCGGCAGCACGAGGAAAGAAGCTGCTGGAGTAGAAGGCTCTCCGGCATCTGCAGACATCCAAAGTGAATAGATGAGATTTAGCTGATTGTCGGGTTGTTATAGTGTATTTGCGTCGAGGAGGCACTAGAGCAGCTAGTTCATCGGAGCACAATCCATTAAAGTATTTGTAAAACAAGCACAAGGATGCAACATTGCGGCGATGGGACACGGGCTATAGCTTGGTCGATAGTGAGGGACCTATGAAGTTGGCGACTCTTTATTGGACCTGGTCATACATGGGCGGATGGTGGCTTTGTAGAAGTACAGAATAATGTCAGGTGTGAGGAGGTTACTAGCACGGTAGATTGAGCCCACTTTCTTTCTAGCAGCCTTGACAATGTCTTTAATGTATTTGTTCCAATTCATGTAAACTGTGAATGTTACACCGAGTACATTGAATGTTGAACTCTCAGGTAGGGTGTTATTTGCCATGGTAATCGGTGGTTGAAGAGGTCTCGTGTAGTTATTGAAGGAATGGAGCTTTGCCTTTGCGACATTATAAGTTACCAATCATTTATGACCCCAATCAACGACAGCTTGGAGGTTACTTTCTAAGGATTGAGCCATGTCCTCGGATATGTACGCGTCCGTTTTGCCCACATGACGAGAGTCCAGCGTGGTGTTCTCAGAAAATATACTTATCTGAGGCACAATGTCATCAGGGAGTTCGTTTATGAAAATCAGGAATAAAAAAGGACCGAGGATGGATCCCTGAAGTACACCTGCATTTATGTCATGTTGCGTAGAAGAACGGTCATCGAAGACAATGCAGATCTTTCTTTTGGTTAGGAAAGATCTAATTATATTAAATATTCGTCTAGTAAATCCATATAAGTGAATTTTTAGGAGAAGACCCTTATGCCATACTTTGTCAAAGGCCTTAGATATATCAAGCGTCAATGCCCTGGTTTCATCTACCTTGCCTAGTGTATGATATATGCGTTCAGAGATGACCGTTAAGATGTCTGCAGTAGATCGTGCTTGTCTAAATGCATACTGGCGGTCAGAAATAAGTTTAGCTGATTTTCGCTTCCATGATAGCTGGAAAATTGCCTCTGTGGTACCAGTCTTCAAGAATTCTGGATATAGAACAAATCCGTAGAACTATCGTATAATCAGCCTACTCTCGATCTTTGCTAAAATCTTTAATCCTTAATCAATTTAGTGATAGTCCAGTACTTAGTTAATGCTAAACTCTGAACGCATATCTCATACACTGGACAAGACATTTAATATATATATATATATATTTAAAGAATGGCTGATCACAGTTATATCATACTGTAATTTAAAGTCAATATCAGAGCATGACAATTTCAGAATATACTTGAACAAATTCGAGTTTCCACATAAATACCTCGTCTTAAGAGTCAGTTGTCCGATAAGAGACATTAAAGATTAAAGCGTACATTCATGCTAACAAGTGTTCAAGAAATGTTTAGAAAAGTACCTGGAACGTGGAGGTGACACAGACTTTATTCTTAAAAGAAGTTAAATTTCCAGAAAAATGTTCTAAAATGAAAAAGTCTTATATTTATATATATATATATATATATATATAGAGATATATACATATATATATATATAACAAATTAATGTGAACAATATATATTTTAATATATCTTTTATTTATTTTTTTATTTTTTGATGTCTAGCAATATCAATCGCCATTCATGTATAAACAAATTAAAAGGTTTTTGCTTAAAAGAACAAGATTTTCGGCCGCGATTTCTCGGCCTACGCCAGTGTAATAAGGCATTGTGTGTGTATTGTGAGGGGTGGGTGGTGGTAGAATGGGAAAAAGAAGGAGGGGAAGACCAGTGAAATGGTGACAAAAAACATATATATATATATATATATATATATATATGTATAATAGCTTCATAAATACTTTTTTGCGGGATAATTATGGTATAATTTTTTTCAGAAAAAAATGAATAAAAAAGAAAAAAGAAAATTCTGGAAAAAACGAAATGGCACGAAATTGAAACAAAGTAAGCATTAAAAAATATTTCAAAAAATCTTTTTTGATGTCTTTAATTTTCCTTTTAGTTTCCTTTTTGTTATTTTTATTCTTGTTATTTTGTCTTTTAATCTTCTATTTTACAAATTCATTGTTGATTCTTTTGTCGGCTGTGGAATTTTCATTGCCTATTTTTTCTTCTGAGAGAAATATGCCGCGTCTAACTTAATTTTCCTGCGACAAAATGAGAAAAAACACAGAATCAGCGCGAAATTCGATTGGCAAAATCGGGCAAGGAACTAGAAGTGTGAAACGCGTTCGTTCGCCTCACTACCACACCCGTTATCGTGCAAACATCACCCTGCCGTATCTTACATGCGAACGCTCATACACACACGGACACAAACCAATATATATACATTTTACATAAATATACATTATATATATATATATATATATATACATTATATATATATATACATTATATATAAATATACATTATATATATATATATACATTATATATATATATACATTATATATATATATACACATTATATATATATATATATATATACATTATATATATATATACATTATATATAAATATACATTATATATATATATATACATTATATATATATATACATTATATATATATATACACATTATATATATATATATATATACATTATATATATACATATATTATATATATATACATTATATATATACATATATTATATATATATATATACATTATACATATATATACATTATATATATACATATATTATATATATATACATTATATATATACATATATTATATATATATATACATTATACATATATATACATTATATATATACATATATTATATATATATACATTATATATATACATATATTATATACATATATATATACATTATACATATATATATACATTATATATATATATACATTATATATATATACATTATATATATATATACATTATATATATATACATTATATATATATACATTATATATATATATACATTATATATATATACATACATTATATATATATATATACATTATATATATATACATTATATATATTATATATATATACATTATATATATAATATATATATACATTATATATATATATATATACACATTATATATATATATATATATACATTATATATATATATATATATACATTATATATATATATATATACATTATATATATATATATATATACATTATATATATATATACATTATATATATATATATATATACATTATATATATATATACATTATATATATATATATATATACATTATATATATATATATATACATTATATATATATATATATACATTATATATATATATATATATACATTATATATATATATATATATACATTATATATATATATATATATACATTATATATATATATATACATTATATATATATATATATACATTATATATATATATACATTATATATATATATATATACATTATATATACATTATATATATATATATACATTATATATATATATATACATTATATATATATATATACATTATATATATATATATACATTATATATGTATATTTATTATATATATATATATACATTATATATGTATATTTATTATATATATATATATATACATTATATATGTATATATATTATATATATATATATATACATTATATATGTATATATATTATATATATATATATATACATTATATATGTATATATATTATATATATATATATATATACATTATATATGTATATACATTATATATATATATATATATACATTATATATGTATATACATTATATATATATATATATACATTATATATGTATATACATTATATATATATACATTATATATATATACATTATATATATATACATTATATATATATACATTATATATATATACATTATATATATATACATTATATATATATACATTATATATATACATATTATATATATACATATTATATATATACATATATATATATATATATATATATATATATATATATATATTATATATATATATATATATTATATATATATATTATACTAGAGGGGCTACCCGGCGTTGCTCGGGGTAAAAACACACATAATTGTAGAAATATCGCTTGTGTAAGATCTTTATATTCAAACTTCTATTTCTCTCCCTTTCTCTATAGCCGTCTCTTTATCTTTCTATTTTTCTCTTCCCTGGTCGCCCCATTTCACAGCTTTCTCCCTTTGCCTTTTGCGAAAGCTGTCACTTCCTCACCATTCCTCCTCTGTAGACCAGGGCAAAAGTATGACATATTTCTATAAAAAGTACTGCCTCTATATAGGTACATATTCCGTCCCGGTTCGCATAATATATACGTACCAGTTGCCGCCCCCGTGTGCATACTATATACGCACCTATTGCTGCCCTGGTGCACATACTATATAGGTACCTATCGCCGCCCCGGGTCGCGTGCTATATATGTACCTATCACCGCCCCGGTGCACATACTATATATGTACCTATCGCCGCCCCGGTTCGCATACTATATACGTACCTATCGCCGCCCCGGGCTGCGTGCTATATATGTCCCTATCACCGCCCCGGTGCACATACTATATATGTACTTATCGCCGCCCCGGTGCGCATACTATATACGTACCTATCGCCGCCCCGGGTCGCGTGCTATATATGTCCTATCACCGCCCCGGTGCGCATACTATATACGTACCTATCGGTGTTGCACGGGGATCACTCTTCTCCAGTCGCCCTCCTTCACCCCATTGGACACTACACCCGTTGCCCTCAGCCAAAGCTGTCTCGTCTGTGTTGCCCTCGTCAGGTTCACCTGTTCTACATTTGCCAGTGTCAAAAGATGTCACGTACCCGGTTGCCAATTCACCCTGGCTACACTACATCCGGCCTCCCCTAAACTCTGCATAACTTCTCCATTCCCTGGAGAAAAAATGTAACACTTCTATTCAAAGTCCCATATTTGTCTTCATTATTAATGTTAATAAGTCTGTTTATTTACTTCTTCATGTCTGTGTATGTTAGATAAAATAACCTACACATATTTCGTCAGGTCGAAGGGTACGCACACATATTTCGTCAGGTCGAAGGGTACCCACACATACTTCGTCCGGTCGTAGGGTACCCACACATAATTTTTCCGGGCGCAGGGTACCCACACATACTTCGTGCGGTCGCAGGGTACCCACACATACTTCGTCCGGTCGCAGGGTACCCACACATACTTCGTCCGGTCGCAGGGTACCCACACATACTTCGTCCGGTCGAAGGGTACCCACACATACTTCGTCCGGTCGAAGGGTACCCACACATACTTCGTCCGGTCGAAGGGTACCCACACATACTTCGTCCGGTCGAAGGGTACCCACACATACTTCGTCCGGTCGAAGGGTACCCACACATACTTCGTCAGGTCGAAGGGTACACACACATACTTTT
>OY744516.1:153681700-153689200 GCA_963556195.1 Sepiola atlantica
TTTGCGAAGGAAAACTTGCCGTTTATTAATGAAGGTTGTCCACCGAAAGTTTCGCGTCATTAAAAAACTGTAACAAAGGCGGGACTCTCCACCTTCTCTTATTTGTGAAAGTAGCTCCATTTATAGTAGTACTAATAATAGATGTAGTTGGCGCTGTACAATCTATGTTGGTAGCTGGTTTCGACTATTAGAAATATTATCACGATGTTTATTCCCATGCTGTATATATATTGTAATGGAATATTTGTGTCCGTCGAGATAGGACGAAATATGAAGTGTTTTTAACTGGATATATCTTAATTAATCTTATGCTCATATGATACTAGCACTGAGAAAACGTGTCTGTGAGTGTGGCTGAATGAAAGAGATAATATATATATATATATATATATATATTTAAGAGCGTGAGAGAGAGGGAGATGGAGAGAGAGGGAGAGAGAAAGAGAAGTAAGTTAGAAAGAAGTAAGATAGAGCGAGTTGAGATAGGGAGATTAAGAGATGAGATGGGGAGATAGAGTGATCACGGTCAAAAATCTACTGGTGTGTCCGTTTAGCTTATAGTATACCGTTACTTTCTTACTCGGTTTCGATTTTGTGAAGTTTATATAAGATATATACATTTCATTTACCTCCCCGGGAGGTTAGGCACAAGGCTAGTTGTATCTTACTCCAACAAGGTAAGATGTGACCCAAGGTCGGGTCGGGAAAGTGGGATTTGAAAAGCCAGCGCCCGAGAAGGTGAGCACTCTGCCCATTAAACATTTCCTGGGCATTCCCCGGTAGGGGGCCTCAGGCAGTAAGCAATACACTTTCTTCTCCCCAAAGAGTAGAGGAAAGACCTGGGAGGGTGGACCGCCTAGAACTGCACCAGACAGACCCATAAACCGGCGTAAATCAAGCCCCGAAGTCCAAGACGATACCAGTTTATGAGGTGTACTATCCATCGGAACAAAGACTGATCAATAATACAACATGTATATATATATTATGTATACAATATATTAATATTAATACATTATATAAATACGTTATATATATATATATATATATATATATATATATATATATATATATATATATATATATATACATTATATTTGTTCTTGTTAGCCCCTTACATCAAGTGGATTCATGTCTCGTCTGGAGCGATTCTCATTATATACATATTACTTTTTTCTGATAGTCTTTTTTGTATTAAAATATAAAAGAATAATAAATGTTCCATAGGTCTATACATCTTTTGATTTTAATATAAACATTACCATGAAAAAAAAATTGAAAAAAATAAAAAAGGTATAAATAAACAGACGAGTTCTGTTATTTTTAACAGTGTTTGCATGAATGAGAAAATGCTGCCTAAATACACACACAAATATATATATATATATATATATATATATATATATATAAGGATAATAAATATTTGAAAGGAGTTTTCTTAATACATTACTGCAGTTTCACGGTAAATCCGGTCAGAAATGCATTTCTATTCTCCAAGTCTGCATACATATGAAAGCGAGCGCAAGCGCATCTATATAATTAATGTTAACTGTATTAATAAAAGCTGTGTATTGTTTGCCAGTCACTGTAGCCAGATAGATTAAGTCACTGTGTAACATCCCCTCCCACCCCACCCCCGATATAAACCGTGTCTTGATCCGAATAAATGATGTAAAATCGAATAATATAAATTAGATCTTGTTAATATCTCGGCGTGATAAAAAATAAGAGTTTATTTTCCTTATGTTCACCAGTGTTAATCCCCCGTCGACAAATTCGGACCGAATTCTCGTCGTTGTTTATATTTGCGTTCCGAACAAGACGAAAGATCGATACAGCAAACAAATGATCAAAATCAATCATAACATGTATTGCAAGCAAAAACCAACCTAGCCGATCAGCATGTAAAGACTTCGATTATCACTAAATAATCAGAGTGTTTATCGATCCTATTTTGTTAGTGTTAACGAAATGGAGTCGGCGTCTAATCTTAGTCTTGATATTTAAAAACAAACCAAAAAAAATTAGCTGCCCACTCACGATTGCACCAGCTCAAATGGAAGACTCTTGACTATCAACTGTCCGTATGGAGTTAAGGATAGTAATTATGATGATTAAATAAAGCCTCCCCTCCTCTTAGGAGCTCGACAAAAAGCTCTTCATTAGCCAGATTTTTGGTCAGTGTGTTTATTTTCTAACTTCTTTTCGGCTCATACAATACATATTGCCAATAATAAGTAAGGGTCTACTTAGATAGAGATCAGAATTATAGGGAAGTATACCTGGGTGGGGAAATGGGTTAGTAAGATGTTTGTTCACATCAACATTTAATATCTGCATGTTGGTACGGTCGGGAAAACAGTGACTAGAAATGGAATTCCAAAGACAAGCTGTCAGAGTAAAAAATGCTATCAGAGTAGAAAACCTTCCGGCATCCAGGGATTTCTAGAGGGAAGGCATATATACATTTTTAACATCATTTATGTAGAGTTCGGCATCAGCTCGTTCAATATTCCACGTGTATGATCGCATTATTTTTTATAATCAGTTTCATAATGTTTAATGTTTAGTTTTCAACTGCACTAGTCTAGCACCAGTGCTAAGATATTCTCTTGAGGCATGCATCACATCATACTATATTTTATGCGTCTACGTATAATATTAGCTGAGATGTTTATAGCTAAATTACTTTAGATCACCCAAAAAGTGACTTTTTTTTCTCCGTCAGCACTTTCTCATGTGTTACAGAATGGGTAGTTCAGAACCAACCCCGATATTTGGCGTTCACCCTGATCAATAATTGCTGATAGAGTAGAATTAGTTTGATTTTCTCTGTTTGTCTCAGAAACCACCTTGAACAAGCTATCACACATACAAATAAAAACAAATCCCGAAGACTAACTTCTTTATCTCATACATGTTTAGATAGGTATCAATATGACCATTAAGTCATGTTAGGGACAATCATTGTAATCTCATTGTAATATGCTTATGCATGCATAAATGAATGAATGAATAAATAATACGTGTTCTATTCATATTGTTTCATTAGGAAGCCTGCTTCCATCATATTTAGGTATGATGAATAAAAGATGACGAACCTACAACTGCCGTATGCTCTCATTCCGGAGAAGTTATCGTACATAGCTAATCTTTTAACTACGTCGATATATTAGAAATGGCGTAAGATTTTAGCAATATCGAAAGCTGAGTCTGTAAAGATTTCACATAACAGATTGGTCGTAACTCATTCGGTTGGGTCACTCCCGGCGTGGTAAGTAAAAGGTGACCGCTCTGTTTTTTGTGTTCGTGGCGTATGTGTCTTATGCCGTCAGCTTCAGTATTATTGCTGCTGACAAAAGGTGATCTTCTCACAGTTACGTGTTTTAGTCTGACTAGATATTATTTAGAAAAGCCTTGCAACAAGAATTACTTACATCATGAGAAAAACACATTTTATTACTTACTCAAAAGGATAGAAAGTTACTAGTTGTATCTTGTAAGGCTAATCTGAATATCTCTCTCATATTTGGTAGTCCTTATCAAACTATTTAAAAATGGTGACACGTACTGCTTTTCCTCATTAACCCGTTGAGCACTAAATTTATTTTGTAGAAAGATGACTATTTACACCTTTAAAATGACTAAGTTTAACCTTTCGTAGTATGCCCAAACAATGCACATGCTATTTGTAGTATATAAGTAGGACTATCAAAATAAATTGTAAAATTTGACTAACTTGCTTGTTGTGATGGCGGACATCTGGAATTGATTTTTCTCGTGCACATATTAGTCGATTTACCCCTTACCCTTAGCCCTTAATCTAACACGAGCCCCCTTTTCTTTGTTCCATCCCCCAAACCATATTAAAAGTTATAGACTTTTCGCAATCTTGCGACATCTGCGCTAAGACGGTACATACTGGTAAATACCGTTTATAAATATAAAAATATCGATTGTAAAATGGATTAGGGGAGGAGGTGCGAGAATAAAAGGCTGAACGTCTTTGTGTATATATCTGAGCTTAGATATGCTTGTCGATCTTCCGAGATTAAGGACAATCATTTAAAAGTAAACACCCTTAATAAACTTGCAAGAGATGTCAGTTTAAATGTGAGTTCAAAACACTAAGTGAATAGTATTGCTACATGAATACATAACGCTTAGAAACGTTAACATTTCGGGCAAGCTAATATACAAGATTTTAAGCAAAGTTATGATAACCTTATCAATGTTATAAAAATTATCGTAAACAATACATAGTATACTTTCCTATCAACTACCAAAAATTGACTTCGGCTTCTTCCGACGCATTTCATGAAATCGATAATCGCAAACGTAAACGTAGACCAGAAAAATAAAGAAAATCAACTTTCAAAGTATCTAATGATTAAATAGAACAATACTATTATTGTTAGAGTTTTTTGGTTTGTGAAACATACACCAAGTAGACAATAGAACGTTTTGAAATCACTGTAAATATCATATAAATAGCTTTACAATAAGATTCAATATTTACTTTGAGAATTACTAAAATATGATGAAAATTACCTGATTCGGAACTTTCATGCATACATTGAGTCGTACTATATAAACTAAAGGTATTAAAATTAAAGCTGACATAACTATAATTACTTTTTATTGCCATGAATGATATATATATATATATATATATAAGATGACTGCAACGTCTGCCCAGACAAGTGCCACTCCTTCATTCAGAAAAGTGACGTTGTCTAGAGGAATGCTTGTACGTAAATTGCAAATAAAGAGATCCGGCTTTGTACGACCACTAAATCCCTCTCTTGGTTCAAACTGCTGAGTCCAGCAACAAACGAAAGTAAGATAGCCAGTAACAAGTTTTAATTTCGTCTAACATGGGGTTAATAAGACTTCAAATGAAACCTGACAGAACTACGATCATTTTTTATTGTCATAAATAATATATATATGATAAATACCTAGCAAGATAAAAATAATATAGAAGTAAATAAATGCCCCTGTCATCAATGTGGAAGACTGCTCTTAAAGGATTCTGATCAACCTATACGAGATGATATTGATCGCCCTATCCCTGCTGAATTGGACCCTAACCGTGTTAACGGTGAACATTGGATTCCCGAAGTATGTGGTGAGTTTTAATGTACTTTCTGATTTATCTATAATCAGGCTTCTCTGCAACTGACAATTATAATACTTTTATTAACCAGTTCCATTCGTATATCGTAATATATATATATATATATATATTGATATATGAACGCAAATATATGCCAATTAGTATGAAATACTGATTTTGATGATGGTTTGTACAGATCTGAGCGCTAGCCGTCGAATAAGGAAGCATATAGAGTAATATCGTTCCTGAGGACAATGTCCATAGTTCCGCCCAGCTCAGTCGAAATGAGGGAAAATCGTTTGCGCTGGTACTGACAGGCAGTGCATACCAACGGGGAAACCGCCGAGAAAAGAAGATACATGACAGAGGCACTATCATCAGATCTCAAAGCGGCTTGACTTCACGCTGACCAAACCGTACACAGTCTATGATAAAGGTTGAAATACAATGCAGTCCAATGCATCAATGTTTCCAATCTTAAACCTGTATGGAATAGTTTTGTGCGTCTTACTTTTGCATTTACGAATCAAAAATTACTTTCGTATTCAGATTCGAATCGTGCGACCGTCGGGGATTGTCTCTTTTAATACTGATATGTATATGCGTCGATTTGAAAATAATATTTATTTATAAATAATTGTTCAAAGCTCTCGCTAGATGGCTCACTTCAAGAAGGTTGGCGAAAATCATTTAGTCATTTATAGTGAAATGTAATACTTTAGGCACCGGTTACTGAGTTTTGTTTGACAGCTAGCGGATATGCCCGCTGAATTTGGCAATACGTATTGGCTGCAACGATTAGCGCTTCAACTACTGAGTCAAAAATGACTCTCGTATCGGGGTTCGAATCGTGCGACCGGCAGGGATTGTCTCTTGCGATACTGATAATTTCAAGTTTTGCATGAACCACATATGTGTATGGGTCAATTTTCAAATGATATTCATTCATAAATAATTGCACACACACACATTATATATATATATATATATATATATTTATATGAGACAGAGTATATATATGAGACAACAGTATCATGTCGAGACAAAAAGACAGCACCACAAAGCTATGACGATAAATGGTGTAGATAATCAAGCTTGCCGGATACTGTGGACTACAGTAGCTATTAAATCAGCTCAATGAATATGATTTGAAGCAACCAGTGAAATGATGATTTCTCGTTCTTCTATCTGCTGATAAACTTATGTAATAAATGATTTAAGAAACATAGGTCCACTAAATATTTTGTTGATATAGAATGCTTAGAACGTATACCCTTAATAATGGATATGTTATAAAGGTGTATTCGTAAGTGTTTACATTATATATATATATATATACAGTTCTTTAAAACGGAAAACAAATGAAAATTTCAAAATTACGCTTCATGCATTATGCTGCTTCGTTTTATGCTAATCTTTTCATTGGTGAAAATCATTAGAAAAATAATTATTTTTGTTAAAGGAGCTTGGAATAAACCAATAAAACCACAAAGTAAAAACTGAGAACTGTACAGAATTCAAACGTAGGTGTTGTCTTCAACCGCTTGATTAACATGCCGAACAGCTAGAGAAAGTCGAAACTGTAAACCCTCGAAGCTTTGCAATAAATCTATGTTCATGTTTTTTAATGGATTTAACAATCCTTTTGTAGTATCAAGCGAGGAAATAGGTATATGTTTATTACTGCTATTTATTTGCGCCAGGATATAATGTATTACGTTGTGTTTTTGTGCTTATGTTTGATTGGCTAGTATGCTTATATTCCCAGCCCCGTAGAATGAATTAGTTGTTTATTTAATGATATTATCCACGGAAATATTAGCATAAAGAGCAGCGTAATAGAAAATGTAGTCACAGAAAAAATTAAAAGTTAAATAATTACACGCATAATGCTTACTAGACCCCATACTCCGATCTGTCTGTAAATTGCTTTTTCAGGAATACCCGACATTAGAATACTTCATCTTACAGGTTTACCCTGAGCAAATATTCAAAATAACATAGTATTTGGAGCAAAAATAAGATACTCTCGATACGGCTTAATAAGAGGAATGGTGCACCTTCTCTTAGTGATGATACCGCAAGTAACAACACTTAGCTGGATACTCAACCGGCTGAGATTAAATGTTGTCCTGGAATCCGGCAAGACCCAGAAAACCACAATAAAGATAAACTATAACATATTTAAGTGGTCATTACGTAAAGTGAAATTAGTGTTTTTCTTTGCTTTACTAACATTTAAGAGGGAGAGAGAATCTTGATTGCACACTCGGATACCTATGTATCTCATATAGAATTTGAGTGTTAGCCCAAAGATGAGTCTCTCGATTTCTGAAAACTTACATTGAAGTAAAATAAATAAAAACATGATTTGCTTACAT
>OY744516.1:153694200-153736700 GCA_963556195.1 Sepiola atlantica
TATTCGATCGTACAAATGTGGATATTCCATCGTACAAATAAATCCTGAACAGATATTTAACATAACATTGTATTCTAAGCTCAAATAAGATCTCTTCGACACGACTATACACTAGCTCATACGGGGAATGGTGCACCATCGCCTAGTAATGCTACCTCAAATAACAACACTAAGCTGGATAACCCACCAGACTAGTAGCATTATTGTCGTGTAATCCGGTAAGACCAAGATACCATAAGAAACATATACTATAAGAGAGTTTACTGGTCAATTGGAGAGAGTATAATTAATTTTCTTCACCTATTTTCTTACTCAATGTTTGACAGGTAAAAATAAATTTAATGACATATTCGAATACCTATGTATCTCATATAGATAGCAAGTGTTAGCCGTAGGATAGGACTCCTTGATTTCTGAGAACTTCGACTGAAATAAAATGAAACACAGAAGTATATGTTTAGATAACTTAATTTTATATAACTCTTTTGTATACATTTATTTCTTCTAACACCTGTGGACTCCAATGAATATAAATCAAAAAATTTATATATATATATATATATATATATATATATAACTAGCGCATCGGCATTGCTGTTTCACATAGTAATGTAATTGTCCCTTCTTTTGCGTTGCTCCCAAAATGTGTACTACTACTACTACTACGAATAAATTTACTTTATTAAATGTCGAATGTCAACAGATACTGTTACTGTCATCTCATCAAGCACACTTTTTAACTTGACAACTTAGAAACAAACAGGTATAACTTATTATATGACAGTTATTTAGAACGCGTGAAGAAACACTCCATACTCCCAATTTTGTTTTTAAGCGTCAAACCACAGATGAAGAAATACATATCTGCACACAAACTAATTACATATAATTTATATCTATTTATATCATGCATTTTGATGTGGAATTTATTTTGATGATGATTTTTTACCGAGGTATTTGCACATCAGCAATTTTTTTCATGTTCATGTTTTGTTTGGTGTCTGGTGGAATGTTATTGTTATTGTAAGTCACTTACCAAACATTCTTCTGAAGACGTTATTGTGTTTAAAAATATAGTTTATTGTATGACTTAAAATAAACACCATCTTCGAATAGCTGTAAAATACCTAACCACTTTTGTATGTGCTCTATATTTGAAACTTATTTGAAAAACGATTTCAATCGTCAATATATATTTTATTTTTTAGTCAATTTAACGTGAATACGGTCTCAACTGAGACATAATGTTAACGTATATATATATATATATATATATATATATATATATATATATATATATATAAATGTTTTGAGCTACAAATCTTATGAATGCATTTATTAAGGATGCGCGGAAATCTCTCAAAGGCCTATGCTTTGGGGAACTTTGAACTCCCTCCTTTCTTTTCTTTTCCCCCCTAACGTAGTGCCTCTTAATCGTTTTTTAACGAAATCTTTAAATTCACTTCTTTTAATCGCTCCATCGTTAATTTTGGCACATTCAATTCCATGTTTGCTCATTCTTTCGACGATATTATTGATTAAAAACTATCGATTTTGTCCTGACAAGATGATAGTCGAAAATGCCTTTGCGAGATTTCCGCGCATCCTTTTTAAATATATATATATATATATATATATATATATATATATATATATATATATATATATATATATGAACATGACCTTAATTGACATCCAGTGCTAAAAGTCGACCATTGTATGAGGTAGGAACATGAAAACAGAAAACTCAAAACTGACGTATTAGTTTGCTACGAGCAGGAGAATTTACTCGAAACTGAAGGAAAATGCACTTATTAAACTGTAAGCTCATAAAACGACATAACTAGTCTTCCTCTCACTGTCCAAGTCACTATGTATCAAAGATAATGAAAGAATCATGTTTTGAGCACAAATATCTGAGTATTACATATTAGTAGTAAATGAACATTCGCCCACAAACAACTTTTTAAGATCCCGCACCATTTCCGCAAAAAGCAGAACCGTCTGATGAGACTTATTTTTATATCAACCCGCGAAAAATCTGAACCGTATACGACACCTTTAACACAGTTTGACTGTTGAATTAAATTCTTTTGACTATGTCTCAAAATATTGCCACGGTATACATACTTGCGGGCGTGGAAGCCACAGAGAGTGTAGTTAAATTAATGAATATTAATTTTGTTAAATAATTCGTCTTCAGAATCGTAGATGTGTTAATTTTTCTAAGTGTTCAGTTATATTTATATGTTATCCTAGGTATGATTAAATAGATGTTTAGTAAAACTCGTGTAACGCATACAGAAAAGAAAATATTGATATTGCATGAATTGTTCATACATGCTGAACCCCGGGCTTCATATATAATTTATATAAAATCATTGTTACCCAAAGTTTTGAAAGTTAAAACACGTCTCCTCAGGAAATTATTTGATTTGTTCTGTATTAAGTATTATACATTACTGTATATTATACACCGCTACTCGTTATATTAATGGCGTCGATAGAGTAGGACTTTCAAATAATAAGAAGTTCATCATAATTACCAACTACTGGTCTCATCTTGAATGTTATTCTAACAACGTTTTGGTCGATGTAACTCCCGACCTATTCCACACACACACACACGCATATATATATATATATATACACACATATATATATATATATATATATATATATATATATATATAAATGGGGTAAGGTACATGGTAATTCATGAAAATGAAATGCCGTGGTGGACAAAATGTCACCCACTTGTCATATTTCAACGTCACTTTAAGTCTTCTCATATGGTCCAATCGGATCATCCTTTCCTCACCCGATGTGTGTGTCCTTTCAAAATAAAATCATTTCCAAATCTTTACTTTTTCTGAAGACGTTCGCCAACACGAACGAAACCGGTCAAATTTCTTGTTTTTGTTTTTCTCCTGCACTTTAACCTGTTGTTCGTTTGTCATTTTTCACACCCACCCACACATTATACATATATATATATAAGATATATACATATATACATATATAGTAATACGTACTACGATTTCACGTATAAAAACTGAACGAGGACAAGTTACCACGTTGATTGAATAAATGATCCATTCGAAATTCTGTAGAGATTTCCAGAGTATAACAACACTCACCTGAAGATGATCGGAGGCACACATACACTAAAACGTTGTGAGAAAAAACATCCAAGGTGAGAACGTCCGAATAATCTAAATAATACAGGGTGTTCCTCATTGAAACGATGCAGTTTTTTCTCCATTGAAAATGTTAAAATATAACTAAACAGATGTTTATTGATTATATAGTAATAAATCGTTGAGGACTTGAAGGGCCGGTAAAGATCAAGACAAACACAGTGGTATAATTAACAAAAGTGTATTAAGAAATGTATGTTACGGAAAGTATGCGTCCGATTCTGGGCACATAATTGCCCTAAATAACTGCCACAACGATTAGTCGTAACTGTATTTATTGTGTCTGTGTAAGCCCATTTATTCCCGAAATAGGTAGATCAACTCACACTATAAAATAAACAATGCTGGTTTGTTTAAGTCATAATAAATGTTTTTAATCCTCAATATTTTTTCTTAAGATCAACTCAGAAAGCTTTGTTAAATTCCGAACAGGTTTGTCTAATTAATCGATTTTAATGGCATTCGCGGTTTAATTTTACCGTATAATGTATCATATCGTAAAAGTGTGTTTTAATTGGCGGTGACACCGGGGTTCAAGACAAATCATTCCGAATAACATTCGCAGCAAGAACTCAGCAAGCTACAACCACAGCAAACCACTTTCTTTTCTCTCATTACCAAACAAACTAAAAGAGATTTCCACGAATAAAGTTTATTCCCTATAATATCCCTTTTGTGGGCAAATATACTATGAATCTGCTTCCCAACCGACTATAACATGGACGTCTTCAAGTCTTATATGAACAAATACATGATGAGATGTCCTCGGAGATAATAGATCCATCTTATATAATATTAAATTCATCCCAGTCGCTTTTTCCGGTCCTCTTGTGTAGGTGATCATCGTCAAACTGACAATGTCTATAACTCTCATCCTAGCCTTCATAAGCGGTGACAAATTAGTTTTAAAATATCGTTGAACGGCCATAAAAAGACTGTTGAACGTTTATGACTAAACTTAGTGGACAAGTGATACATAGATTGTAGTTTATTTTTACCAACTATGGTTGAATGTTATTAACGAGTCTATGGGTGGCATTTTTGTTTTGCGGGGGTTGTCCTGTTGTTAAAACGTCTCTGGGCTCGGCAATAAGTAAAATGTCAGGAAGATATACAGACGTATGTCAGCAATATTGGGTAAGTGGAGATACTGTAAAACGATATTTATTGCTAATGCGTCATTATATTAAACATATTCAAACTGTATATTGATTCTATTTTTATTTCGTTTTAACATTCACAAAAGATTCATCTAAAACATTTTTTGCATTAAAAATATCTATTATCTTTTTATATGTCATTATTATTATTTTAATTATTTTTAAGTTAAAACGTTCAATATTTTGCGATCTAATTTACATATGTGGTTGTGTGTGTTTAGAGAGACGTATGTAAAGTAGGTGGCCACGCTAAATAAAGACAGACAATCTATTTCGAAATGCTAACAGAGACATAGTATATGAGTCTGGATAAATCAATACATATATATATAGAGAGGCAAAAATGCATAGATGGTTAAAAGACTTGTTCAATTAATTTAAAATTATTGCTTACTTGAACAAGAGGCATGCATTTTGTGTTATAAAAAGTATACAGAAAACAAGCCTTACATTGCCTATAATAGATTTATATGATGCTATTTTTGGTAATATAGTTATGAAGTCTAAAGACAAAATAGACAAATACTCGAGCTAGTATTGAACAAAAACATTTTCATTTAAATTTTTCTTCTGCGTTTTAGTAAAATCAATAAACCCACAAGGTTTATTGATTTTACTAAAAGAAAAATAAATCGACATGTTTACCAGCTGAGCAATTGTAATCGTTTCTTGAAATCAGCGAGCTAAAGAAAGTGTAGTTCGCTTGATGGAACCGATTTTCACTTGTTTGGCTGCTGCTGCTGCTGACATTGTTGTTTTGTTTGTTATTGCCTAACTGCTTCCGGTTGTTTTCCGCCATGTTATTTTCCCCCATTATTACTACAAAATGTTTACTTTTAAACGCATTATTTCAAAGTTACTAAAGAGGGAAGTTGCGTATCAATTACAATGTCTTTCAGCAGAAATAGAAGTTTTCCTGATGCATTTTATTTCAGGCTTCTTCAATTTAAATATTTCAGATGATTTAATATATATATATATATATATATATATATATATATAACATGATATATATATATATATTACATGATATACATATATATATATTACATGATATACATATATATATTACATGATATACATATATATATATTATATATATATATATTATATATATATTACATGATATATATATATATTACATATATATTACATGATATATATATATTACATATATATTACATGATATATATATATATATATATTACATATATATTACATGATATATATATATATTACATATATATTACATGATATATATATATATATATATTACATATATATTACATGATATATATATACATATATATATTACATATATATTACATGATATATATTTATATATTACATGATATATATATATATTATATATATATATATACATATATATATATATTACATGATATATATATATATATTATATATATATATTACATGATATATATATATATATATTACATGATATATATATATATATATTACATGATATACATATATATATATATTACATGATATACATATATATATATATATATATATTACATGATATACATATATATATATATATATATATATTACATGATATACATATATATATATATATATATATATTACATGATATACATATATATATATATATATTACATGATATATATATATATATATTATATATATAGATATATTATATATATATATAGATATATTATACATATATATCTATTATATATATATATATATTACATAACATATACATATTATATATATATATTACATAACATATACATATTATATATATATTACATAACATATACATATTATATATATATTACATAACATATACATATTATATATATATATATATTACATAACATACATATTATATATATATATATATATTACATAACATATACATATTATATATATATATATTACATAACATATACATATTATATATATATATATTACATAACAAATACATATTATATATATATATATTACATAACAAATACATATTATATATATATATATTACATAACATATACATATTATATATATATATATTAGATAACATATACATATTATATATATATATATATTACATAACATATACATATTATATATATATATATTACATAACATATACATATTGTATATATATATATATATATATATATATATATATATTAAGTTGATTTCTAGTACAACAAAATGGTAAGATACATTTCAGAGAAAACATTATTGATCAAACGGGTCGGTTGGAAAAAGAATGCTAAAATTTTCACTAAGGCCTTATATTCTGACCCTCTGAGTAGAAACGTTAGAATTATTAATTTAGAACAAAGAACACCGGATGAGAGGTGAGGGAACCGTTGTTTAAGTTAGGGAAATTAATTGAGAGTGAAATAAAAATTGATTTCTCTAACTTAAACAATTTTTCATTAATTTCTCTTCCGATTTTCTTAGTTTTTTTTAAATTTATCATTCTGTTGTATCCGCTTAGAGAGTCAGTCAATTAGGCCTTAAGGAATATATATATATATATATATATATATATATATATATATATATATATATATATATAGGCAGCATATTTTATTGAAGGCAAGTATTGTTAAATGTAACAGATGACTTCTGTCTGCGTATTCTTTCGTAGATCTTTTCCATTGCGTCAACATTTATATCCAAAGAAATGGCGTCCGTTGGCTCCATACTTGGTTTAAACTTCCGCAATTACTAATGTCCAACTTAGAAACCAAAGTCTTACCTTATTAATACACCAACAATTAATTTACGATACGTAGATGACATCTTGATACTTGCAAATACTATGAACTAAATTAATAGATGGAAAACTACGTTCCAAAATAACTCCGTTCTTGATTTCACCTACGAATTAAACAGTAATAAATAAAAGCCTTTTTAGATGTTTTAATACACACCAATCACAATGCATTCTCTACAGTGACCTATCAAAAACCTACTAATAATATTTTTTTAAAAATAGGATAATAATAAGGACAATATAGAACTGAAGAGACTTGGTATTTTTAGTCACGCAAGAATAGTATTTTAATATATGTGTAAGGTTTATGGATTCTTGTACTATAATAAAGTAGGAGAACGAGTGCTAATGCTTGTGACCCGTGGTCACGAATATGTCTAGTGCATGGTTTTATTTTTCACAAATTATATCATTGTTTTAAAGGCTGAGAGTTCAATAGAAAACACAAGTTTCTGCTGACAACGTTTTGCCCCGGACCAGGAAGACTACACATCATATATCGGCATAATCTTCTGCTATTTCTAGAGAAAAATACTCTTGCTTTACTAGGCGTTTCGTATTCGATCTTAATTGTATTTATTATTGTGTAACGATTTTGTTTCGATTCGTCTCCTGTATCACTGCCCTGTTTTTATGACAACCGATCGCATTCGGCTCGACTTTCGTGCTCTCCGTATTTCTTTATCGTTATATTTTTCCATGAACAACGAGAAATACCACACCCGCCACCATTTCACTACGAACAGCCACGCTTGAAATGCCTTCCCCACGCCATCGTCACGAAGATCTGCCGGCGGTGATATCTGATCCACTGAATTAATCAGTACAGCACAATTAATTCAAAAAATCGAAATAGGTTATAAGATCGAAAATAAATTATAACAGTGAATAGAATATATCTGAATACACAAATAAAGGCAAACAAATAAAATATATCATTCAATAAAAAAATTAATTTTAAAAACTAAAGAAAAATAACGACGGAAGCGATGGAAATGAATTTAAAAACATAAGATTGAAGTGAATTTTAAAAGTCGCTGGAGCAAAAATGGATTCTAATGGAAAGTATAAGAACTAAAAATCGAAAACAGATCTTTAAAAGTGAAAGTGAAAGTAGAGTTCCAAATGCAGAGAAAGAACGAAATAGATTATGCAAGAGATAATAGTATTTGTTATCGATCCAAGGAAAGAAAGAATATAAGTAAAAGTAAGAAATTAAAATTAAAAAAAAATAGTTTAAAGAAAAGAAAGCGAAAATCAAGGCATGAAGCAGAAAGACAATAGGAGGTAATATATAAAGAAATAAGAACGAAAGACAAATACTATTAGGAAGACAGAGAGAGATGGAGAGACAATAAGATAAGGAGAGAGAGAGAGGGTGTAAGAGAGAGAGACAGAGATAGAGACAGAGAAGAGAGATCAACGAAATAGCGAAAGAAAAAGAAACGACAGAAAAATAAATAACAAGCGTAAAACATAATGGAAAAACAATAAACAAGAGAGAGAGAAAGAGAGAGAGAGAGAGAGAGAACTATAAAGGGAGAAAGAGGGGTATCAATGAAATGTTAGTGAGAATAAAAGAATGAGAGTGAAATAAAAAAAAACAGGGAAAGAGATAGTACAGAAAATAATAGAAGGGAAAAATTAGAAAGAGAGGGGTAGATACTGAAAGAAAGGGAGAGATAGGTTAATGCAATGTAAGGGAATAAATAACACGAGAGAAATGAATAACAAACGAAAGACGACGGAGCAAAAAGGAAAGAGAAAGAATACAACAAAGATAAAAGAAGAAATACAAAATGAATGAATGAAAGAAAGAAAAACGAAAACAAGAAACAAAAGGAATAATAATAACGACGAAAGTAATAGAATGAAACAAGAACTGATGCCTGAAATGATATTCCAGAAGAATAAACAAAATAAATGAAACAAAGAAAAAAGAGAAAACGAATAAAGATGAAAGTTAACAAAAATAAAGTAAGCCAAAAAGGAACAAAAAGAAAAAAATAGAAATACACACATTAAAAAGACCGTAAAAATGGTATAAAAGTACATAAAAATAATGATATTAAGGAGAGTGCGTATTTCTGGCACCGTCCATCGGGAAAAATAAATTCAATCACCGATTACATAACCAGTTTGCTGATAATGAAGACATTTTTAAACCACTTTGGAATTTTTTAAAACCACTTCGGACATTTTTTCCTTTTGAGGCAATTGAAACAAAGAATTTGCAAACATAAAAAAAACAAGTTTATATTTTTCCGCTAGGAAATAATTTTTTTCATATATTATTAACAACTCCGTAATTAGGTCACTTCAAGTTCAGATAAAATGACTATGGCGAGGGGAAGATAATGGCACAAGCAAGACTATGGCTGACACTGATTTCGTGCTCTTACCTTTTTCCTCTCCTACGTTGTTCGTCGCTTTATTCCTTATTTTACGGACAAGGTACGGCATCTCGGAGTGTGACGCGAGCAATAACATTTATGATCGTAGATATACTTTCTTAGCCGGTATAGACGGGCACAATCTGATCCGCTAGCCATTGTATGTATGTTTGTTACATATTACATTGAACAATATTCAATTGTGACGTGTGAAACAAAAAGATTAACATAGTTACATTTTATTAACAATAATTGTAAAATCAAATTGACATCAGAGTCCGCTACAACTCACTATATACTGACTGGATAATGTTATATGGCTATGTTACAGCAACAGCTTTTGTTTTTATTACAAGAGCCGGATAATGCAAAAGGTCTGCATATTCAGCAGGACGGGTCACCTGTCAATTATGCTGCGCTTGTGCGAGAACAGCCGTAATAAAACTTACCCTGTCAATTGATTGACAGACGTCGGCGCCTTGAGTGGCCGCCTAGTTAGCCAGAATAACCCTTTCCAACTTTTTCTTGTGGTACGTTCTCAAAGAGAACGTCTACTCAGCATAGATCTGTAGCATCGTTGAACATAGGAAAACATCCGAGCTGTCATTGATCAACTGCCGTTGGATCTGTGCGCCAACGTATGCCGCGCAATCCCTGAGGATTAGCTAAGTACATTGAAATTCATGGCGATAACACGGGGCTTTAATAAACATATTTTATGTTTCATCAAACTTAAGCGTATCATTAGTTAGTTTCTATATTGCAGTTGCACATTTCTTCCATGTTACATTTATCATGATGAAATTAAATTTGAATACACTTAATCAATGCACTTTTTTGTTAAAATTAATGAAATTTGTTTTTAACTTAGCTTTCGTGCATACAATCCTTTTGGGAAAACAAACTGTACTTTATATTGTCCTAGATAAGATGCTGACTTATGGTGGTAGATGAAAAGAAAACAAGTCATGTATTGCACGGTCGACGCTGTTATGAATCAACAGAGGTGTAGATATATTTTCAAAACCTTGTTGTGGTAGGGTAATATTTTAATTTGAAAAGCCTTAATTAATTAATTAATATATATATATATATATATATATATATATATATATACATATACTTACTAACTTTAATGATATAAAGATACATGATTTCACAATGGCTTGAATCTGAAATCAAACTTCACCATGATATACCGCTTACAGATAAAATTGTATGTAGTGTCAGAGCGACCCAAATTATTTTCTTGTGAATCGATTCTTTTATGCATAAATTACGTTCATAACAAGAATAACGTTCATCAGTTAAGGTTTGAGAACATTAATAGTTTTCAATCAACTATTTATTAGGATGTGCCAAATCACTGTGGAATATCAACTGGTTGGGATCGTCATGAAAACATTACCAAATAAACTAGAAAATGAATGAAATAAACATTTATAAATACTTTAAAAGCCAAGTAAATCTATCAGAGAAACTGATACGTGAACAAGGATAGAGACGGTCTCACGAGATTTGCATGAACCGAACGGGATGTGTAGAGCTCGTCGCGTCACTGTTACAGCAATAGGCTCTATCTTTCTAAAGAAAGTGGCTTTAATATTGATTTTTTTCAGAATCAGACAATTTCAAATAAGGCTCAAATTCAAAAACATCAGCTTTGTTTTTTGTTTACATTAGGCTGGCTTACGATCGTTTCAGAGATATTCATGTGCTAGCTATAGTTGAAACAAGATGGCAAAGCAAATAACTAAGCCGTTCATAAATCCCCTCTTATAAACTCTTAGGCTAAGCATTTCTTTTCTTCAAAGCTGCTAAAAAAGTTCTTGCGATAATCCAGCATCTGTCTTTCATTCCATAGATTCTTACCAATATATTTCCCTAACACATTAGTACTTATTGGATGATTACGAATATTAGAATTTATTAATTCACCGTGGAATATCCGCTCGTTCGGCTCGTCTCGAAATCATTTCTAAATAAAAATGAAAATAAAAAAATGCCTAAAATAATCATTTTTAAATGCTTTAAAAGCAAGGTAAATCTATCAGTAGAAAATTAAAGATGGACAAAGATAAAAACGGTCTCACGAGATTTGCCTGAAGCAAACGAAATTTTGTGTTGTGTCCGACATACACCCCCCTCCTTAATAGGTCTGTTAGACGCGTCCATTTTTAATACGATACGTGTGTATGTGGTTACGATCATGACGTATAGGCGAGGGAGGCGAAGTAGATTTCAGTATGCTGGCCACGTCTTCGCTGATAAAGCCTGTTATCTGGTAGACGAGTCCATCATTAATTTTTATGCGCGAGGCGAGTGAATATTCAAATAAGTTGTGACGTAAAATAAGGCGAGTGCACCAATCACGTCCGTCCCGATGAGAGAAAGCGAGACTTAGAGAAACCGACAAAGTAACATTGTCCTTCGTTGATCAATTCTTATTATACATCGCACTGATTGAATTTCGATTTAATCAAAATCGACCGAAGAATGGTTCGTTTGTAGACGCCGACTGCACATTAGCACACAACGTTGTAATAATATAACAAACGTTATTATGTGCCTTTTTTTCTCTATCTAAATGTCGCATTTTTCAAACTCTTTTTGTGACGACGCAATTGGCAAGCTCAGTCAACCAATGCACATCTTTCGATCTACATGCACTGAAGTTCTTATATATACAAGTATGTTCATATATATCTACCTTTATAAGTTTGTATCTACCCCGGTCTACTCATCAATAATATGTTTCTATATGGCCAAATACGTTTCTATCTATCTCTTATATAATGTAACTGCTTGGCGATTTCCTTCGATAGGATTAAACCCAAACGCTTCTATATAGCTCACCGCCATACGTATATTTTTATACTACTAGGAAAGTTTAATGATAGCAATGTTGAAATAAATAACGAAACAAAAATATATGTTATATATTATACTAGCTACATTAACCCGGCGTTACCCGTGTGGAGCTATATTGTGGGTTGGAAAGATTTTCAAATGAATTCATGTTTACACTTTTTTCTTTACAAAAATCTTTAAATTAAAATTCGCAATGTGAAGTCAAGAAATAAAAAAAACGTTAGGGTGGTGGTGTTTTTTAACTACTTGTTAACACTGCGTTTCTTAGATATAGCGGTAAAACTGCAAATTGCTTTAAAGAATTGACACGAATTTCATAGTTATAAATGAAGAAATTACCAATCAAATACTTATTTAAATGTTTTATCTTCGTTTTAAGTATATTTTTACTGAGATATTATTTGGTTAATTTAATTTTTGTTTTATCAAACGAAGAAAATCTATTTAGAAAATTGCATATAGAGATGTTAAGTATTACCAATAATTTTTCTATTATATATAATGTAAGTATATATTTTAAAATATGCGCAAATATGACTTACATATTGTGTTGAGTGTCGTGTTTCAGGAGTCTCGATAACTGTCACCAGAGAGCGGAGTCTAATACAACTGCTACAGAGTGTGTGAAAGCCATGCCAAAGTTGTAGCCGATTACACAATGCCCGACGGCTTTGAAAGAGAGAGAACCTAGGTCTTAATGTTCTCATATGCTTGTAACTAGTTTTCTTACTGCCGGATATGATATTGCATCTTTAAGTTTATCAGAGTAAGCCCCGGCGAGGCTTTACAAATTTTTACACGAGGTATTGTCGTTACTAACTGCAAAAAGATGTTATAAGCCATGGAGCAGACACATACCACTGAACCTGCATTACTTCATTCATTTTATCTACTTTTAAGTATTTCTAGTACAAATCTTCCGTTAATGTGACTTCGAATTTCGTTCGCTAACCTCTTAGCTGTTTCCTGCATATCGCCTTTTTGATACCCCCTCTCTCTCTCTATCTCTATATATCTCCCCCGTAGACTCCCATGAACTCCTACCTGATATACGTTTCAGTCGATCCGTGTTGCTTATCAAGAGATTAGGAGACGAACGTTTGGCATCAAATTAAATCTAGAACTGAGCCAAAAAGACAGCGAAGAGGGGGAAAAGGACAACATTTGCATTTTGAACGAAATTGGTTTTTAAGAAGACCTACCGACAGGTGCGTAGGTTTGAGAAACGTTTTTTGACGATTGTTTGGTGGTAGGTGGATGAGTGGACTCGGGTTAGAGGGGTGGTAAAGGATATGGGTGCGGGTTAGAATTTAGTCATTGGAGAGTGAATTAACTTAGTCGATGGAGAGTGAATGAATACACTTGAGGGGAAAGGAGAGTCAGATTATGTTGCCGTCTCAAACAGTTTTCAATTGTTCGGAAATGAACTCGTATGGAAAATGTTTTAACTCGGTTTCCTGGAACGAACAGAAAATGTTTGGAACATGTCCAAAAGAAATACATTGTCCGGAATAATCAAACAGTAACAAGCTCGATTTATTAAATACGATTAAGTGAGAACTAGTTTTTATTTTTCCTATTAACGTGTTTATTTATAAACAGTGTGATGATATAGACTGCTCCATCCCCACAACTGGGACCACTGAAAAATTATAGCTAGGAAGTAATTGGGAATATTAAAGTATGAGCTCATTGTACTACACAGACAGAGCGAATCCATTGACAGTTAGCAATTAAGAGCAGTAAATAATTCCGAATGAAGTATGTAGTTCTAGTTGAAGTAAACTGAGAGTAACAGAAGACCCGATGTATCGGATTTCCAGTAAAAATAAATATTTTGTCGGACAATGACTGTTGCAGAAGAGGAGTTTGTGAGATAAGTCCGGGTAAATGACGATAAATAATGACGACAGGGAGATCGACGAAATATCTCATAGCGAGTCTTAGCTGAAATCCTGGACTTGACAGATGGGAGGCTTTGAGAATTTGCCAACAGTATTAGTACGTAAATGATCATAATCGATCTGAGATTATTTGAATTCCATTCACATCATGCCAGCGTGCGGAGAAGATAATTTCCCTTATTTTGAACTAAATACGACGTGCTGGCTTGTCGTTCAGAGTTCGTGGTTCTCGAATAGTACATTCATTTTATTTTGAATTGAAATTCTACTTGTTTATTTACCGTGATCTTTGGTGTACACGAATATTTTTCACTGATAAGAAAGTATATTGATAAGTTTTGATATTCTATTTTGAACTGCCATATTTAACTTGACCGTCAATGAAATTTAGCATCCAATTTAATTTTCAGAAATTGCGGCATGTATCGGATTCAGTGTAAGACTTGGTGGACACTAATTCCATGTTTCATAACAGTGTAATGTTTATGTTATTCTCTGCCTCTCATGGATTCTTACTCGTTAGATAATCATATCCATTGCAGTTAAATACCATCAAAGCTCGTGTTTGCTAATGAAAGTTGATGTGACTTTAGCCACATGAACTTACATCAGCAATTAAAGAAAGCACAGAATCATATATAACGCAAAATATCAAGTTTTATAGATCAGCGGATGTCATATGCTATTTATCTTTCTCAGAGAGAGATATATTTAAGAAAACCAGAGGTCCCGCAATGTAAGATACCAATTTACATACACAAATGAAACACTAAAACACTTCGTCTATATTGGTGATCGTTAACATTATATATATATATATATATATATATATATATATATATATATATATAAATACGCATTATATGTATGAAAATACAGAAAGGAAAAACTATTAAACACATACTAAAAGAAAAATCAAAACGAGCGGTGTTAAGATTTCGTTCGGATCGACGAACGTCTTCAGAAGGCTATTTTCTTAAGGCGTTAGTTTATCTGAACGAAACGTCCAATCACTGGTTTTGATTTTTAAAAAAATGTTTATCCTTTTTGCCATTTAACACATATTGTATCTACGATGTTTCATCATATATTGTGTATTTTTATCGTCACATATATATATATATATATATATATATACATACATATAGATACCCATATACAGAGACTCAAACAAATTATATGATTATATATATACATATATATAATGTTTCATGTATATACATGACATTATGAGGTGATGTAATATATTGTCCGCATAATTTCAGTATTTTCTTTAAAAGTGCTTAATACGTGAGGACATCTTAGTTGTAACAGTATGGACACCTATATATGGCGAGTAAGCAACACAGAGGCCCCCCTGTTTAATTCCAGCAGGAAACCATCAGGCTGAATTAATTTATTTTGATTATTTTCTGCAACAGACGCCCCTGCGTAGCTTACCTGCCATATACAGGTGTGAATACTACTACTACTATTACTACTACTACTACTATACATATATATATATATATATTCAGTCAGTTTAACCATTTGACAAATACACAAACACATATACGCATATATATATATATATATATATATATAACGATATATACACACATATGCATATATTCACACATAGATACATACATATATTCCCATACATACATATATTCCCACATATACAGACACATATCTCCTACATATACATATGCACACACATATTCCCTACATATACACATACCCACATATATTCACACATATACAAACATATATTCACCTACACACACACACATATATACATATATTCACACATATACATGCATATAAACACACACGTGCACACATACATACATTAAAAAAATAATGTCGATGTTTACTACCCGGCTTCATAAAACGAGTGCTCTCAGAAACTCTTTATCTTACGATCCCGGTTTGATAAAACCCGCCTAGTAAACTGATTATTACTCTCAATTTATATCGGCTAAGATTCTTTTATTAATTATTTTTGTACGGATTGAGAATTTCTGTGGATATTTCTTATTTTTGAGATTCTTTATCCATGAGTCCCCTTTTAAGTGCGTTGTCTGAAATTTATTTATATCGCTTTATTTGATTTAGTCACAACGTACATCGTAGTTAAAAGCGTAGTTCGCTATTAGATGTCATTCTCAACCTTCACTAGATATAATGCAAGCTGGAACGATGTAAGTAGTTTGACATCCACTTCACCAACCTGTCTGCATTCCCTACTTAAAAGCAACGAGCACCCTTGTGATTAGCTATGCTCCCGTCGGGCAGGACCAACGTGAACACGCGGAGATATTCCCGGTACGCATCTTATAGAATTACCTACCTTATACGCTAAAAATAACACGCGAGACGCCGATGCTTCAGTTCCAGGCTTGAAAACGCTTGTTCGTCGAGAACCTCTCCAGATATTTGGTGTAAAGGAGGGGGGGGGGCAACTCGCCCTGTGGGGAAGACAACACTATGCATTACGATTATACCTGTTTCTATTTATCGACCTATATAAAAATACAACCTTCTGTCTATTTTCAGAGCTGTAACCTACACTCCTTTATACATCTGCTTAATAGTCGCTGTTAGAATATGGGATTTTCTACGCCTTTCAGCAAGACCAGAATATTCTGCATTTCAAAACACACGCACACCTCGCAAGCCCTGTGTGTGTGCTAGTTATTTAAAAATTTCCGCTTTCTCTAGGCGTACTAGCTGAGTCGATGTGCGCGTTATGACGCTCTACTTCTAAGGCACTGGGTCGAATCAAATGCAAATCTTATATTCACTTTGGTATTTTTTTTAATATTCAGCCTTCTGGACTAAATACATCATTCGTTTAGTTACATTACTCTCTCTTCCTCTCTCCATGTCTCTCCCTCTATATATATACGACTCAAAACCTCATACCGTAAATGTAGTGTCTCAATCTCGCAGACTAAACGATTTTAAACAAAGTAATGTACCAATATCAAATACAACGTTTGTTTAGGGTAGAAGTTTACGAGGGATAAAATAACATTCATCTCTATTCCATAAAGGTCAACAAGCACTAAACATGTGTTGGGATACGAGAATCTGTCAAAATCACTTCAAAATATATTTTTTCTGGAATAAATTATTACGGTAATAATAAAGAAAACATATATTCCTTTTAGTTCACGTTTTAACGAAACTATTGCTTTGAAAATAAATGTAATGTTGTTTATCCAACCGGTTCACGCCTACTATTTCTGCTAGTATATATATATATATATATATATATATATATATATATATATACACACACAGATTATATATATATATATATATATATGTATAATTGCAGATCAATGTTATGTCAATATGATTTGTTACTAGTTATGAAGCAAAAACAAAAGTTTCTGTGAGAATTAAAACATACTGAAACAAATTCCAATCATAAACAAAAATATCTAGTCGTAAGAACATTGTTGTCAAATGAAAACCGTACACCATCAAAGTGAAATTCAATACTACATTTTTAGAATAGCTACATAAACCTTTGAATATTGAGCTTCAGTTTTGCGCTGGAATTCGATTCCTATAAAAATCGATTTGATCTATATAAAATAAGATTTTTTATATTATCACATATACACACACATATGACTTGTAATTACCTACTATACACTATCCTCGAGTGTCTTCGGTCTCTCCGTACAAAGGTTTATCTATAATATATACTTTACCCTACAAGCAAACACTGACCAAAAATTTTAAAAAAACAGTATTCGCAGCAAAAGTAAAATCTCCTCAGCACGACTATACACTTGCTATTACGAGGAATAGTGCACCGTCAAATAACAACACTTAGCAGGATACTCCACCAGACTAGATGATTTTTTTGTCCTGGAATCCGGTAAGACCAAGAGACCACAATAAATATATACGACATAGTTAACTGGTCAATTTTCTAACTCAACGTCTGAGAAATAAAGAATCACTTTAATAGAATATTCTAATATCTATGTATCTCATATAGCGATTAAGTGTTAGCCCCAGGAAGGGACTCCGTGATTTCTGAAAACTTCGACTAATGGAAAAAAATTATGACTTCATTTTACCTGTTGAGTAACTATAACTAGGAAGATTTTTTCTACTTAGATTTTCTTCCAAAATGCATAAACTGTGATATATCTGTTGAGAAATACTGCTTGCCCAACTAAAAATACTAACTCTCAACGTCTATGCTATCCATATGAGCAATAAAGAAGTAAAACGCTCTGTTATTTTGCGATCGAATTTACAAACTCTGTAAATAAGAGAGTCGCTCTTTCTTCTAAATGCGCACACGCCACATTTACATCTATTAGAGAGTGTGAGCAGGCGGGGGAAATAAATAGGTAAGTGAGATATGGTTGATTTTTTCAGTTACTTAAGAACTAGAAACTACAACTAATTAGAATAATTTAAATTGAATTTTCTATTCAAACATAACTCAATCCTAAAACTGAGGGATATTTTGAAAGTATTTTGTGACATTAACTTGAATAGGAAGGAAGCCTTTAGGAAACAAACGTTTATTAATTTAGCTGCAGTATAATATAGATGCGTGTGTTTGTATGAGAGGATCAGCAGTCGGAAAAGGCGAGAGGGGAATGAAGAAACCCACGATTAGATTGATGTGTACAGACAAGATGGAAGACAAACTAATTGAAACGTCTGGGTATATATATATATATATATATATATATATATATATATATATATATATATATATATATATATATATATGGAGGAGGGAAAGTATTACTTTGTATATCTAATTAAAAGTAGTATAAATATATAGATATATTTACATAGAATTGTCTGAATATATGGAGTTCTCATCAGAAGTTGATTAGTTTTCTTGTGTCAGATCTATTTTCGTGCACTTTCCCCTGAAAACGTGCTATGTTAGAAATATATTTACAAACCAAACTATGTTTCCCCGTCTCACTTTAATGCAAGCTCAGAATAAGAAAGTAAATATAATAGAAATCTATTAATAATGAAGATTTGGTATATGTCTGTCAGAAGCCGAAACTATACTATTACTAGATTTTAATGCTCAATTCAGTACTATACTATTTTAGACTAATGTACTATCTTTCAATGCCAAATTCAGAGGGATATTGTAATATATCTTCGCTCGTAATGATGCAATTCTCTCAGACATCAACTCCCTCCCTTTGAGGGTTTGTTTCTTGATGCTACCCTCGCAGGCATTCTTCTTAATTTCTGGAAAAGTAAGTAAGTGTTTGTTCTGTTCTCATGAGACCATCTTCCAAGGCATTACCTCCTCATTAGGGAGAGCATTGTAGTATATGCTAGCAAAAATCTCCGACTAATATTAACATATTTTGCGAGTAATTATATAATAATAATTATGAAAATTTTAAAAGCAACTGAAAAAAGACTAGGAGAAATTGGAATCGAAGAGAAGATTGACACTATACAACGCATAGTACAGCTACAATATAAATGCAAATCCTAGTCTATTTAAAGGCGAGAATCCGAACTCTAGATCTAGTGTAGATGCCTATAAGTCATTCCCCCTAATAATCCTGTCCAAGTCAGCGCGTTATTAAGATGTTCTATCTATTTTTAATTTAATTATTTCCCACGTCTTCAAAAATGGAACTTTCTTTTTGGCTTGATACTTTTTCTGGCTTTTGGAAAAACTTGCATGAAAGAATAGATGAGTCAACCATAATTCTTCCATTTGCGTCGATAAAATTGACAGTTTTATTTTTTTCATAGCTTTTTGTATCGTTCCTCCAGAAATATATTAGTAAGTCAAATTACGCGAACGTTTTTGGTGAAGATGACGGAATGATAATGAAGACCTCAAGCGTAAATGAGGCTATCGGAAAACATATGCAACACCAGCGACGAAAATGTAAGGAGAAATACAATCTTTTTGACCATTTGGGGAAGAGAAACGTGCAGCATCTTTTCTGATACTACACTTCAGCTTTTTTGTTTCGGTCAGTGAAGAAGAAATTCTTAAAGACTCAGGCTATTTCATTTAATCCAGAGTCTCTTTAGGGGGAATTGGATTTATCTAACATCAAACACCGACCTTGTATCTAACTCAACCTTCATGGGTAAGAAAGTAAATAGGGACGAAGAGAAGTACAACGCTTTATAACAAAATAATAACTTGTACGATGGGAAAAGTTACCAAGGGTTGCAGTACCGCTTTACACCTCGCACCTGGAGTATCATACCTGGTGTGTGATTAATGAGAGCAGTGTATAACACGCACTATCACGCTACGAGTATATTTTTGATAATTTTAATGATGAAAGAAATGCGACAAACATATTTTCCCCACTTTTACTCTATTTCCCCGATATATATAAAGTGTGTTTCTTCCTTAATATTCGTTTTTGCCCACAAGGACGACCAAGTACGCCGGCAAGACAGCTGCTACGGTTGTTTCTCTCTTTATTATTGAATTCTCAACATATTATTTTTGGCAACTAAATTTGAAGTCCACATTCGGATTTCATATATTCTTTACGATTGAAAGTTGTAACTAACTTTGTTTTATTTTATTTTCAAATATTTCACAAAATCGTTCGGATACTTCGGGCTGACGGATCGGGATTTCCACAAAACCGATCAGAAACAGAGGTTCCTAGAGACGACGGGCAGAGATGTTTCGAATGACAGCGGTATAGAGAATCAGTAGCAGCAGGTGTCGTGCAGGCGTGAATAAATGGTAAAACTCTTAAATATTAAAACGTCTTAAAATATTCGTTTGTCTTATTATGTTTAGGTAGGTATATACAAGGGTTTGTGCGCGAACAGCGAAAGTCCATCCATTCCGCTAAACTAAAGGTATTACCCACCTAAACACCTAGTTTTACCAAGTATCTTGTGTTGTTGACTGTACGGACGTCGTTGTAAAAAATGAACGCTTTTCTTTTCTGCGATATTTTTATCATTTCGATACTGACAGATACAAAGCGCCATTATAATCAAACACGTGTTAATTATAGAGAAGAAGAAGTCGCTGGGAGTTAGGACAAGTTTAAAACTCCGACCATTGCCATGAACTCTGCGCGGTGTCTCATATTGCCACACGAGGGCGAGACATTTTCCTCGAATCTTACCCGGATTTAGAAACAATGCCATCGGTGGAGAGTTGTTCGTGACAGCTGGAATGGACAAGTGAGTTACGAATCGACCTGTGATAGCCCTCGCCCACCCGCGGAGACGGGAACGCCTCTTTCCCCCGAGACGAGAAGCCTGGTAAAAGGATATAAATTGTTACAGAAATATTACAATAACACGGAAATCCAGCCCAGACTAATATTGGGTTTCGTGTGTGAGGGGAAAATGTCGGTGTCAAAATTGCATTATTGGACGTTGCTGTCAGCACAAGCTAAATAGAATTGCAGCTTGAGTTCCGTTTATTAACATAGTTATATATAAAGAAACAATATTTGTTGGTGTGTACATGTGTCCGGCTTAAATCCCGAAAATTAAATATTTAGATCATGTATGTTATAGAGGGAAACGCAGTATCAGAATTAATGATAACGTCTATCCATACACGATTATATTAAATTGCATTGACAGATAACGAATTTAGAGAAATAGCCGAATATACAGTGACAGGGAAAAAGTCTCACGATGACTAAAACGAAGTATCTTTGGAATGAAAAAGTGGTCTTTGGGCCAGGAACGAGATTAGCAGTCTGAACTTGTATGTACATTGAACCATGATGGAACATCTCAGAAGACTGTCAAGAATATTTCTTAAGCTTAGCTTAAGTATTAATTTAGATGACGTAGGAGTTTCATTTTCTAAAAAGTAAATATTTTGCGTGCATTCGATTAGCTGAAATAAAATGTCTGCATTTTGAACAAGTTGCTACCCGTTTCGAAATTGTAACTTAAATACAAGCCCCCACACACTATCACTCATGCAAAATGATTTTTTATTTCTGTATAGTATTATTTAAAAGATAAATAAATATGTATAACAATTACTAAAATGGTAATATTTATATAAATAAATTCGAATGCTTTTCTTTTCTGTTTACAACAAACTTATGACATTTTATAAGTTAAAAGTTTTGTTTCAAGTATTTCAAATAGCTAAGCGATAGCTCACTGGTATTGTCAGCTAGTTATAAATAAACGGGAAAGATTGTCCGTTTGTTACAGCCATCGATATGTTAACAGTAAGAAAATTCAATATTTTAATGTGGATGACTTTTTAAAACGGTTTCATGCCACGATTCAAATTTCTTTCATATTCCATCTGGGTTAGTAATGTTCAATTATCGATTCATACTATCTTTTACCAATGATACCATTGAACACAAAGACTTTTAATAAAATCAAATAACATTTCTTTGGAAAATGTTATGCACAGAACAATGGTGATAATTGTATAAGGTTGTTTTTTAGAATATTGTGGAGTCAGCATTCAGGCTGGATATCCATAAACGGTAAACATGATGTATCATTGTTTTCATTTCTAAAATACAGTAAGATAAAATGATAATATGGTGTTCAAGGATAAGAACAGAAACACATGAGTTACTCAATACTTGCCGGGTTGCACACCAGTGTGTATATAACTGATCTGATTGAATTTAAACTGAACATGTCTCTTCTGGGGATTGTTTTAAGTCTCAAGAAAGAGGTATACATACATCTCTTTGTTGATGACTGTAATCTTTAGCCTTACGGTGTCAAAGATCTTAAAGTTTTCCGCATCAAATCGGCAAGTTTTACAGTCAAACACCCATAGTGTTACTCCTAGGTTTATGCTAGCTTAATTTTTTATTACTCGACTTAAAAGAAACCATGTTTAATTTACGTCATTTACTGGTTATTTTCTTCTTGGTTTTATTTCATTGAACATTTCTGATGTGGCCCTAACATAATCCAACAGCTGATGTATAATATATATTGGGCAAACATGGCCCGGTAAACAGGAAGAAGTCCTCAACAAAGCTGTTCTTCTCCTTTGATGCATCCGACATCTGTTCGGCTCTCAGCGTTTATCACACAAAACCGAAGCCGGTACGGATGCAGTCGGTTTGACGCATGCGCACTCGACGACTGGCCACTGTTTCGCGTTGAAACAGGTCGGACAATTTTATTAAGGGAAACGCAGTTGAATTCGACCGATATGCACACTTAGAAAATGGCAAATAAAAATATTGAACGATTGTGACGTACTTCCTTATCTCACCATTCAGCTACTATGCGTTTGTGCTGTGTGAAAGTCTACTTTGGCCATTGGACAATTGATTAGTGGCTCGAAATATAAATATACATATATATATATATATATATATATATATATATATATATATATACATATATATCTCTCTCTATATATGTATACACATACACGCACGCGAGCAAGATCCGTTACACGTGAAAATGTATGAAACCAGTACGTTTCTGCTCACACCTGTATCCTATAGAACTTTTGTATTTGAATTATTTTCTTTCTTTTATTATCATTCAAGTTATAAATATATAAAGTAAATCGTTATACTTACTGTTTATAAAAAAGACTTTTGCGAACGAAGTCTCCGACGATATTACTGCAACACCCAAGTAAACAAAAAAAATGTGCAAGTTTAGCTGTCTTCATTCTGTACTTTTCTTTGTAATTAGTATATTTACGTATATGCTTATTAAACTATATATACATGCTTGCTTGATATCTTGCTGGACATGCTTGTTTTTATTTGTGCAGAGATGCGACAAAGAAAAAGGGGTAAGTAGATAGATAGATAGATAGAGAGAGAGTGGTTGTGTGAGAGAGAGAGTAAGGGAGAAAGGTAGTGAGATAAGGAGAAGAACTCATGAAAAGATTATTATCAAGAAAAAATATACCTGATCTCAAAGGATGAATATCAGATTTTGACTTCATGGATAGAGTATTTATTTACTCCTCTCCAGGAGTTAGGTTCAAGCCCAGTTTTTATATTACTTCCACAAGTAAGATGTGACCCAAAGTCGGGTCGGAAATGTGGGGTTTGAAAAGCCAGCGCCTGAGAGGTGAGTACTCTAGCCATTAAACATTGCCTGGGCAGCCCCGTCGGCATTCTCCGGTAGGGGCGCCTCAGGCAGAAAGCAAAAAACTTACTCCTCCCCAAAGAGGGGAGGCAAAGCCTGGAAGGGTGGACCTCCTAGAACTGCACAGGACCGACCCATAGACCGGCGTAAATCAAGCCTCGAAGGCCAAGACAATACCAGTTTATGGGATGTAGTATCCATCGGAACAGATATTACACTTTGATCTTAGCCGAAAGGCCAAGAGACAGTCCGAACCGATCACGGGAGAAGACCGACAAGAGAGTAACAGCGGAGAGGAAGACTAATTTATATAATTACATATACACACACATATATATATACACATATATAGCTTAAATTCCGACCAGAATCCGAGCATACAAACCGTAAGCATCCCCAATAATATAAACAACACAAATAATATAACAACAACCTCCCACAAAATTCATACCTATATTGGTGCTAGTGCTTTCCCCATTAAGATCGAATCTCTAACCATATCTACTCTTTTAAACACAATAATAATAGTACCACTAGCACTTCTCTTTCCAACCTAATAAAAAGCTTTAACATCAAAAAGACCCCCTACTCCCTAAGTTGGTCCATATTAAAAAAGTCAAACTCATATACCCCTGGTTCTACCTTCTGCCAACTATGTACCTTGAAACTTATATGATAGCTATTGCACCCAAGAACTTAAATGTTATTAACTCCAAAAATGAACTTATTTCAAATTGCAGACACAAGCGTAAATTTAAATACATTAATTTCATTACTCCCTCTGACACTCCTCCTCCCAGCCAATAACTCCCCCCTCTTTTTAGACTCTGACAAATCTCTAAACTATATCCAGGGTAATCTTGTAACTTCTATTCTTAACGCCCCTAATCTCACCAATTAACCTTCCCAATAAATGTTCTTCCTCCCCATTGCACCTAATAACTATATATAACCGTAACACCTATAGTGGATTGAACTAACATTATTCCTCCTAGTACCCACCGATCATTAACATATCTTATATCTAGACATGTATACCTCCTCTGCAATATAGCTCCTATTATCCTTTTACTTCAGCTCTACTCCTAACATCTTATATTTATCACTTTTTCCTCTGTCCGTAAACCTACCCACAAACTCATCCATGGCCTCTTATTCTCATATCCTTATTATCTCCCACACATCCACTATATCGTCCTTATATTGGACTCCTCCTAATAGCAACATCTTCCCCTGTAACTTCTTTTTGTCCTCTTTTTAACTATGATCTTTGATTTCCCCTCCAATTGGGTCCATTTATATCCCCCTGTAATTCTTATTAGATCTCATACACACTAGCATTAAAATGTAAGTTTGCTTAATTTTCAATCCAACCCTGGCCCATAACACTTATATTAATTCAATTGTCACTAGCATTTCTACCCTATCTCCTTAATAGCCTCCATACCCCCTAGAAAAGTTTTTAACAAATTGATTGATTCTGGCTAGTTGCATAACTACATATGTTTTTTTTTTTAACAATCTTAATCCCTCTAACTACTCGCGAGCCATTTTCTATCGGTCTATTCTCTTTTGCTCACCTTATCTTATCTTTGACCAATTTCACCCCCATCCCCTCTAATCATATTTTCAAACTACTTGGAAACCCCTTGCAAGCTTCTCTTATAAATCTAATTTAATTTTAAACTGTAATTGTTAATGTTTACCCTGTTACGACTCACTCACTATTTAAACTATAGATTATAACATTGTCACTGCACTTAAGTTTTAATTGAACTAACCCAATTCCACCCCCTATTACTTATAATCGAAACAAATTGTTTCAAACAATCTATCCTTATACCTTATACTGTTCCCCTCTCCTAAATTTCAATAGAACTGAGTAGGACAGACTTGATCTTTAATATTACTAACTCCTTTCCTTAATTCATTTTCCCCCCTTTTTCTCCTTTGTCATTTAATGTCCCTTCTAATTATTCATCTAACCCTTAATTTGGTTTTAAAATAATTTTTTTAATTAACTATTCTCTAGCTCCTTTTAAATTTTAATTTTAATCATTCACTCTCCCACATACCTCTATTTATTTTACCATGCTTTTAACTAATTCTATTTTAACCATTTTTAAACCCCTAGAAACCCTAACCAGTAACAACAATTTATTTTGCTTTTAGATGCCTTACTTGTTACCTCTGAAATGTTAGAAGCTCACTCTTTAGAATTCTATTTTTGGAATCGGCAATCTCTATACTCCCATTCCGCTTCAGATTAATCCCACCCTCCAAAACATATATCCTACCTTGACCACCGCCCGCCCACACCCTCAACCACCCTGTCACTTTAACTTCATCCCCATACCAACCCTTTCTCTTTTTTCTTGTTTCCTTCTTTTATTGCTTCCCAACTCATACGCGGCTATTTAAACAATTCCGTACCTCATAACCCCTCGGCTTTAAACCTTCCCCCCTCCTAACCCCACATCTTTTTTTGTTTCATTTGGATTTAAACCTTGAACGAGATGTCATCTGCCTTGTTTGGTCCAGGAAGTATATCAAAAATGGCCAGCTTTTCTCTTTTCAATCCCTTTTAAGTGCGTTTGGATTTACTTGTATTTTTAAGAACTTTCTCCACATTGCTCCCACGCAAAAAAGTTGTTTTCACGTTCTACAATTCATCGGACTTCTTTTCAACGGAAATTTACCACCCGGACAATCTGCATATCTTTTTTACGGAACTTTTCTTTTCATTCACTGCGTTTTTTTAACAAAAATTCTTTTAAAAATAATTTTCATATTTTTCAAATATTTGAACTTTGGTTTTTTCGAAAGCCAACTTATCCATCTGTATTTCTCCTCTGATGATAAGATCTCGATCTTTGAAAAGCTTTGGCTTAAGGAAAGAATAATAAACACTATTTTATTACTGAACAAGCATTGAACAATTGAAATTTGAAATAAATTTGGACAATCGTCGCATATTTATCACTCCTTTTTCTTCTATCTCTCTCTCTCTCTTTCTATATATATATATACATATATACACATATATATACACATATATATATATACACATATATATACACACATATATATACACACATATATATATACGCATATATATACACACATATATATACGCATATATATACGCATATATATACACACACACACATATATATATATATATAACTTTAATATACCCACTGAACTAATCGCTACTTACACAACTTTCATAGAAACCTTTATACGTATAGATGTTAAATTATTTTATAAAAGTACGTTTGACTCCGCCCAAATATCTATCAGAATTTGCGCCTTGTTCATACTCCTCAATCTTCTTAGTCTTCTCTTCTTTTTGCCCCTTTTTTCTCTTTTTCTTTTCTCTCTTAATTATCTGTCTATCGATTTGTCATCCAAACCTCTAAGTTAAAAACACGTTTCGACATCGTACATAAATTGTAAGAAAATAACAAGGAAAATATCAAGAGGTAAAGAAAAATGGCCGACGAGAAAACAGAGAACACAAAGAAAAAAACAATGTAATATAAAATGAAAAAAATATTAGATTTCTGCTGACCTTTCAGCAGACATAATAAAAACACTTTCATCAAGTTATTACATTTTGAATTTTTCTCTGAAAAATGTTTCAGCAAACAGGAGGGAAATTACAATTCAGTGTCACGAGTATGTGTAGGTTAAGATCACAAATATATACAATCTGATATAAGCCTAGTCGATTCTAACAACATTTAAAACACAGTTAATTGTTTCTGCCTATTTCGTATATATAGACATTTATGATATACACAATTTACCAAGGATTCACAAAGAGGATGCATCAGTGTATAACATATCACGGTCAGGCTGAAAAAAAACAAGATGCGTCAAATATTCATTTACTTGAGGCATATTTAATTTCTATATGTTTTTAACAAAAGGACCGAAACAATTTTTCTAAATAAGATGTTTTTTGAACTGTTCAATTAAAGCTCTAGTCGTAGTATACACTATTAGGCAAATTTTAAGAGATTTATATAATGTATAAGTATAATTATATATATATATATATATATATATGTATATATATACAATAATATTTTTATACGGTCGGTGGGCGCGAACCCAGAACACAAATCACCATTGATTCGTAGTCGAAGATCTTACCCGCAGGCCACTGTCAACCAGTTAGTAAATAGAGAAGAACTTTAACTGTAAATAGCGGAATTCGGCGACTATTTACCAAGCAAATAAGAGTGATCTACGAAACGTCGGATCAGGCATATATATATTTTTTTTTTCATATCTATCGGTATCCGGTTTTATCTTCCTTACTTTGTTTGTTCTTATGTGTCAAGATGCTAGTTATAAATAGGTATTACAATCAGTTAAACAGCTAACCGTTGATCACAGTTAACACCTTGCTATATATTCTCTTAAGATTTAAGTGTAAATTCATATTTTATATCATTTTAGATTTAACTTGTTAGTCATCGACCAGAAAGGATGTCTATTTTATCTTTATACTGCTGTCTTAATCTATTTTATTTATATACACTATGTAATTTATATCAAGGCCTCAGTCTCACACATCTTGGCCAGTGCAAATAGGTCCGTCTCTGCAGCCACTGAGGATGTGTTGTCTGTCTAGGATTTCCATGAGGACAGGTGCTTGTTGTAGCTAGGCCCTACACATGGAGGTTGCTTCATGTCCTTCCAACTTTTACTCTTGCTCGTATCATAGTCACTCATAGTCACTTAGCCCTTCTTTCGGATATATGTTTCAATGTGGGAGATGTTCTCAGGGTTCTTGGATAGCTTCGATTAAGTTGTTATTCCAATAATTCCATGTTATATAGCTTACTAATGTATTGGTCAGTTAAAATTAATGAAAATTAATATATTACCGGTAGTAATGAGTGTTCCTCCTTTGCTTTTTTTATATATATTATAAATAATTTCAGCGATGAAGCATTAAGAAAAGCAATGGCAACTAATTTTTACTAAAAAGTATACAATAATTAACAAGCCGCGCGTGCGTGTTTCCCCTGTGTATGTGGCGAGTGTAAAATGCAATAAATTTGGGCAATTTGGGGAATTTTTTACCCCCCCTCCCCTTTAACCCCCTGGGGGCGCGAACCAGTATTTTTCTGAGGTCAAAGATGCTTATTTTACATCCAGAACAATTGCCTCTACATTTTTGCCAAGTTTCAGAAAAAATGAATGGATGGATCAAACGTTATGGGAGAAAAAGATAATGTTTTGTCATTTTAGAGGCTTTTGACCACCCTGGGGGCGCGAACCAGATTTTTTCCAAGGTCAGCGATACTTATTTTCTATTATGAACAATTGCCTCCACATTTTGGCCAAGTTTCAGAAATCGGAGAATGTGACTTTCTAAACTGACCAAAGTTACAACTTCATGCAAATTGTCAGAGAAATTCAATGGACGATTGCTGAGAAAAATCCGGACGGACGGACATGCCTCAAAACATAAGTCCCCCGATTTAAAAATCGGGGGACCAATTAATATATTACCGGTAGTAATGAGTGTTATTCTTTTGCTTTTTATATATATTATACATAATTTCAGCGATGAAGCATCAAGAAAAGCAATGACAACTAATTTAAACTATAAAAGTATACAATAATAAATTACAAAGTAATATTCAGTAAATATTACAATCGTAAAATTAGTAACCCGCATTCGAATAACGGACATTTACTAAAAGTAATGATTACATTAGCTGACATCCGCCGAATTACATATGTACACTTTACGAAAAACATAAAAACTATAGTTTTACTGCTAAACACGCTATTACAATCAGCACATCAGAGATTTATCAGATAAGTGTTTTGAATTGTTTAAAACTTGTATGAATGTAAATTCTGATATCCTGTTAAATGTATTCATTTATATTTAAAGTAAAGTAAGCATCATATCAATTAAATTAAATCCTTATTTTCTATCATGTCGATTGTTTACGTATGTAACTAGTTTATATTAATATGATCCAATAACACTTTTCATATATTTTTGTTTCAGCATTTAATTAAACAGTGGAGACTTACAGAAAAGTATAAAATATGAAAATACGCATATTGTTTTATACTCTGGCGGTTCAAAGTTTGGCTCAGAGAAACAAAATACTTATCTGATGCATTAAATCTCCTGTATACCTAAATCTACTCGTAGTAGCGTTTGAAAGGTTCATGGTTTACTCTCGTAAGGTACAAATGTAACCAGACGTGAATTCCTTTTTTGGAATGAAGTTATACCTACACCATGTATTTCGCTTCGCTTTACAGTCCCACGTTCTAACAAATATACATTTTAAGGTGTACGCCCAGGTGATCCCCCTCCAAATAAAAGGATATAAGATTATTTGAGAAATCAGTTTTGTCCATAGCATTCGACGAGATAACATGAAACCATACCCTCATAGTAACATTATGGCTTTTTTTTTAGAAAATTATACCGGTAAACGCTTCTTTATGTCATTTAAACGTTTTCTCATTTGTAAGAGACACTTTTCAGGTTTTCATTTGTTGCACGCTAAAAAATCTTAGTTGACTAATAGCTAATACCGTTTCACTTTGTGGTATTATTTTATACATACATATTAATATACATATTTATAGGATACTGTCACCTCTAGACATGACTCACTGATTACCGTCTCAGAGACAATTTACAGTTTGTGTAATAATATATATATATATATATATATATTCATTTTCCATGTATATATATATATATATATGTATATAGGACATATGGACCCGTTTTTCTATTTCTTGAATTTCACAAATAAATGTCTTATTACTTTTTCACGTAATAACTACATGGTGATCGCTAGAAAAACGGTAAATTTGAGTAAGAGCTTACATTCAATTTATTCAGCAAACTACTCTTGATTTCATTGCCCGGGGGATTGCCCCACAAAAAGACAAAACTTAAATATAATTGATTACTGTGTTTGAGTTTGTTTTAAGAAAGCCCTCAGAAATTTCGACGCGACATTGACTATTGATGATTTGAAAACGTGCTCGGCAAAAGCTTGGAATGATGTCCCATAGGTTACTATTCAATACGTCACGCTAGCTTTGGTTTCTTGTTTAGAGCGTTGGTATGAAGTGGAGACGACGACACTTTTAAGTATCTGTGAGTGTATTATAATATAAGTCTTTGTAAAACTTTATAAAAGTTATTTTTTGTAAAAATAAATGACCGTTTGACCAATTTCCTGCTATTTTATCACCCGCACGGATATATATATATATATATATATATATATATATATATATAGATATATATATATTAAGCACAGTTTAGGACGTATGGTGATACAGTCCGCCTCCGCTGTTCTGTTGAATTTCATTCTAGACACACCGGAAAGAGCGAACATTCGCGAATATATGTTGATACTTCAAAGTTCACTAAAAATCAGGTTTTTCTACATTGGCATGCGTTTTTTTAAATGAAAGCCACCAAATTAGCATAAATCAATCGTTTCTACTTTATTTTTTAAATATTTCAGTTTCGTACAAACTTTGGGAACATTTAGAATACAAATGCTTTTGTATGAGCCGTATTTAATATGAATACTACGAAATAATTACCGTTTTTCATTACGTTTTTTGTCATATTGGCATTAGTAAGATTATCATATTTTTAAGTTCTACCGAATTTATGAAGAAAATGTTAAGCCAATTCTTATGCAGAGCGTTTACGAATTTGTGTAACCGTGAATGGCAAGCCGGCGAGTAGCGGGGCCCCACTCTACTTGCTATTGAGTATGTCACTGACTTTGCTTTCACTTTGAAATCACACACATTTGCCTTCATAAATATAGCATACCATTGATTTTGAAACTCTTCTTATATATCTTCTATTTTCTCCTAAATAAAGTGAATATAAATGTCTAATTAGCTAGAATTTTAAGATTCCGTTTGTCTTCACATCAATCCGTATTTGATGTATCGTCCGGCAAACAGAACCCCTATCATCTGAACATCATCGCAAAATTTGAGACCTATAACTTGTATCGCAACAACGACTATACATATATATATATTATATTTACATTTAATAATTAATATTAAATATTCTACTAGACGAAACATATGGCTCTGTCAAAAAATAAGTTTACACAATCTGCAATAAAATTTATCAAAAATAAAGCTAAATCATGCGAGAAACTAAATAGATTAAACATGCGTATACATCATCACATATCTTAGACTATGTGAGACGGAATATCCGACACTTAATAAAATTAGTAAATAGCAAAACTTTAGAATTTTAATTTTTAAACGAAAACATTCAAACAATTATGGTTTGTATTAAGTCCTTTTTATTGAATCTTTTTATTGACTCCTTTTCGGCCATTTCATAAGTGATAAATATTTCCGGCATATATTTTGCACACCATCTTTGAAACATTTTTTATCTGTTTTAATTATTTCTTCAATTAAATATGAAACGTGTTTATTTATCTTACACTCTGACTGACTTAAGTTTGTTAGATATTTCGAAAGAATGATCAAGCGAAGAAATAGACACCGAAGGTCAATCTTTTTTAAGGAAATATGCTTCGATAAACAAATGCTTTTAAACGACACACACACACACACATTATATATATAAAAAAATTCTTACCATTGCTCGCAAGGCTGCGATTTCTTCTCGTAACGGTTCGATTGCATGTTGAACTGCGTCATGTATGACTTCCGTTAACGTCCGTAATAAATTAGAATCCACTTCCGGTGAGCGATTTGAGATGGAGTCTGCGTCGTTGTTGTTTCCGGTACTGACCCTATCGGGCTCGGAGGCCGGATTACTAAGCCATGAGATTCGACTCCATCGGTTGCTCATGGCGGACGGTAGTTTAGAAAATACAGCTTGAATACGCTGGATTATTTCGAACAGAATTTTGAATACTTTCCCTAGCAGACCCAGGGTGATTAAATATAACAACGGTTTCTTTTAATATACTTTTTGGTAGCTTTCTTCTTGCTTGGTACAATGCACGAATTAGCCAAATTTAGTCAGTACTTTTTTGCAACGAAATTCTGTCATATTACTTTTTCGAGCAAGGAAAACATAGATCGAATATACATTAATCATATGTGCATATATGGGTAAATATGCACATATTTCAGTCTAATTATACACATACCCACATATGTAAAGCATGGGTTACTGATGTGTGTATTGTTATTATTTCTTTATTTTGCGCGAATATTTAAAATTAGTCAAGTACAGTGATTGACTGTCTCTCGAACGTACATAGGAAAACAGTACATGTTTGCATCAATGTTCTGGCATGTTGCTTACTTGTTAAAGTACATGATATTAATATTTATATATATATCTTTATATCCATTCAAATATATGCATGCATATATTCATATACATATAGTTATATACTCATACATTATGTAAGCACGGGTAACCTGTGAAATGAGAAAGTTCAGCATTTAAAATTAGTTATAACAAAAGAGATTTGTTAGTTCGATAATAATGACATTTCTGAATGATGTAAATAATACAGGAATTAAATTGAACCAAAAACTAATCGATTTCCATTGTATATTAATTCATTTCTATACGTACTTATTAGACGGAAATTAATTAAAAAATATATAAAACATGTTAAAAGGGCCGAATTTAACTTTTAAGCAATTGTTTGTGGAAAAAGGGTATACACAAACACAGGGAGAGGGTGTAGAGAAGAAGAAAAGGCAAGGCCAATAACATTACTGATACGTTTCTGTAATTCATCAAAGAATTCTCAAATAAGACCGAGATTCACCAGCATTAATATGACAACGGAACTTCATCCATTATCTTTTTACTTTTCTATATTATTTAAAGTATTCAGACGTTATGTCATTGACACATTGATAAGTAAAACAACTATATGTCTGATCAGGTTTACATTATGCATGGTGGTTTCTGTTATCAATGAGCATCAGATACATTAATCAAATTTTGAAAAGTAAATCTTATTTCAACGATAAATAAAAGCGGAGTTATCGCAAAAAGTGTGACTTGCGCCATGTCTGTGACCTTGATCTTTGACCTAAACATCCCAAAATATAATCAATTCTACGTTGGACCGATATTTTGAACAACTTTCGTAGAGATTAGTCAATAGACGTGGACGCCAGGTAGTACACAATCAAACTTGACCGCAAACATAAATTCAACGTTAGTAGATGTAATTAACTTTAAATGAAAAGTAAACAACAAATTCGGATAGTTTCAGAATGTTCACAAAATGAACGCAAACTCTAACCCGTCCTGTTCAATATACTTTTCATATCGTAAAAAACAAACATCTGCAAACGTTCAACAACATTTGTTCTGATACTTGATCACAAAATTGACAAATAACTCAACCAGTATACTTAACAACAATTTCTACTAAAGAAAATACAACTCTGAAAAAATACTATATAGGTATGGTTGGTAATACCTTTAAAGATATACCGGCCATAAATGCTCTTTTAATAACTCTACATACCAAAAAAGAACCTCACTTTCTATATATTACTGGGAATTAACTCACAATAATCAATCACCAACAGTGTTTTGGAACACCATTTGAAGAACCAGCACCTGCAGTTCGCTGAACTCACCATGTTATCTTTGCCTAACTGAAAAACTTGAAATAATTAAATTTAGTGATAGAGGCAAACTTCTAAACAAAAATAAGAAAGCTCAATTAACTGTAAGCATAATAGATTACACCTTCTCAGTAATTAACTTATAACCCCTCAAGCTAATACTATCTCATAAAAAAAACTTTATTATCCACTAACGGTAATTTGTCAACATAACTATCATTTTATACGATTCTAATTAATTATTATAGTTGTTGTTATTATTATCTTTTACACTCTTTATTACAATTACTACTTATAGCCACCATTATATCTATTATAAGAATAACCACCTCTACTATTATTATTAGTTTTATAAATTAATATTATTATTTTTATTATTATTATAATTAATATAGTATTATTATTCTTATTATTATCATTATTATTACAATTATTAATATTATTGTGCTTACGATTGTTATTATTATAGCTATCACTATTATTTTTACTATTATTAATATTATTAGTATTATTACAACAGATAATTTCTCTATTATCAAATAATTTATTTTTATTATCATATTTATAACTACTATGATTAATATTAATTGCCATCTTCGTTATTGTTTTTTATCTTCTAATATTCCCATATATTTTTTATCCAACTATTGCTTTCTTTTATAGATTATTATTATTGATTATTATTATCATTGTTAATATTTTTAAATATTATTATTTGCAATTTCCGCGCTATTATCGAGATTATTACATTTATTATCATTATTAATATTAATATTCTTGTTACTGTTATTATCTTAGTTATTATTGTTTGTAGCAGTAACAATGCCAATATAAACACTTTTATTATTATTATTATTATTGTCAATAATCTTAATATTACCATAGTTACCGTCATCTGGCTTTTACTACTATTGTTATTATTAGTTTTAGTAGAAATGGTGGTATTGTTATATTATGAGGGGCCCCGTATGCCTAAAAGTGTGTAGGTCCACTAGTTTTTATTGTGAGAGGGGGTGAACTTAGTTCGCGTTCGGTGCAGGTCGAAGGGACATCCATTTTAGGACATATAGATTTGTCATCGGAGTGGGTAATCCCGATAAGTCATGACAACTGGTGAGACCTGGCCAACTTCAAAAGTGAAGTTCAATAAGGGTCATCCCAGTTCTGGTGATGATCTGTATGGCAGGAAAAAGGACTATGACGCCACTGAGCAACTTAGGTTAAAATATGAGATAGGAGTTTGGCAGCGAACCGCATGGTGGATCCTCTCTGTGGGTCCTGAATTGAGCTATGGGGTTAGAAGCGGCCCGGACGGTTGAAAATGTAATCGCTCTTCGTAATGGCTGGATATCTTAGAGATCCAGCAGTAATTCCCGTCGCATTTCCCCAGCGTGAAGAATGAAGGAGTGAATCGAGGAACGAATGGGCAAATTCCTAGTGGAATAAAAGATAGAATCTCTCTCAAAATTCTTGTCTTCGGGCGTTTTTGTCTCTCTTGCATGAGGACGGAATATGCCACAAAACAGTTACACCCCTACGATCACGAGCCAGCAACGGAGATGAGTGTGCCAGCAAACCCACGCCCATCAGTGAGGCAGAAATCTGTAAGGTAACATTTTTGTGCATAACATTTTGTGTCCTAATCTGTAAAACAAAAAGAACTAGAATTAATCTGCTCGTAAATTTGTTTGATTTATTAATTAATTAATGATAATTTGATGAACTTTAAAAGAAAATAAAACAGTGTAAATATAGAATTAGTGACACAATAGATTAACAACCCCTGCCTCCCTCACCTAACACGCCTGCACGCTCTTACACATATATCAATTACAACTAATTTGAGTACACACACACACGTCTTAACACTCATACACATATAGCCTGCTACGAATTACAGCTGATTTGAGAATATGTGGTTTTCCAAAGTTGAAGAAACTGCTCAACGATTTTTTACACATTCTGTTGCATGTATGTTCCCTTTCCACTTTTAGTCTGAATCAACAGAGGATTTCATTTCTTCTATCTATCTACCTATCTATCTTTCTATTTATCTATCAATCTATCTTTATTTTCCCCTTTTTATTATATATCTCTATTTTTACTTTATTTTATTATATTTTGTTTTATATTTTTTATATTTTACATTTTATATTTTGATTTTAACTTTTTGATTCTCAACGGTCCAAAACAACGTGACTTCCTAAATTTTGAAATTTCTTTTCTTCTTCTTTTTTTCTCCATTTCGTTCTTTCCAAATATGATCTAAGGTTAAGATCGGATTCTAACTCTACCTGATGAGATCTCAGTTCATAATAACTGTTGATCGATAACATCGACATGCCAGCGTCGCAGATTGTGTACATGTCTGTGTAAATAAAAATAATCATATATAAAAGCTCTATTTTATATTGAGCACTTTTTATAAAACCGGTTGAAATTCTTTGGATTACTACCCTGTGGATGTTTAACCTGGATTATATATATATATATATATATATATATATATATATATATATATATATATATATATATGTATATATATATATATATATATATATATATATATATAATAAAGGAAGGATGAGAGTAATCCGACGTAATGGGAAATAAAAAAGGAGAAACCAAGAGATATTTTTTATATATTCATCAACGTTTCGTCTGTATTGTAAGACTTCCACAGGATGATAATTTGAAGAAAAATGTCATGAAAATATATATCGGACGGAGGGAGGAGTGTTGACGAGGTGGATATGTCAGGAATGTGTGGACATAAGTGTGTTTGGAAGAATGTGTAGAAGTGTGCTAGGGACGAGGGGGAGAGAGTTGGTATGAGAGGAAAGAATTATTTTAATTTTAAGGGGGTAATTAGTAAAATGTAGTTTCGTTCAAGGATATGTTGATGGTTTGAGAGTAAATTGAAAGAAAAAGGTGTTTAAATATCTAAAAATTTGTAAGGATGTGTAAATTGTGTTAATTTGTAAGGCTGTTATTTGTGGTTAAATAGTTTTGATTGGTAGCGGGTGACTCATGCGTATGTGAACGAATGCATATGTGAGAAAGGAGTCAGCACATAAGTGTGTATGCGGAGATGTGTATATAAGTGCAAGTAAGAACGATAAGAAGAGTTAGCCATGATCTAGATTAAGTTTTTATTCGGTCATAGCAATTTTGCTTATTAATACGGCTAGATTATTTAAATCAATCTATCCCACTTAATACGCAAAATTATATGCATTTATTTATTTTTCTTTTAATTCTTTTCACACTACATTTCTTCACGGCATTTCAGTTCATGATATATCGTGCATTTTATCCTCATATCTATATATTTATCTATCTATATCTATATATCTCTCTCTAGATAGCTATATATAAATATATATATACATATATATATATATATATATATATATATAGCTATATATATCTATACATCTATGTATCTCTCTCTAGATGTCTATATCTATATATATATACCTCTCTCTCTCTCTATATATATATACCTCTCTATATATATATATATACCTCTCTCTATAACTCTCTACCTTTCTCTCTATATATATACCTCTCTCTATAACTCTCTACCTCTCTCTATATATATACCTCTCTGTATACCTCTCTACCTCTCTCTCTATATATACCTATATACCTCTCTACCCCTCTCTCTCTATATATATATATATACCTCTCTCTATACCTCTCTCTCTATACCTCTATATATATATACCTTACTCTCTACGTCTCTCTCTATATATATACCTCTCTCTCTACCTTTCTCTCTCTCTACCTCTCATATATATATATATATATATATGTGTGTGTGGGGGGGTACGAGTGTGTTATAATCTAAGCTAATGAACAGATTATTATTGATTTTGGAATATATATTCGAGGCGACACGGAGAATGACGTGGGTACATTACTTCTTCAAGTAAACTTTAAAATTAAGAGGGTGTTCCTATCCTTACTTGCCAACGCCCTAAAACTTTCAAAATAAGTTAAATACAAATATTTTTATGGAAAAACATAGTTTTACATAAAATTTGGACTTATATTAAGGTAACATTTCTGAAGGATTGGTGCGCGCGCATGAGCGTCAATAAAATGTATGTGCTTTGGAAAATCCTAAATTATTCAACTTATGATCATTAATTATTGAATATGTATTCTACGCAACAGGGTTTATGATGTGGCCACAGTATTTATTTGTAAACTTTAACTTTATGAGCAGTGCTATTAAATTTTAAAACTAATGCTATATTTGTTGCTCATATCCGTCGTGGGACCGGAATTCTACTAGTATATGTGTATGAAAGTATTTCCAAACTAGTTTTCAATTTTGGAACTTAATTGGAATTGCAAATACAGAGTGTCTTACAAAAAACAAAGTCTATTTTGAGAAATTGGAATTCAGGGTGTCTGAAAAATATCTATTTTAAAAAATAATTGGAATTACAAATATTTATAATTCCAATTAAATTTTCAAAATAGATCATGAGTTTTAAAATACACACTATATATTCATTATATATATATATATATATATATATATATATATATATATATATATATATATATATATATGCGTGTGATGTCTGTGAGAGAGTGGAGACAAAGATAAAAATAGAGACTATACAGAACAAGAATGAAATTAAGACGTGAATATGAAAGAGAAATATAAGAGAGAAATGAAAGAAGAGAGGGGTGAAAGAGAGAGAGAGATGACAGAGAGAGGGAGAGAGAGAGATGAAAGAAAAAGAGATATGAAAGAGATGAAATAAAGAAAGAGTGAGAGGTACATATGAAGAAGAGTGAGATAAATTTTGATTTGTTTGTTTTGTTTTACGGCATATCAACCTCTTATGTGTCATTTAATGTAGAAACATTAGTTTTTAATGCTTTTGTATTTTAACATAATTTAAAAAAATATTTATGTATTTTAATATCATTTTTGGTGTTTGATAAGGTTTTTTTGTTGCATATCAACCTTTTTCGGGCTATTTAATGCAAAATCTGGTCAATTTGATAAAAGTTTTAATGCTTCATGTTTTTTTATATGTTTAATTATTCATTCATGGTGTTTGGTTTGGTGGCCTTGTAGGGGAAAATTGTTGTTGTTGCCTTTGCAGATGATTGAATTCTGCAAAACGAATGGAAACAAAAAATAACATCACTGTTTTGTTCATTTTCAGTAGAGGGAATTATGGAGGAGAGTGAGGGAGATATGGATGAGAGGAGAGAGGGGCATATCGAGCAGAGAAAGAGAGAGGGACATATGGAGGAGAGAGAGGGGCATATGGAGGAGAGAGGGAGAGGGACATATGGAGGAGAGAGGGAGAGGGACATATGGAGGAGAGAGAGGGGCATATGGAGAAGAGAGAGAGGGGCATATGGAGAAGAGAGAGAGGGGCATATGGAGGAGAGAGAGGGGCATATCGAGGAGAGAGAGGGGCATATGGAGGAGAGAGAGGGAGAGAGAGACAGACAGAGAGAAAAAGAAATATGGAGGAGAGAGAGAGAGAAAAAAAGACATATGGCGGAGAGAGAGAGAAAGGGGCATATAGAGGAGAGAGAAAAAGACATATGGAAGAGAGAGAGAGAAAGAGAAAGAGACATATGGAAGAGAGAGAGGAAGGGACATATAGAAGAGAGAGAGGAAGGGACATATAGAAGAGAGAGAGGAAGGGACATATAGAAGAGAGAGAGAAAGGGAAATATAGAAGAGAGAGAGAGAAAGAGAAATATAGAAGAGAGAGAGAGAGAAAGAGAAATATAGAAGAGAGAGAGAAATGGAAATATAGAAGAGAGATGTAGGAAAAGGGGTATGGAAGAGAGAGATAGTAAAACGGACATATGGAAGAAAGAGAGAGAGAGTAAAAGGGACATATGGAAGAGAGAGGGAAAGCGACATATGGAGGAGAGAGAGGGGGAGGGAGGGACCTATGACGGAGAGAGAGAGGGAGAGAGGGAAGGAACTATGAAGGAGAGAGAGAGGGGGGGACATATGAAGGAGAGAGAGAGGGAGGGACCTATGAAGGAAAGAGAAAGAGAGAGGGAGGGACCTATGAAGGAGAGAGATAGGGAGGGGCATATGGAGGAGAGGGAGGGACATATGAAGGAGATAAAAGGAGACATGGAAGAGATAAAAGGATACATTAAATAGATAGAGAAGGATACATGAAATAGATAGAGAAGGATACATGAAATAGATAGAGAAGGAGATATGAAGGATATAATGGTAGATAGGGGAGGGAGAGACTGAGAGAGATGGATGAGAAAAGAAACGGAGGGAAAGGAGAAGGGAGAGAGATTTATTGAGAACTGACAAATCAAACAAATGAACCAGAAAGGCAGCACAAACGTTACGTTTAAACACCGTTAACACTTTTAAATAATATGACATCAATACCCTTGCGAGGGGAATGGCGAAGGGTTTAGAGCACTACATAGATCAATATTTCGTTAGCATACTGGAGAAGAGGGCTCGCTGATATCAGCCTGTACACGTCTCGTTCATCTATTGCGTCTGTTGGAGATCGAGAATTGACTTACTCGAAAACCAGAGAGCTCATTAGTGTTAGGAAAACAGATTCCTGACACCGTCCTCTCCGGCTAATTGCGATGAGTGATGTCATCGTCGATTATCGACTAGATGATTCTGTTATTACAACTACTACTGCTATATTTAGATGTATGCCATGTTGGAAGTTTATGTTCCGAAAGGACGTTTCAAGAAAGAATTACTATTACTTATTCAGCGTGATTTCCAAGACAAATAACATTTGTGGGGACATTTATAAGCACACATGTTAAACATAAGCAATTGGGGATAGTTTGTATTCTTCAGACAAGTAAAAACTTATGTGGCACTAAAATGATCACATACGCTTTGCGTTGGGCAGTGTGACAGGTGTCAACATCAAATATGTGTTTTTTATACTTTTCATCCTTCTTTTTTTATTTCTTCCTTCCTTTCTTACACCTTTTATTTATTAGATTCTGTCTTTTTTATTTTTTTATTCATTTATCTATATACATATGAGATCAGTCATTTTGTCTGTTTGTCCGTCTTTCGGTGTGTTTACTTCTTGTGTTATGCTAGGAGATCTCGCTTTCCTGTCCTCGGTCAGTGAAGGAGAAATTCTTCTAGACTGAGCCAATTTTAATTCTTTTCATAATCTAGAGTGCCCCTATTTGGGGAGCTGAATTTTCACGAAACTAAAAAAGTGACCTTGCAGCTTATACTGGCATTGCGGATAGGCAAGTAAATAGGTACCCACTTTCTCTGCAGAATGTCTTAAGGAGGTGTCACGTGAAACATATCACACCACTTTGGTATCCGTCAGATCATAAAAACACATGCATTCAAATACTTCAAGAAAATTCTATTTTCAGTTTTCACTTGACAAACCTATATTTTCAGTTTCTCTGTAGCATTTTATTCCCGCTTTCGTAGCAATTATTATAGAGTTAAAGGGTGTTTTTTGTATTAT
>OY744516.1:153741700-153759200 GCA_963556195.1 Sepiola atlantica
TTGCGAATATTAACGTATAAGGTTTAAAACAAATTGTTTGTATGAATCTGAAAGACGCGTGATGGTTGGGAAAGTTTTTGAATGGGTATATATATAGGAGCTGAAAAGTAGACATAAAAAGAGCGGATCAAAACTAATAATATAGTTTCGGCTTCAAGCAGACCGATACATAACCTCCATTATCAATATATATATATATATATAAATATATATATATATATATATATATATATATATTATACACTTATAATCTCATTATAATGAGTTTGTTTACTATCATTAGACTGGGTTGGTGTTCAGGAGAGATGGAGAACCGTAAAGGTTCTTTAGGTCGTTTCGTAAATATAAAATATTATTGTTATACAAAAATGCTTGTAGATTTTATTGGTTTATTTCCAGTTGTGTGTAGGTTTTTAAGTTTGATATTCGCTCTGAATTGAAAGTTGTAGTCTTTAAGAATATATAGCACATGAATTATATTGAATGGCTCTCGAGATGAGTGTCTATTTTAAAACAAATCGAATCGCAATGCAATGTCTACAATAAAATCGAAAGTGCTTAAAAGATTTTCATTTCAGTGACTTCAAATTGTTTCTACGCTTTAATTCAAAGAACTCTTAAAACCATTGAGAGAAACAGAGGTAAGAAGAGAGAGAGAGAGAGAGAGAGATAAAGAGAACAGCGGAGAGAGAGGGAGATAGAAAGAAAGATAAAAAGAGATGAAATTAAAAGAAGAGAAAAATCAAAGAGAAAGGAAGAGAGAGGATAGACGAGAGAAATAAAATAAAGAAAAAAATAGATATACAGAGAAGCTAAATTACTATCAATATTATTTGATTGTAATTTAAAAGGAATCGCATCGCTTCGAGTACTGAACAAGAGAATTTAAAAGCCACCACAAGAATTGAAGTGGTGTTTAATTTGTTTTCTGTTTTAAATCAGGAAACCATGTGAAATTTCCAAACGAAGAATTGAAACAGTCTGCAACTCACACATACGTATATTCATAAATAAACGTAGGTTTTTCGACTGGAATGAAGAATTACAAACAACTAAATAACCTGCACAGAAAAGAGCTTACAATAGCGCTCATTTAGTCATTATCAAAGGTGATAGGATCACCGAAAATTTTTAATCCTTAAGACAAAATATAATGATGTATTTATATTTGCTTCTAGATGTCCAACCTAAGAGTGGATGGACTAATAATCAAAACATGAGTTTGAGAAGTATGTGTTTTATTGGTTATAATTTTGCCGTAGACTGCTACTACACACACATAAAAATTATTATAAGATAATCAACATAAGTTTCCCTAACGCTTTTTCCTTCATACTTTAATAACACAAAAAGACAGTCTTAAATATACCATATGTTCTAAACTTAGTTTTAATTGTTCTAATTAGTCTATATTTATAAGTAAACGAGCAAGTCCCCTATCTCTTTTTAGCTATCTATGTATTTCTCTCGCTACTCAAATATTTTGATGTATCTTTGAACATTTAGGAGAATATATACTCTTTTTCGCGTAGCAATCTAATGTATATGCATAGAAGTAAAACAAGACCTATTATTTTGCCATCTAATTTACATATGTTTTTATGGTGCATACAGACACGCGGGTGTAGATAGCTTTGATAGATATGTGTTAATTGCTCAGTTAATTACTAATTACGGTTAATAGGACAATTACACTTTGTTTTCAAATATAACACAATCCTTGAACGCAAGTATATATTACCATATATTTTGCGTGATTAAAGTATATACACTAATGCTTTAGAGAAACAAGCGTTGATTAACTCACATTTAGCCTGAAAATAGATATGTGTCGTGCCGATCCACGCCTTTATTTTCACGTACACTTTAATTAGCAATTATCACCATCTTCCACTATTATGATGTTACTATCAATCATATCTGCTTGTATTACACACTATTACACACTTACGTTCGCGTCCTCCACTGCCATCCTAATATCTATCACTTATCTTCTCTGCCAATGTCATGTATATAACCGAAAAGTTCGTCTCTTCTGATACAGAGCACATAATATGCTATACTGTTTTAACCTGAAGTGCCTGTCAATAAAATATAATATGCTATACTGCTTTAACCTGAATAAGCTCCTGTCAATAAAATCACGCGAAATATTAATCGATTTAAAATGTTCCGATTTTGTCTTCATATATAGTGATTTGCCCATTGTTTCCATTTTATTATTCCGATACACGTTGTTGACTTTTTCCTTATATCTATTATTATAATTATCATTATTATTATTATGATAATATAATGTTTATGATTTATTATTATTAGTAGTATTATCTTTTAGTATTATAATATAGCATTAGAATTATTTTTATCGTTATCACTATCATTTTTATTATAACTATTTTCATCTTTAGCTATCATTATTATTATCTATTATTATTTTTCAGTAGTATTATTATAATTTATAATTTATATATCATTATTACTATAATTTATCATTATTATAACTTAGAATATATCATTATAATTTGAATATATTATTATTATTATAATATATTATTTTTATCATTATGATAATCTATCATTATCATGATGTATAATTATTTCCATTACTATTATCTATCATTATTATTATCTATCATTATTATGGTTATTATTGTTGTTATAATGCTAAAACTGACTTAATCAACGCTCGGTTCCATAAAGCTTTCTTTTCCTATATTTTGCATTGCACACAATGCATGCTAAACTATTCCTTGGTTTTCAAATTGAGTTATCTAAAAAGTAAAAAAAGTATTTTAATTGTTTTACTTATCTTTAATTTACAATCAACTCATATCTTTCGATGTTTTTTATCACCTACCTCTTTCACTATATGATGTGACACCCCGCTCTTATTTCATACGGGGTCTGTCATTCACGATTCCGTGACTCTGTATTTATTAAAATCGTATGTAATAAAGAAAAAAACGAACACATATTTTAAAATAGTCAATTATAAACAAAAGCGAATAACACCACCAGTATACAACATGTGTAACCCGTCGTCGAGAAGGAAAGAGAGAGAGAGAGGGAGAGAGAGGGGGGTAAATAAAGTGAGAGTGAGAAAAGAGAGGAGAGATTTAGCGAACAAAATGCGACTAATTTGGGTTTTGTATTATTTTATTCATGATTAACTGGTTTTGTTAAGTAACTTTCCTGATTAAACAATCAAAGTCGAGCATAATGGTTGACTTAATCGGTTATATCTATCTATATATATATATATATATATATATATATATATATATATATATATATATAATGGCTATAAAAATATCATATTTATTGCTAAACCTGATTTATTAAAAGATGAAAGAGTGAAAGGGCAGCTGACCGGTTTCGAACCTCGCTCAACAGAGCTAATACCGTGAGTAGGATTAAGAGGAAAAATATTATATGCTAAATAGATTATAGCGAGGTAAATGAAGAAAAAAAGTATTGCATTAAATCGAAGCCACATTAAGCCCGAGAATATTTTCTTTTTGCTTGCAAAGAGAAGGTCGCAAACATTTAATGTAAATGGTTTCTAGAATCTTCAGATGATAGAGCGAGTTGGGCTTACTGAGAATGGAGAATAAGTCAACTACTCCACTATTTTCTGAAAGTTCTAGGAAACATTTACATTAAGTCTTTGCGACTTTTTCTTTGCCAGCAAAAGGAAAATCTTCTCGGACTTCATGTGGTTTCTAGTTATCAATTAATTGTCTTCCTTTCTCTCGGTATAGTTTTTTATAACATGTGCTTTTTCCCCCTCTTACTCCTAACCTCAGTGTAGCTATGTTGAGCGAGGTTCAAACCCAGTCAGCTGTCCTTTAACGCTTTTATATTTTAGTCCATGATGTTTAACAAGACATATGGTCTTTATATAGCAATAATAAAATGTAGCACAATTACATATATATCTATATATATATATATATATATATATATATATATATTATATAGAGAGATTAGCATTATTTATAGCATAACACTAGTGACATGCAATTATATTGTGATCGAAGTAATTGTTGCTTCTTAGTTGATAAGTTTGCTATTTTATCGTGGCGCTTATTGTTGCTATTGTCCCTTTAATAGATGATGTATTTTGTTCTTTGGCGCCCAAACAATGTCCTCTGATGTGTCTTTCCATGTTACCGTTTTTCTTTCCGCTCTACTGGGAGTTATCTCGTCGCTAATAGATAACCGTTAAGTAGGCTTTTAAAGTAGATGTAACGTAATTGGCTTCCTTTTGGGAAACGTGCGATGTTTGGCGGGGATTCCTCGATAAAAATAAAGAGACACAAACGAATAAATCTTACCACAAAAACAAACACACATTTGCGGTAATATTGCATGAATAAACAAAATACAAAAATATTTTGAAAAATTTTTTATTTTGCGTTTATCGTTAATTTTCATCATTTTAGAATTTGTGTAACTTTTTATTAAGTTAAGTACATCGCAAAGTCACAATCTCTTGGGGTGTTTTCTTTCATGGAAAATATATTTACTTAGCAGGCGCTCGCCCCCCTCAACACCTTAAATTATTTTTTGTAAATGTTATGTAACCCTTTCATGTATAAGACTTAATCTATATATACTTTGCTTTCGTTCTGGTTAGCTTTATTTTACATAGATCAACGCTTTTAGATGTATTTAATGCAGAGCATAGTAGTATTTGTGTTTCGGACTTTCAAGATGAAGATTGATAATTTGTACGAATCCGGATTATTAAGCCTGGTTTTTAATTAGTGATTGTATTCTCACAACGTTTCGATCTTCATCAGGCTGAATGAACGAGAACAATCTATTCCGTTGATTAAATAAAGGGTTCAGTTCAAAATTCCGTAATGAATCCAGAGTTCGATAAGAAGCACCTGCAGATAGTCGGAGGTTACATTGACCTAAACATTGTGAGAATAACATTCATGTAATCCACATATTCCGAATTATACATTACTAGTGGAAATTTCACGGTGCTTTCTACATCTATCTGCATCATGTATTCTTTATACCATTCCTTGTAGAATGATACAGATATGTCACTATAAAGGTATTACAGTATTTTCAAAAAGAAGTCCCTTCTCCCGTGTAATAGTCAGTTGATAAAAATGAATATCTATTTTTTTTATTTATTTAGAATTGTAACAACTCAATTCTTTTTAAAACAATAGTCCGCGTATTCTTCACCGTAAAAATAATTGTCAGGTAAATATTCTTAAAAATCAATAAAACAAATATTAGTTTGTGCAATAAACTTATTTAAAATGTGACTGTTTGATGAGACGACATTTTTTTCATATTTTGGAACATTTTTTTTAAATGAGTAAAGTCAATTGTTTTATTTGAGCGATATAAGATTATTCACCAATCAGATCATTTCTTAGACCAAGTTCTTAGTATATTTTTATATTTATTCGTGGGGTGGAAAAATTTAACAAATTATTCATGTTGCAAATTTATGTGTACAGTAACGAATATAGTTACATGTTCTACGAAGGGCATGTTCTATTTAAACCATGTATGGAGAGGCTGACTGGTACTTCTACTCTATGTCAGAGTGTACTTACGAGTAATAGAGACTAACGTGTTATTCACACAAGTATATTCAATCGTAACTGCAGGTCTAGTAAACAGCTTGGCTTGTTTTACTAAGAGAGATTAAAGCGTACAATATCATAGCATGTGGACATCTTTAATCTGGGGTCTCATTGCTGACAACAGAGTCAATAAATTCTAGAATAATGAAAGAACAAATATTACAAATAATTTATTAGATAAAATGCATATCAAATTCATATTTCAACGAATCTGTATATTTTTCTATGTGTATCGAAATAAATAAAAGACAAAATAATTAATATAATATATATATATATATGTTTATAATTGGAGTTTAAACTCACTCTCTCTCTCTCTCTCTATATATATATATATATATATATATATATATATATATATATATAAATATATATATGGGAAATGAAAAGGAAAAACCAAAAAATATATGTTTTTAATATATTCATCAACGTTTCGTCTTTATTTGTAAGACATCCTCAGGATGATAATTTTAAGAAAAATGTCATGCAAGTACGTGAAAATGATGGGTTGATGAGAAAAAGTAGTAGCCACTACTGGGTGCACAGGACCGAGGTCCGGGCTTAGTAAAGTTAGTAGCATGGAATGAGATTAATGAGGATGGTTCTGAGTTTACCCACACACCAAAATCAGAGCCTCCCTTTCCCCTCCTCTAACCCCACCCTTCCACTTCTTCACTAACAGCCATCCACATTATTTCCGCTCAGCCCCACCCCTCCACTTTTTCACTAAGAACCATCCTCATTAATCTCATTCTATGCTACTGACGTAACTAAGACCGGACCTCGGTCCTGCGCATCTTCATCCATCCTTTCTCATATATATATATATATATATATATGATTACTATTTCATGTATTCACATAAAATTTTATAAGGAGATATACTTTTTATGTATACATTTTCAGTATTTACTCAGAGTGATCGATACTTAAGTAGAGCTATGTAGGAGATCAGTTTTAATCAATAATAATGCCCAATGTATTACAACAAATATGACAAACTCCTTCGATTTGACCATGGGCCCCTTAACTCTGCAGAAGCATCAGATCTTAAGGGGGTATTTATTTTACATACAATCACAAATATATTTGATAATACAGATATCGGCCTATATAGAGATAGTGGATTAACGATAAGAGACTCCAACAAAGTCAAGGGAAAAAATTCAAGAAAATTATGCATATGGAAATGAAAACACTAGGCCTAAAAGTTGAAGTACTGGCTAACATAAAAATAACTCATTTTCTTGATGTCACGTCAAACTTAAATAAAATATACTTACGAACAATAGTTAAAATATAACGCCAATACCCCCACCCCATCAATAATAAAACAAATACCGAATTCTATCGAAAGTAAGTTATCAATAATTCTAGCAACGACAATGTATTTCATAAATAAAGCAACATTCACAATATAGCTTTAAAAAATAGTAGTTACAATAATTTTGAAATTAAATATAATAAACAGGACACCAATAATTATAATGAAATTAAAAATAAAACAAAAAGAAATATTATCTGGTATACACCGACCTATAATCAGATGCTAAACTTAAACTGGACAATAAATTACTAAACCTGATTGAAAAACACTTCCCTGTAACCAATCCTCTGCGTGAAATACTACATAAAAATAACCTAAAACTGTGCTACAGCTGCTGCGAAAACCTAGAAATGATAAGTATGCACACAATAACAAAATACTAAAAGAGAACAGCACAGATTTAGAATAAAATAACAAATTGCATTAAAAAAGTGACAAATAAAGCTAATCATAACAGTAAGAAAAACAAAACTATAATCACTACACATAGAAATAACCAAAACCCTGATAGTAATCACCCGAATAGAAATGAAAATATTACCAATGAACAGATGTAACTGCATAAATCGTACATTTGGTCCACTACAAAATAAATGCCTATCTAAAAGTATTGTTTACCAAGCCACAATATTTGCCAAAGAAAGACCGAATAAAAAGAAGAACTACGTGGGTATGCCCTCCGTAGATTTTAAAATCAAATATTACGACCGCATTTAAAAACATAGAAAGTCGAATTAAAACTGCACTAGCAAACCATTATTAAGAGCTCAAACAAAATTCACGCTCACCAATAATTGAATGAAAAATAATACGACAGGCCAGTACATGTAGAAATTTAGACGACTCCTGTAGATTATGTCTGAATGAGAAATTTGAAATCCTAAACTTTAAAACCCCAAAAATCTATTAAACTGTAGAAGTAAGATAGCAAACAGCTGCATGCACAGAATAACATTTAATTTAGGCTTACAATGCATAAATACATAAATAAATAAATAAGTAATAAAAACTAAACTAAACTAAAACCTAAAATAGAAATACAAGGGACCACCTGTTAAATAAGGGCACCCATTATTTTGACACACGATATCAACATGGATAGGCAACTCTATGAATAACAGAATAGAATAGGAAATAGAAAATAAAACTAACCGGACGTTTGTTCGTAAAAAGCCCAACTATTGGCTGAGTGAACACCAAAGTATCTGATTGGTTAACTAGCTAGTCGTCTAAATAAAAAAAAACCGGCAAAACTAATTCCATGCAATTTAGCCTGAAGATTCCCACTGGGATGAAACGTGGAAGCCTCTGTGTAGCTTAATTGCCATAAATATATCTTCATAACTTACTAATATATATATATATATATATATATATATCGTAAGGTATCAACATATATTTAAGGCAATTAAGGTAGACAATTGTATTTTCCGCCTGATTTTTTCTATTTATTCGCGAACTAATCCACAGCCATAGAACCCCATACATAATCTGAAACTACATCACTCAGATACTTGGATAAACATATTTCATGTGATACATTACCGTGGGATCTTATTTTGCACTTACTATCCATGAAAATGAATGCCATATTTTGCATTTATTTATAACTGAAATATACAAAATTACAGAAACTTAAACTAAATATAAATGTTTGTAAAGGAATGCAAATGGCTCCACATGGTCGTATACTTTACATTTACTGTTTGTTTACTGTCACTATTTTCGACAACTCACTACTTAGTACATCCTGTGGCCTCACCTTTAATATTAAATATGTAAAATATTTTTAAGAATAATAAAATGATGTAATAGTGTGTTAAGGCGCAGGAGGACACACTGTTCCTCATTGAAGCAGATGCAACGTCGGGTTTATTTGCTAGCGACGAAATTCTGTTCTAACGAGATTAGATGTTTTGTAAAAACTGACTTAAAATCAAAATTGCCTTGAAATAGCTGTAAACAACTATTATACCTTCGTGTATATGCTTTATTTTTATTATAAACTTTAAATAATTTTAATAGTCAATAATACATATACATATACATATATATACATATATATATACTTTTTTTCTAACAAAATGTTAGATTTAAAGGACTAAATTTCGACTAGCAAAATTCAACTCAAACCTTAATATTCTGAAATCGGCAGCTATAGTATTTTAATCACGCACTACACCGAACACCATTATTGACTGAGCTTGGCTTTACGAGCGTTTCTCCATTACCACTATTCGAGAAAACGCCTTCAGCTTGCTCTTGACCTGCCAAGCCAGCAATACATCCGATGAAAGTTTCTGATTGTTTCGAAAAGGTACATTTTATTAGTTAATATTATTTGTTTCCAAAGTCTACATATACATTACTATTAGTTAACTATTATTAAATATTTGTTTTTAAATATCTGAAATGTTATGTACGTTGGTCATTTTCTCCTTTTATATGATATATTTTTTTATTTGAATTTCTGTTTAATAAATATATTGAATTAAAACAACAAAAATTAAACCTAAAATAATGAAAATTTCCTAGTTTGCAGTTATCTTGATGATTTACATCCAATTACTAAAACATATATATATATATATATATATATATATATATATATATATATATATATATAGTAATCCAGGTAGGGTAAACATCCACAGGGTAGAAATCCAAAGAGAATCAAACCGGGCTTATAAAAGAGTGCTCAATAAAAATATAGAGCTGTATTGTGAATGCTTTTATTCAAACATGGAATTCAGTTACCGTGTTGGATCACAAAACACTTTATTGCCTGATGAGACCTCAGCTCTTGATAGCTGTAGATCGATAAGATCGACATGCCAGTGTAGCAGACCTTGTACATGTTTGAATAAAAGCATTCAATATATAATATATATATATATATAGATAGATAGATAGATAGATATTCCACGTATATAATGACTTAAGTACATAGTTACACGATAGATCTCTAGATATTTGCAAACCAGCGACTGATGGTGAGGGGTCTGAATTAAGGAGTAACAAACTCATGACTGTCTTAGTAATCGGTCAGAATAATATCCCTCACTTCACCATTGTTTATTGATTTTTATCAAAATCAGACTGGATTCTGGATATGTATATGTGAAGTAACAGAAACATCATTAACAAGGAAACGAGAGAAAATAAAACGAAAATCAAAAACAACCGAGATCGAAGCCTCATTGTTATCGATCAAAATACGGTGTAAGATAAACCTTTATATATTAACCCAACATGTACCTTTATATGGACGGGTACATAGAATGACTGTCTATTTAGTTAACCTTTACCAAATAGGAATCAGGGGAAGAATGAACAGACAAGTGCACGCTTTCTTTACGCACGTTTCCTTTTTGTAATGTCACCCTTAGCCTAATAATGAACGTTGCAGTTAGTAAAAGAATAATTGAAAATGTTGTCAACTACGATATTATATCTATAACATCATTTGTATATATTATATACCGATAAAAGTGTTTTCATTTTTATCGTTAAAACTCATATTTAAATTTAAAATGAAGACAAAATATGGCGACACTTAAAAAAACATGGCTGCATGTATAGTTTAAATTGTGCCCAAAATAGTTGCGTTCTTATTTATAAACAAAACAGTAATTTTGATGTTATTTCAGGGGTAAGTCCATATTAGAATCACTTACAACAACAAAATATGTTAAGAGTAAAAGAATACTATAGTGTTCAATTAATAACACATTAAAATGAAATAAACCACTTGAGATTGTTTTTCTGTTAAAATTAGAAAAATTTCTATCAAAAACTTTCATCTAAAGTACTTTTTCAATTCAAAGAATTAGGAAGTGAAATCCCTTCCTCAGAAAAATGTTTTCATAAGATGGCCACAGTTCCTTACGTACACTTGCCAATTATCTGTGATTCTGGCAAATATATCTGACGTATCTTGACGCCTGGTCCTTTCTGATTGTCATTAAATCACGCACATGTGGACTCCTGTCCGCCAATTTGTTCGCTTTCCATGTGACATCTGATTAAACCAACATCCTACGGAGCCGCGAAGATGAAGGGGGACGGACTCGAACCTGAAACGAGCACATCAGTAAAAAATATGTGGGCTTCCAATTTGTAGGGAAAGGCAAGGGAAATATCTTATTACATATATCATTGTATATCGATTCCATCAATAATGATAGTGTTCCTTTGTTTTCAAGCGTCTAAATTTGCATCAAAGCACATGCAGTTGTATTTACTACCGCAATAATCTTTCTTATATATATATATATATATATATATATATATATATATATATATATATAATATTCATAATGTATGACGTACATCGACATGTCAAGACACACATGCCTTAGATATCAACGATCTCTATACAAAACTATACATAATGATTTGAATCTATGTTTAATCTTTGTATGCATCACGTACATTTCCTAAAAGATGATAATAGTTCAGAGATGATAAGTGTATAGTAGAAGGGGAGCGAGCAAAATATATATGTGGGGAAGGAGCGGACATTTTTAAAAGGCAAGATAATCATCTTTTATGTCAGTCACTCTTCCATTATATATATATATATATATATATATATATATATATATATATATATAGAATATAGAAATAAAAAACTGTGCAACTGTGAGCATTTATAATTTTGCAATGTGTTTGTGAATGTTTTCTTTCCATATTCTATTCTTGCTCTGTTTTCTACATTAAGCTCTCTTACTTGGATTTCTTAGCAGAATCATTCATTTTCACACACACACACATATAACGATAAATATTTTTTATTCAATTATAAAATCCTAACCCTAACCCAACATAATATATCGTTTCGGGCATTTTGCCCTTATCATATATACATGTAGATATGTAGATAGGTATGTGTATATATTTGTATCTCCGGGATTTTCTAAACAAATTAATCGATCATTATGGATTTTTGAACGTAGCTTAGGGTCAAAACGTGCGCTATATTAATTTACATTTACGTTTATATGAAGGGAAGAAAAAGTGAATACGTGCTCTTTGTTAAACTCCAGATATCTTTCATTTTTGTGAAATTCTTAAGATAGGTAGTAGACATCAATACATAAATATTTTCCACATTACAGTTTGTATGGAGTAATTAAAAGGGGTTTTAGAGGGCATAATATGGGCAAAAAGTCCAACTTGAAAATTAAAATGTGCATTGAATTTAGTCCATACTCATTAGACCCCTACTAAGCAAGATTATTTAAATGTTCGTTTCTTTTAAATACCCCTTAAACAAGCCTTCATTTTTGGATATTTTCTGGAATGTAAATCATGAAATAGATTTTGATAACAAGCAAATGTGTATCTCAAAACTTATTTGTTATTTCTATATACATCACGAAACATGTTGACACGCATAGACACATTCATATATGAGAGAACGTGTTGATATACACAAGAATCGACCGAACTATCTTGTTTCAACTTTAATGATGTGTTTGTCGCCTTATTTAGTAATCTGTTTCAATGCTTATCCACTATTCCATAAACTAATATACCATATTCGTATATATAATGCTCATACAAATGCCCGTAAATATACATAAATACACATACACACATGCATAACACTAGAACATAGTGGCAAATACGAATGCTTAATGTCTACATTATTTTATCATTGCACACATCTACACTAATATGAAGTAAAGTGTATACTAAAATATATAAGAAAATATACCGACTTGTAGAATGAATAGACTAATGTGATAAGCTTTAATGACGAAACATAACTATCATATAAACATATAATAATACAGCAACATGTATGCAAGAATACAAACGATGGCTGCACTATTTACATGATATTTTCTCCTTATAGACAACTTTATTATTTTAAATCTTATAGACGCCATCAAATTAAGGAAAATTAGTTACGTGTAGAGTCCGACGTGTACAGAGAACTGATAAGTTAGAAGAGAGCGGACATAGAATATTTTACCCCTTTCGAAGCACACCGAACGTTTCCGTTCATTAAGGGTCCTGTGTACTGCCACCCCCCCCTTAGCCTTAACCAGAAAATTGCCATTTCTATTTTTTGATTACATTAATTCTCGAGCAATAAATATATTGAAATAGATTTGTCCTATTATTGTACATCATTTGATCTAAATGAAATATACTTATGCAAATAGTGCATGTAATAGAGTTCGTCGGAATATATATTTTTATGGAGGTCTATCTGAGTTTTCAAGTTATAAATAAATAACTAAGTTTTTCAGAATCGAATAAGGGCATAATGCTGCTTAACCCTATGTCTAGCATCCTTATTATTATTTTTATCAAATTTTGTGACATGTTCTTTATTCTAGAAAGACATATAACATTTAAAGCTTAGCGTGTCTTAAGAAATAAAAATTAATAGAATCTTGTTTAATTGGTGTATAATGAATATGGTTCAAATTTAATGATAATCTGAAATATTTGAAATTTTAAATGAGAATTTGTTCCGATATTATGACATAAACACACCTTTAAATGCTCAAAATAAATTGAATACTACTCCTTCTTTACCACTTTTGTTTAAAACTAAAATCAACAAAATATAGCTCATAATATACACCCTTACGCCTAGCAGCTGTTTACCAACATTCATAATGATAGGTTTATTAGTTTAAGTGAAATCTTACATACAAACACATAATATATACACATACCAACCACGCACAGATAGGCATGAAAACGTGTTGTAACAATATAAACACATATCGTTAAACCGAGCTATATATATATAAATATATATATATATATAAATAAATATATATATATATATATATACATATAATTTATTTAGATACTGTATATTACATAAATATGTAATATACAGAATCTAAATGAATTATATTAGTTCTCTTATATGATCGAGCACTTTATTTGATTTCTTTTCATATACAACCCGACACTCATATATATATATATATATATATATATATAAAATTATGTCACCCGAATGGTGAAAGTTGGGCAATATAGCGTTTTAACTAAACAAACGTCTCTACATCTTCAAAACAACTCATGTTATTAAACGCTCATGTAAGCACAAACATATTATGACATCAAGAATAAGAAGTGTCATCAGCGGTTCATTTTCTCTAATTATTTTCGAATTGTGTTAACAAGTTGTCCGGTTTTTTTTGTCACATTTTAGGGGCACACTGAATGATAGAGAGCCCGAGCTAAATACAAAATATTATGATACTAAATGTGAGTTGGTCAACGTTTGATTCCCTACGTATTTACTTCATTTATACTTTAATAACACAAATAAATACTACAATATACCCAAGGAATTGGATTGAGTAATGTTTGAAGAAAACCATGTTTATAGTTAACTGAAAAAATATAGTATATAATCTTGACTATTCATTTTCTCTCCTTTTCTACTATCTTGATTTAACGCCTCTTTAATATTTCTTAATGCTTCTGTGAGCATTTAGAAAAATAGTGATCATTTTCTTTCACTGTGCCGATCTAATTTACATACGTGTCTGTATGTACAACAAACACGTATGTAACTTCGATGGCAAATCATGTTTTTACTTCTATATAAGAATAATAGAGAAGTGTAGATATTTCTGTCCTCAACAATCAGTCTGACAATGATCTTGTTGCTGTTGGCCAGATGTAGGAGGTCAACCTTCTCTGGATTTATCTTCTCTTAATCGCTTTGTTTATTGCTAATCGCCTGAGGCTCCCCTACTAGTACGCTGGATTATCAAAAACTCAATGACCTTGTGTCTAACTTTCTGAAGAAGAGGTAAAGAAATGCTTTGTATTACGCAAAATACTAAGAAAAATGTCATAGTTTTTTAATTTTTGAATTGGATCTATATAACAGTGGTAACAGATGTTACTAAACGCGCGTATGTACGTCTAGTTTTTTTAGAAAATGCTAATTGCCACAGAATTTTACATAAGCAAATCTATGAAGATTTATTCAACTAAGCTCAATGAAAAGAAGAAGCGTTCGAGTGACATTAAATATAACATCCAACTTATACATTGGAGCTAATCAATACATTGCTTATTAAGTATTCAGTTACACAATGCAACTTTTCTACAGAAATTCTACATGGATGCCAACACGTAATAGTAGTACTAATAAGAATTAGCGAGACTAGGGAAAATCCCACAGTTGTATTTTTATGTGCTAAAATTTATTCCCATTCTATGGACGCCCGAAGCGAATGTAGACTCTTCGATATTAATGTACCAGGTCTGTTAAAAATATAAACATACTTATCTAAGATAATGATTAATGTAGTTTAAAATATATCTGCTTCTGAGTATCTATTTCTACAACCCTTGTAGGGGTTTCTGACACATTTCCATTCTATGGACGTTTGGCGCGACCATAACCCCACAATATTATAGTACCATCTGTCGACTGACCAATACATTTTGATTATAGCCAGAAAGTCAAAAGAGTTTGTCTTAATTCGAGTTGCAGGTTCGACACATAGCGAAATCAGACGAAATTATTATTCTTTATATTGCATCTTTGGCGATAAGGCGATCTCATCCTTTAAAATAGTATGCAGAGTGATAGCGTAGTACGAACATAAAATTGACTTCGCGAATAATTATGCGAATAATAATAATGCAAATAATCTTGCAAAAAGAAAAAAAGGAACTTGAAAAGCTGATAAACACGACTAGAATATTCAGCCAGGATATTCAAATTGAATTCGGAATGGAAAATGTGCACTGCTAGAAGCACACATGGGAAAAATGGAGACATCGGATGGAATGGGACTGCCCAACATAGAAGAGATAAAGTAACTCGGTAAACATGATACCTACATATATTTAGGAGTTATGGAAGCAGACCCCATAAAATCTACAAAAATGAAAGAAGATTGGAAAATAATATCTGAAAAGAATACGGAAACTCTTAGAAACGAAACTATATAGTAGAAACCTAGTTAAAGGAATACACGCTTGGGCAGTATCACTATAAAGGTACTCTGGACTATTTATAGTCTAGACAAAAGAAGAACTTACGCATATTGATCAGAAGACGAAGAAACTAATGACCATATACAATACATAACACTCGAAATATGATACTAACTGTCTTTACGTGAAAAAGAACGAAGTGGAAAGAGGACTGGTAAGTATAGAAGACTGTTTGGAAGACATATAAAAGATCTGGGAAAATACATAACTCAGAACACGGAAAGACTGACTACAGCAGCAAAACCGCCGTAAAATGAACAAGACAAGAGACAGCGAAACCAGAAACAAACATACAAAAGAAAAGTGGGGAGAGAAACAGTTACATGAACGATTCATTAGAATGGCAAGCGATGAAAATTACGAAAACACTTACACATGGCTAAAAAAATAACACTTGAACAGAGGAACGAAATCATTACTGACAACTGCACAGAACAATGCGATTAGAACAAACTACATTAAAGCTAAGGGAGATAAAACACAGGAAAACAGCAGAGGGCAAAGAGACGAGATAGTTAATCACATAAGTGAATGCAACAAACTGGACGCAAAAGACTACAAGAACAGAGACGCCTGCGTGGGGAAAGCAGTGCACCGGAAACTATGTAAGATACTATATTTTGAAGATGCAGCCAGCTGGTAAAAGCACAAACCGGAGACAGTATTAGAAAACGAAAACTACGAATTACTCTGGGGCATGGTGGTACAAACAGATACACAAGCACGGAGTCAGGACGTCATCATAATTAACAAGAAGGAAAGAAACTGCCAAATTGTAGATTTTGCTGTCCCAGCAGACCACAGGTTAAATATCAAAGAGACGAAACAACGAAGTAACAACACGGAGCTCGACTGAGTACAGAAAGGAATATGAACATCAAAAAGTCCTATACTATTACTTCGATTAGTGTACGATCTTTTACAGCTAACTATACTATTTCAGAATTCAGGAAGGGTAGTGTAGTATCTATTCTGTTGCTATAATACTATCTTCTCAGTGATTACCTTCATTTTTCTTGGGAGGGGTATGTTGATATATAATAACAGACATAATAAATGTGAATTTTAATACATTTATAATATACAATATTATATATAATATATATATATAATATTATATATAATATATATATATAATATATATATATAATATTATATATAATATATATAATATAATATAATATATAATATATATAATATAATATATATATAATATATATAATATAATATATATATAATATTATATATAATATATATATAATATTATATATAATATATATATAATATTATATATATAATATTATATATAATATATATAATATTATATATAATATAATATTATATATAATATATATATAATATTATATGTAATATATATATATAATATTATATATAATATTATATATATAATATATATATATAATATTATATATAATATAATATTATATATAATATATATATATAATATTATATATAATATAATATTATATATAATATATATATATAATATTATATATATAATATATATATATATAATATTATATATAATATAATA
>OY744516.1:153764200-153766700 GCA_963556195.1 Sepiola atlantica
TCTTCTTGCTTGAATGAGTTTGTTTCTTTGTATTTCTCTGTCTCATTATCGTTTGTATGTTTTGCGTTGGGTAAAATTACCAACGCACTAATATCTGTTTTTGCATTTCTTTCGGGATAGTTTACTGGATTCACTTATGTGGTTTACCGTTTCGTCTATTTGTCCACAAAGTCTACTTTTAACGTTAGCCTGCATTTTCTTTTTCTTTATATAATTCGTTAAGATCGCTTAATTTTCGCGGATGTCAGTAGAGATTACATTTTTCTGTTGAGCTATCACTTTCGTAGATATATTTGTGTTTTCCTGCGCTATTTCTTTGGGCAGCCTTATGAATCACCCATGACATTATTATCATTATTACTGTTATTTTTGTCACTAGAGAAACGCTTGCTAGTTAGATTATATATATATATATATATATATATATATATATATATATATATAAGTGCTTATTTTGCTAATGAATATCTTATAACAATTCTTTGTTGACGCAAGCTACCCCTCAAAGAGGATGCTCCTATGAGAATGGTATGATGCCCAGTAAGTACATATAACATTTCCCCAACACACAAAAAGGAGAAGGTAATGTTTCGGATGATAGTCTCATGGCGAACGAACATATACTACACTACCACTTCAAAGGAGGACCTAATTCGCAAGCTAAGCATTGCAAGACAGTATAATAGTATATTCATAGAAGTAATAGTATAGTAATGGTTTAAGACATACAGATATCAAATCTCCATTAGTTATCAATTATTTTCTCACTGGAAGATATTACATGCTTTATTGTTGGTATAGGAGATGATTTCCCTGGAGACCGAGTGACAGAAAGTCTACAAAGATTTACAGCACTCGCTTCTCTATTTCATCACTATTGTAACTAACTTGGAGTACTCGCATCAGTAATTTATCATAATGTTCTCGCGGATAATGTCTGGTGGTTTTCTGTATAATTTGAGTAAAAATGAGTCCCTCAAGATTGCAGTATTGTCCGTAGTCTTTTATTAAGGCTCTGGGTGTTGCTATCTCTCTTCAGTCTTTTCATTTTCTCAGACCTTCTACGGTCGCTTTCTATGCTACAAATTAAAGAACACCAGTGAACATTTGAAAACAGGCAACGGAGAGATCTTCCAAACTCGCGTAAGAACTCCAAGTGTGTAGTAGTAGTAATCAGACTACTGGCTGGATGTCTATAAAAGAAAACTACTATAATCCGACATTGAAAGAATAGAAATATCGTGAAGGAAGAGCACTATCAAAAAATCGACTGGAAAGACATTGAGAGTACTGGAGTCTGAAGTGGCTAATTTTCACTCAAATTACAGAGTAAGACATTGGCTGTGATAAGCGCGAAATTAATCGTATAGGGCAAGCACGCAAGATGGAAGTAGATTAAATCTGGTAAGACTTGCCATTCAGATTCCAGGAAAACCACCTGTTAAAATCAGTGTGATCATTGATAACGATTTGTGTGAGAGCACTTACTGTATAATTAATCCTTCACGTAAATAATGAAGAACAATACACACACACACATATATATATATATATATATATATATATATATATATATATATATATATATATATATATATATATATACTCCCTTTAACGTTTGTATCCACAGGTTAAAATTCGGAGAATCTTTATTGTTTATATAATAGTTCTCAATAATAACCAGATCTATATATAATAAAATCTTTATTTAAACAAACATTTGGCGGCTACATATCATGGCACGTTTCAGTCATAGCTTTGACCAGCCAAAAATGAAACCATATAACTAGCTGACATTTACCAGCTCCGCATAAATTTAAATAAGATGATACTTGAGCCAAAAAGACTTAGTTAGATAGCGCATAGTTATCTAAAACCAAGTGGGCCATGGATACATGTGTGTATATATAAACATTGTATATACATCCGCTCAAAAAAAAAAGATGGGAAGTGACCCTGAAATAACCAAGTATATGGGAAACTCGAGGAGGGATAGCGCCATTTAAAACTATACTGAAAACATACGAAGAGTATTAGGAGTTTGATGTGTATTGTTGCTACAGTTAAACAGAAAACCATGTCCCGTTACTAGAGAGAGAAGGACTGGTAAACGACTGATGCGATAACACAAACACAGTTACACTGGAACGGGGAAGACGTAAAATTTTGAGACTCAAACAATAAGGACATCAACCTTTTTATTTTGTTAGCGTGAAATAATTGGTCATGGTTGAGATGAGCACCTCAACGAGTTAATACTACTACTCATGAGACGGTTCTTTCTACATAAATCAGTAGAATTACTACTTAATAATAATATTATTTTTGAAATAATTAATGTTCGTGGAGTCAATACTATTAAAAGTAATTGTTATATTCCGTAACAATAACTGTTGTAGTCAGCTATATAGTTTTTATATAAATAAAATGATTATGTCTCGTCTTCATTCAAAATTCTAGCAGTTTTTTTTAAATAATACATATTCTGTCTTCCTACCGC
>OY744516.1:153771700-153789200 GCA_963556195.1 Sepiola atlantica
ATATATATAAAATATATATGGGTTTTTATGAGGAAAATGTTTTCAATATTTTATATCCATTACAGTATCCGAGAATTTTTAGATACGAAATCGAGAGTATGTATATTATTTCATATTAATCCATGCGAAAAGCAATCGAACGACATATTTAATGAGTTCCTTCAATTAGTTTCATATAAAAATTATATATATATATATATATATATATATATATATATATTAGAGAGAGACGTACTGTCCTTATGTACTTGAATTTCCAAAGTTAGACAAATGGTCGGTGTTTTATAAGAACACGATTTACAACACTGCTTTTTATTTGAACACATATGTAAATATAACTCATGTTTACCTCTAAATAACAAGAATTACAGTTATTGATTTATATTTGTTTGGTTTGGCTAAGTTAAACAAATTATTCTGTAACAAATACAATCTTACGGTTATCTTGCATAACTAACATTAAGTTGCTTTATTTCTATATTATCCTTATTAATATTAGTTTATAGAAATATTCTAATATAGATAGAATTGAAGCTACTTATTGGGGCATCTACACTTAAGAATTACAAAGTACATAGAAGAAAAGTCCCGACAATATTTGATTGTATGACTATCCATGTGACGTTTTATTCTTTGTGTAGCTTACTTGCCCTAAGTATATTTTCGTACATATATATATATATATATGTGTGGGTGTGTGTGTGAAAGAGACCGAGTGAGGAGTTCGAATTGGCAGTTAAACATTGAAACACATGATGCCGGATGTTAATCAAATACGTTTGCCGGAAATAACAAAGTACACAAAAAAAATCCTATATATCGGCATATTAAGCAGAAATGTATTGCAAAGACAAGAAGGTACCTATTGACCTTAGTCTTGGGAAGGGCAAGCTTATAATAGGAGGGAAACAGTCAGTAGTTTAACAAGTCTGCAGTACTTTGAAAGAAGTTATTGTAATAGAGAGCTGTATTATAACGAGGTATCAAAACAGCGAATTGGTGAAGTCAGACTGAGAGGGTGCAAAGTAGGAAAGGTAGGGCAAACCAAATTACAGATACGCTTATATACCATATCAAGAAACCTCAAATGAGACAGATTCCCCAGCCGAAATATGAGAGCAGTACACTATACATTGTCTGATTGTAGACATGTTAGGATGGTGAATAGCATCAAGTGTGAGAAAATATTTGGAGCGATAGAAAAACCGACATTACGAGAAGCATCAAGAGCAATTGATCTAATGTATAGACTTCAAGAAAGATTTGACGAGAACGAAAGATCAAGGAATTTAAAAGTCGATTTCTCCCCAAGAACAGAGCTATCGATGAAAATCTCAGGAAGAAAAGGAACAGAGCTATGATCGGAAATACGAGAGCTTAGTCTTTACAGGATTAAACAAAACAACCCATGTAGTACCCAATTCACAACAGAACTCAAGTCTACTTCTAGATAAGCTGCATATCCTAACTGATCTTAGAGAAATGAGTGAGAAGCAACACTGGAATAGAAAGTTATATCATCAGCATCTGGTATAATAATAGTTTCTTTACAAACACTGCAATTTAAATTCGATTGTTTACCATGCGTATTTTATCAGTCTTATACAACTTATTTTATAATTCATGAAGTAATAACGAAGGTCCAACAAAACGCAAATCACTCTGGAGTAAAAAACGAAGGTCCCAAGAAACGCAAATCACTCTGTCCGTAGATCACAAAGTCCTTTGTCAGCTTCCAAAGCAGATCTCTACGTTCGTCACACGTGCACTTACTCCGCACCGTTTCGTTGAAGACGATAAGAGACCCGCTTTTATTAGGCTGATACACACCTAATTTGTATGCGCTCACTGTGACTTCGCGAGACTCCGCGTGAACCGTACGTAATAAAGGTTCACGGACGCCATGTTGAATTCTTTTCCTTCATCCGCAGCGCACAGGACAGACAAACACGAAGACGTTTCGCAGGTAAGCCCCCTTCACGTTCCCCACAATTCATATGAGTAGATATTATGTATTTATGTGTTTACTAGTTTTTATAATTTGTGACTTATATTTCTCACTGGATTTGTTCGTTCCTTACAGAATTTCCACAGTATTAAGATCTACGCTCTCTCCAAGATTAGCAAACTGTTGTCATTTGTTTGTGGTAATATTTTCTGTACGTGCTTCGAGCGTTGGCATAGATCAAATGTATATTCATACGTAGTTGATATAATAACAAGATGAGGCGTGTGTTTTGTTGTTGTTTCAGTGCTATTGATAGTGACGTTGTTTTAATGATTATTCTTGCTTAGAATGAATGGACTTCAAGATATTGTTTGGTCCTGAGTCGATAAAGAACCTGTCAAACCTGTCATCCATTATCAATAAGCCGTAATAAAATAGCTGTTGAAAATCAAGAAAAGGGATATACAATAGTAAAAAAAGAAAACGATAGATCACGAAGATTAGAAGAATAAGAATAATATTAATAATGATAATAACTATGATGGTGATAACAATAATGATAATAATACGCCGAGGAATTTTATGTTCGTTCGTACGTTATTACCTTTCACGCAAATTAAGAAAATGAGATCGTACGATAAGCAAATATGTCGATTGGTGATCAATCTGATGTGGCTATGGTATTTTCACTTCACTCATCTTAAAGTGATTTTTCCCAAATAAAAGGTTATCGTTGATCAAGTGCAAGCGTACACTTTTCAATAAATACATTTTTAAAAGGGGCATTCATTTTATTTAAGAAAATTAAGCTGCAGCCAGTTTTGTGGTAATAATTCCTACTATTCATTGTTGCAAAAAGAATTAAATTGCCACCATTTTAAATAAAAACATATTCGTTTTATTTTCAGGAATATTTAGCTGACTATTATTTTTACTGGATAAGAAATAATCATTTTTTCTAAATAGTATTGACCCTGGCACACATTTATTATTTTAAAAGGAATATTAAAATTAAAAGTAACTCATCGAAATTAATAGAGAAATCACTGTGGAATTTCCAGGGGCCCCTCTTGTAGTAGTAGCAATAATAATAATAATAATAATAATAATAATAATAATAATAATAATAATAATAATAATAATAATAATAATTATAAACCAAGACATAGAAAAAACACGCGAACCCAAGGGAACTGAAACAGCTAGAAATTTAATGAAATGACTTGCTCACCTCCAAGTGAAATTGATAACGCAAACCGAGTTTAGTGTCATACACTATCTAATAAAAGGTCAAGAATGGTGGAAAGATAAACGAGCGACAATACCAACCAAATGTCGACTGGAAGCATCTTGGGGAAACTTATAGCCACTAAAAAAAGAAATCAATGGTAAACGGCCGCTGCGATAATAACAATATTTTCTTCTGATAATTATATTAAGTGCCGGAAAGTGCTGGAAATCCGGGGGGACATTTCACGCAGATTCCAAGAGATACTACTTGTAATTGCCAGTGAAAACGCACTGCCAATGGCTAGTATTTACACTACGAGGGAGTAAACGAAAACAATAAAGAATAACAACAACAATCCTCAAATCCTATAATCTAATTTCACGCATAACATAAGATACGCGGTCATACCAGCATCGGTTGATGTAACAAATAGTAACCATGAAAGTTCTTGGAGGATGGAAAATACCGACGAAGGAGAGCACCATCCAGAAATCCGCTGGGAATGAATAGTACAGGACTATGGATTTACTTCTTCAAACTTCAGAGACAGCTAAAATCAATTGTAAACGGATGTTGCGAGAATGTAAAAAGATGATTTGCAACAGTGATCTTAAATGGAGAGAACTGGAATTCTGATGAGACTTGTCACAATCCAGGGAGTACCACCTGTTTATGCCAGTAAGGTATCATTGGTGATGACTCGTGTGAGAATTCCTTGTGACTCAGAATTAATAACAAACCTGTGCATTACGTATGACGAAAAAATGAGATGATCTGAAATCACGGAAGGAATTGAGCGACCAATTAAAAAGTGATTAGGTGACATGACGAATGTGACTGACAAATACTTGGGTAATTCTGGAAGAAGACCATACCAAACCAGCACAAATTAAGGCGATCATAAATAAATACTCCCTAAGACAATAAACACTTTAAAATGAATTATGTCGCGGAAATCTAAGAGAAGTACGTGAGCAGTTCCTCTTGTAAGATACACAGAACCTCCATTAACTGGACAAAATAAAGTTTTAGTTTTCTGCATGAAAAGTACAAGAAACTAAAAATAAACAACGAACTACCTTCGGATTAAAGTGTTTACCTCAGTCATTATATCTTCGTTCAGTCCCGAGAGACAATGGATATCCCTTGTAATGGGTGCTTTCGTGGTGAGTTTATTGTGAAACAATGGCTGAGACAATCCCAACTACACGTCTCCTAAACTGGCATCAATTGGTTCCAGTGGCAAGGATGAGGTCCAAGAAGTCTAAAAACAGTACCGTGATAAGCAGATAGCCCTCCCACATACAGCACTAAGTATTTTTAAATTTGATGTCGAGCAATCTTATGCAAACATTGTTTTAAAAATTGAACTAATAAAGACTGGAGATTGCGTAGACGACGCAATCACAACTATGCAAAAAGAGGCTGATTACTGACGCAAAGATAGAAACGCGACGAACAACGAAACGAGAATTAAAAAAGAGACAAAAAGAAAATGCAATCAGCGGTAACTAAGACTATTCATGAAAGAGATCAAAGAAACAGCGCATGCGAACGATACGAAAATAATGCAAAACAAAACGACGCGAACCAACTATATAAGAACCCAGACATACACGACGCGAAACAATAACATGTAGAGTGTAGTCAAAGAATCGGCTGAGTAAACGATAGAAGAGAATGCAGCAGCTATCCCCAAAATAAATAAAAATATAATCTTCTCTGAGCTATGGAATATTACATATAGAGAGATGGAATAAACATTAACTGGGGCTAGTATTTGTAAACGAAATGTATAAATGATCTTTAATTGGAATAAAAGCACACACTAATTCCATCCAGAAGCCCAGATATAATAATACCAAATAAGAAAGAATAATTTATCTTAATAATAGACGTTGGAGTACCATCCAATCACAGCATGAAGCGGAAACAGATAGAAGTAAATACCAAGAAATTTCTTGACAGCTGAGTAGAACATAAAAACTGCGGTACACAACGTTAATTTGTATTAATCAGCATATGATTTGTGATCGGTTCGATTCTGTGTGTTGGCATTGGTTTCCCACATTTTCCTTAGAAAAAGCTACGTAAAGGAGAGGACAAGTGAATGTTGCCGACGTCTATAGTAACCGCGGTGCTATGAAACCGACCGGATTCGACTTGACACGCCGACCTAGGTTATCTTTTTACTTCGGTATTAATTTCACCACCGCCACCTTCCACAATTAAGATAATACCAATAGATAGAAGACGTCTAGAAAACATGGGAAAAAGACTAGATGCAATCGTAATCATATGAAGAGTTGACACCATGCAATCTATGGCATTGATATAATCCGCAAACACATTAAGGAAAATCCTTGAGTGTGGATACCAATTCACATAGGCAGCTGCCACTGAGCAAAACGAGGTAAGTTGGAAAATAGCACTGGAGGCAAAACATAACTCAAAGGAGAGATTAAGCTTATTACGAATTGAAGTGGGGCGAGGCTATGTCTGACTAGAATGTAAGAGAATTACTATAACGCTTCTTCTGAATAGCATTAAAACGGCTAATATCAGTGAAACTGAGTGCAAAAGATTTGAGAAAATGGAACACCCGTGAATTACTACTATCAATATTTTTACTGGATCAAAACTTAGGCTATTGGGCCATTTAGAAGTCTTATTTTAAACAAAATGATAACCAAAATGACAACCCCTTATTTGGCTAGGATACTATGTGTGGTATATTTTCGGATAGAACTATATCTGTTCTGTACTCTGACACCAACAATCATTATTAATTGAAGACATTTTGATATTCGTCTTAATTAAGAATGCTCCTTGATTTCCCCACATTAAAACTGACCTTTTATTTAACTCTGCGTTCGTAGGAAGAAAGTAAATAGGAGAAGCCGTTATTTGCAAAGAAAACAATTAGATAATGGAGGGGTTAGAACACACAGTTTGTTTCAACTATAATTTAATGGAATAGAGAATATTACAAATCTGAGGAGACTTATTGTTAGTCAGACTCCAGAGAAAGCTATATGATTTTATATGCGAGTTATCATAGGTAAACACTGGGATGAGGACGCACTGTGAATAATAATAATAATAATAATAATAATAATAATAATAATAATAATAATAATAATAATAATAATAATAATAATAATAATATGGATTATTTTTGTAGATATGAAGATTTGTAAAATTTGTCTGCAACGATTTGAAGCAGAAGACATCGTGGTGCCATGAGGTAAGGGTGATAAGCGGTTTGTATGTTCGTCTGCTTCATTGAGTTCAGCAACGGCTTTGAAATCAGTTGGTTGGGAAAAACAGGAGATTATATATATATATATATATATATATAGAAAGAAAGAGAGAGAAGACAATATAAACAAAACTACTTGCACAGACGAAAGTCGATTATGAAGTCTGAAGACTTTGACGGCTCGGCTGAAACAGCAAAGTTTACAGTCTATGCGATTGTACAGTTTTAAAAAAAGTTGTTTTTAATATAACAGTTAGCGGTAAATATTTAATAGTCCTTTTGAATTTAAAGCTTCTAAACGATCATATGCGACACATTCACTACGGCTGATTATTCAGTTATATACAAACACTGGATACTTCCCACTCCATGAACTTAAGCAGCGACGTACTTAAGATAGAGTGCCCAGTGTTGCTATGTGGTACCTTATAGTGCAATTTCTAAGCGTGCTGTTAATATGTATGCTTTGCGATGCCGTTTGATAATATTATATACTAGCGAGATTCTGTGGACATTTCAGGATTCCTTTCTTCATCAATTCGTATGATTTATAATAATATTTCTCTTGTCAGGTTTAATAATATTAAGAAAATAAATGACACTTTCCTCTCCCGTAGAATAATTACCATAATCAAATTAATACTCTTAAAACAAGTTAAAAGGAATTTGCCTTTTTTATTATTAACATTTTTACAAGTTTAGTCTATTTAAAATTATAAATATTTTGTTTTTCTGAGGGTAAAAATAATTGTCAGCTAAATCTTTTTATATAAATAAAATGAACATGTTAGACTTTGAATTTATTGGTTGTATGAATTTAAATCTTTTTACAATAAATAATCTTTTTTGGTAGAGTTGAAATAAATTTAAGCTGCACATTTTTTAGAATGTGCAGCTGTATATAGAAAAGGAATTCACCGGGAAAATTATAAAGAATATGTTTTAATTGTTTGAGTTGACAGAATTCTATTATCACATCTGATTCGGTTTGGGAACAATTAAATTTTAAAATGTGTGAATTTAACATTGTTCACAGATAACGCCACTAGATACTTTTACAACACTTTTATTTATTTATAGCTTGTAGATTTAAGCAACCATTTCTTTAGTGACATTACATGCGAACACATAACAAAAAAGCAGCAGAATACGTAATATATCCTTGGATATAAATTCTAATATTAAAACACATATATATATATATATATATTACATACATACAATGAGTTTGAATTACCTACTAGACACTATCCTCAAGTGTCATCGGTCTCTCTGTACAAGGGTTTGTCAGTATAACCTTATATGAGGATATTTCCCCTTACAAGTAAACCCTGACCAACTATTAAAAATAACATAGTATTGAAAGCCCAAATACGATTCTCTCAACACGGCTATACACTGGCTCATGCGAGGAATGGTACATCTTCTCAAAGTCATGTTACCTCAACTAACGTAACTTAGCTGGATAGATTCTTGTCCTGGAATCCGGTAAGACCAAGAGACCACAATAAATATATACTCCAACATAAGTAACTGGTTAATTGGGGAGAGGAAAATTAATGTTCTTAACTTATTTACCACCTCAACGTTTGACAAATAAAGAGCACTTTCATAGAATACTTATGTATCTCATATAGATATCAAGTGTTAGTCCCGGGAAAGGGTCTCCCTGATTTCTGAGAAGTTCAACTTAAGTAAAAAGTAAACACAGGAGTTAGACAAAATAATGGAAACACCATGTGAATAGCGAATTAATTATGGAAAGAAAATAATGAAAATTGAAAAAAAAATACCAAGATGGTGTTTCATTTTTTTTATTTATGGTAATTGTCCCGAATTAACTGGTTTATTTTTTTTTAGATAATGCATATTACTAAGAAAAATGTAAATGACAGATCTATCAGATTTCCACAGAGAACATATTGTTGGTGCCTCTAAGGCAGGTGCTACTGTAACGAAAATGGCTGATATGGTGGTCGTATCGAGAGGAATTGTCTCGAAGATAACGGCAGCCTATAAAAAAGGAAAACATGCCCCTCTAAACAGAATTCTTGGAAGAACGTTGACGCTGTCTGAAAAAGATCGTAAAACCCTTGTCAGGATTATGAAGAAAGAGCTCAAAACCACGGCACCCAAAATTACAACAGAGCGTGACAATCATTTGGATAATCCTTATTCAACAAAAACTATTCGCCGAAAGCTTCACAAAGCTAGATTTCATGAGATGGCTGCCATATGCTTCCATCATTTTGTCTAACTACTGTATATATATATATATATATATATATATATATTGAATTTCTACCTTGTATTGACCACTTTTAAACACATACGAGATAACCTAATCATATTATATACGATTTAGCATCTTATATATAGATATTGTTCTAACAATATATAATATATACATTGTATGTAGCTAAAAGTTTTGTAGAAATAAAAATGTATAACATACCTTATTTTATATTAATTAATAACTTAGATTACTGAACTATGAAAAAAGGTTCAACACCCTCTGTAAAAAAGGGAAAAGTAAACCGAACAAAGAGAAGTAACTATGTATTAACGAATAGAGAGTTCTTACATTACATGGTGATCACCGTCGGGACTGTCTATTAGCATTGTTATATCAGTTAGGAGAAAACATGCCTTTAAGTTATATACTCAGTTTGCCGGCGGTAATGAAGAACACACACCACACAGTGTTTTAGAAACATATGCATTTCTTTATTAGTTATTGTTGTTCAACAAACCAGTATATACGCCGCTGTTCGTCACGAGAGAAAATAGATCGTCTCTTTAAATTTACTTGTGCACGGAATTGTATAGGGGAACAAGTGTTTCGAAAACAAACCGCACTTTTCCCAAATAGACACAACGTGAGTCAGATGTCAAGGAGAGATACAGGTTAACTAGAAATATTACCGGATGAACAAAAACAGACTACTTACTGTTATTTCGGAGTTTTCCTCTTTCTTGAATAGTTGCGCAACCAAGACGTGCCAGACCGTATTTAATCTGTAGTTGGAGGTAGAATATATGGGTTGATAACTTTCCTAGGGGCATGAATGATAGTGATGCAGTACGCACACACACACACAAATATATATATATATATATATATATATATATATATATATATATATATATATATATATATGTATGTGTGTATGTGTGTGTGTGTGTGTGTCATCCACATACAACTGTTTCGTCATCTACGACTCATGAGTGTGGCAAGACGGAACAATTGCACCAGCATCTGGACTCGAAACTCGAACAGCTGGTCACAGTCGAATGTGATAGGCAGTCAAGGAGCTAATCGCTGCGTCAATAAACTCCAGCATTATATGTACAGTGTTTACATATATATTTTTTTACAACGCAATCGTCAACTTGATCCATATCTTCTATACGGACGATATTCATAAATTAAGTGGAATATATGTTACATATTGGGCGAGTAAACCCACTAGTGTATATATCTGTTACTTGAGTAGAACCGGAAATAAAACTTTAGTTGAGGTCAGATTGCTGAACTAGGGGGTATGATTACTAGACTGTGAATTAATATAAGCGGATATGACGTCACATCGCTCAACGAAAGAGTGAATGAAAAATACACAGTTAATACCTTGGAAAAAAGCCCCATGTGTAGATGTTTAATTAAATGCGCTGACAAGAGATGATTAAACAGTGATCATCATTAACTCTCTGTGTCTACACCACCCACTTGTCAGTGATTTGGAACTAAAATCAAGTCGAATAAACCTCCTTTCTCTTTTAACAGGTTGGTCTTGACACCTCTTTTAAAAGTATAAATAACGGGATTTGGTTCCATGACTGAAACCCCTGTCTGGAAGGATAAATTGAGGGCGCGTACAAGAACAACCAGCTAACAAACCATGTATAATATGTGTGACCTTTCATGCTTTCTTTTGTAATAATGACGGCAACTTAGTTTGCTGTGTCTGTAGTAAAGGGTCGCAATGCAAGAGTTACCATTTCGTGCAAGGACCAGTAAGTTTAAGCTCGGTAAAAAAAATAATGACATGGGATTACACACAGAAAGTTATGTGGATCTTAATTAAAATAAAAAAATGTTCTAGTTTAAGAAAAATACGAATTTACAATACAAGAAGGACATTAGATTACATTAGAAAATGAGGGGACAAAGGGAAAATATATAACATCTAATGACTACGATGGGGTGCGGACAAGCTAAGGAAAGGAAGAAAGAAAGAAAAAATAGGGACTGACCAGGAAGCACACTAAAGCGTGTAGATGACAGACATTTTAATTTTAGAACACACATTGAAGGTTCGATTGCGTGCGCGCGTTCATACAAAAACAGATAGAACATTTGTTATACATCAAATGGAATGTGATTGTTTTATGCACACAAATACACACCACTAAAATGAAAGAAGGAAGGCAAGAGACAGACAGTACAGAGAGACGATATTTGTTGGTATTGTTTTTTATTGTTCTGTTTAAATTTTTGCATGCGTTGTTGAAATTTTCTGTGCTAAGTTCCAATGGGCTTTCTTATCTGTGGCGTAAGGCGATGCGGCAGAGAGTGAAAAGAGAGTAGTGGTAAAATTAGGTTCAAGTTAAATACTAGTGGATCTACTTGGGACAGAGTGCGGGATTATCGAATGTGGTTAATTTTATTTTATTTTACTGACATCTTATTAAAGAAAATTATTCTGTGTGGGTCTGGCTGGGGGTTTATTTCTTTTGGGTGATGATAGGTGAGCCACAGTGTAGACGGAACGAAGCGATGGACATTAGAATAGATGATAGTCATAATGGACAATTTCCGTGGTTGAACCGGGGCGAACTACGCTCCAATATTGAGTAGGTCGTAAGAGTGTTCTACCTTACATCCATAAGCGGAGTCATATGTGGGGACAATGATGATGATAAAATCGAACATAGATAAATGAAGCAATCATAACATTAGCCGGGTTTATTTCATTCTTGGAACAAGGAGAGCGATACCTTGCTTCAGCTTAGGAATGCGAACGGAACATCCAAAGATATTTCGGGTATGAAGAGAATAGATGTAAAATATTGGGTGAGTAAAGGTACTTGTATATAACACCGTTAGATGAGAAAAACAGAAAATAAAAAGTTAATTCGGGGTAAACATGCGTACTTAGATGTTATGATTACTCTGAGAATTTATAGAATCGGATATGACATCGCATAGCTGAAAGAGAGAGAGAGAACGATATATATATATATATATATATATATATATATATATATATAGAGAGAGAGAGAGAGAGAGAGAGAGAGAGAGAGAGAGAGAGAGAGAGCGAGCGAGCGAGCGACACATCCAGGCAGTTCTTGGAAGTAAACCACGTGTTTACATGTTAACTTTAAATGCGCATACAACATGATTAAACAGTGATTATCGATATCTCTGTCTTTCCATTTCACTGGCTAATGATATATAAGGAAGATAAAGTCGAATAAACCACCAGTCTTTCAATAGTTATGTTTTGACTTTTTCCTCAAGGACTAAAAGAGCGCGTACAATAACACAGGGGACTCTTCAGGCTAAAATGCTTGGAGTTATTTAGCCGGGTGTTTTTATATACACGGCTAGCTAGTCAACCAATCACATGTTTTGTTGTTCTCTCAGCCAATCGTTGGGCTTACCACGAACAAAGTTCTTGTTAGTGTTACTTCTTATATCATGTTCTATTGTTCTGTTTTCTCTAGACTGGCCTATATCCTGTTCCCTTTGTTGTGTAGATATAATGGGTGAATTTATTTAAACATGCGGTTTCTTGTATTTCTAGTTTAGGTTTTTATTTTTAAATTGTTAAGTTTTTGTTTAGTTTTATTTTTTTATCTATTTATTTATTTATCGTTAGCCTAATGGAAATGTATTTCTGTGTGAGCAACTGTTTGCTATCTCACTTCTACAGTTTAATAGAAGGGAGACACCTTCAAGAAAATTATACATATGGAAATGAAAACAAACTAGGCCTAAACGTAGAAGTACTGGATCACATAAAAACGACTCACTTTCTAGATGTCACGTTAACCTTAAATAAAAATACTTACGAACCATACCTAAAAAATAACGTCAATCCAATATACGTAAACCCAAAGTCTAATCATCCCCATCAATCAGAAAACATATTCAGAATTCTATCGAACGTAGGCTTATCAATAATTCTAGAAACGAAAGTGTTTTTAAGAAATCAATAAAAATTTACAATATAGCTCTAAAAAATAATGGTTACCATGATACCGAAATGTATATAAAAACACCCGGCAAAACGTTGTATATAAAAACACCCGGAAAAAATAACTCCATGCATTTTAGCCTGAAGATTCCCCCCGGGGATGAAACGCGGGAGCCTATGTGTAGCTTAATAGCCATAAATATATTTTCATAGATTACTAACAACCCTCTCAGTGCACTTTTCTCCTATGCACTAAAACATGGTCATGCCTTCAAATTTGAACAAGCCGAAATCACAAAATACATCTACAACAAATCTCGGCGAAGATCATTGGAAACTGCTCTCATCACCGCCTCCACCACCATCAAGCAACGAAATGGCTTCTTTAACCTATCACCCTTAATAAGCAAGATAATCCTTACAGAACAAAAACTCTTGCCTAATCATAGATAACATTTATTTTCATCTCTAACCTTAATGACACTCTCCCACTTACTCACACCCTTCCTTTTTCTCCATGAATCTTTACTTTCTTTAACTCATTCCGTTTTTCCCTCACATTTTTAACACTGCAGTCCAATGAAACTTTCTCATTTTCAAATATTTAAAATATTCCATACCCACCTGTTCAATTACCTCCCTCTTCCCTCTCCTCCCCCCTCCACTCCCTCACTCATTGCCATCATTTTCCAAATATTTCAAATATTTCATACCCTATCACAACAAATCCCCCCTCTCACCCTCAACCATTCCTCCTCTCAACTATGTCTTTAGTACCTTCACTTCCATACCCCCTTCTTAAATCCCCTCATTTTCTCAAAACGCTCTCTAAGACCATAACTTTCGCCCATCCACCAAAATCACAGCCCCCCACTTTCTCTACCCACCCTCCTTTTCTCTGCATACACCCCCACACACAAACATTCCAACTTACTTTTTCCCCTTCAGTCTTGACCGCAGCAATCTGTTCAAACACCTCCTTCCTCCCTTTCTTTCTTTGCCATCCTCATTATTCCTGCTCATCCCCCCACCTCTTTCTCTTACTACCAGCCACAGTAGTCCTTGCTCACCCCCATCTTTCCACTTCTTCCCCACTCATTTTCATCAACATTCATTTTTCACTCCTCACCACTTGACGTCCACCCAGTAGTGGCCATTATTTTCTTCCTTTTTCCCAATATGTCAACCCTACATGTGTTTGTACTTGCATGACATTTTTCTCTATATTATCATCCTGATGAAGTCTTATAAATAAAGACGAAACGTTGATGTACACATAAAAAACATCCATTTTTTGGTTTTCCTTTTTCATTTTCCCATATATATATGTGTGTGTGTTTGTGAAAAATGAAGAATTGAAAGAGAAAGTATTATTTATATATTCATCACATTTCCAGCTTTATTTAAAGGCTTTTTCAGGATAATTGGTCATAAGTGAAAATACACTGGTAAAAAATATTTGAAACAGTGGTAAGTAGCATTTCCCCCTCTACACTCTCCACAGTTAACTCAATTTCTCTCTCTGTTACCATCTATTTGTAGTTCATATGTTATCTTTTCATCAGCGGCGTTTTTTTAGTTTGTCCTTTATTACTACCACTGTTTCAAATATTTTGTACTTTTGTGTTATCTCCTCAGACGAATCCTCCTGAGGAAGTCTTGCAATAAAGACATAACGTTGATAAATACAGAAATAATATTTTTTGTTTTCCTTTTTTAATTTTGCAACGCTTTTCCGTCTGCTGATATCTAACTTTCTGGTTTCTTTATTTCTAATGGTCTTCTAGCGCACCATTTTATTTTACACCCCCCCTCATTCTCATATCTATTGCTGTCATGATTTTTGTAAATTTCTAAAAAGAAGTCTACGATACTCTGACGAAGCCTTTCGAGAAAGAAATGCGATATTGTAGCTGCCTATATGCATTTGACGTTATTTATCTGTATCTTATTCACTGTTCATTCAATTGTCCCAACGTATATACATACACACATATGTATTTATATTTTGTTGTATCGATTTAACACTTTACTAAGGCAGATGTTTAATATCATGTGCTTTTCGTATTTTGCTTATTTTCTTACAACATCAACATTCTCTCTCTCTCGTTACTTACGCCCATATTGAACTACTAGGCAGTCCAAGCCGAGTACTATTTCATAGATGGTGGCACAGTTCGTATATATCAATATTTAGATTATTAGTGAAAGTTGTTTCTTCCCGATCACTGAACTGGAATCTTAAATCGATAAAGATCAATTGTCGCTTCTCTTTTTAGCAACACAAGTCAGTATTTAAAGGTGTTTTTGGCAATATTTCTCAGACGCATGGATTGCTTCTCGAATAATTCGCTACTAAAGCCGCGTCTCTGTAAAATATTAAGCGTTCTCATGTTTGCCTGCGCGCCAAAAAAGAAAAAAAAGAGATTGCTATTTTATTTGGTTTCAGAAAAATGAGACACGCTATACCATCACCCCGCCATTAATTTTTTTTCTCTTTTAAATAGTATTTTAGTAGAGTGAATATCATAATAAAAAAGGTTAGAATATCGGTACATAAAAACAACACATGCTATTATTTCTCTTTCAGAGCATGTACAAATGCTTTACACAGCCGTGTCGGCTCTTTTCGTTTTCTGATAAACTCACTCAGACAACGATTGTTCAAATAAAAGGTTCATTTGAACTAATGAACAGTTACAGATTATGTTCGTGTGAGAGAGAGAAAGATAAAGAGAGAGAGAGAAAAGGAGAGAGAGAGAGAGAGAGAGAGAGAGCGATAACCCGTCTCGCTACATCAGCCAAAATGCTCGCCCTATACATATGCACATTATATATATATATATATATATATATATATATATATATATATATATATAATGTCTATACGTAAGAATGTAAGCGCATGTGTTTTGTGTATCCGGAAACTGTATCTTACAATTGATAATATTTGACTCAACACTATCCCCAGCTTGTAGCCTTTATACGGCAGCCTTTAGACTGCGCGTTGCCATAAACAATATCTATTTGCCCTGACCTAGAGAAATGTGTTAAGGGTGGGGCTGTCCAGTACTGGAGATGTAGAACAGCTGTTCACAACCTATAAAAACAAATGTAATTAAAAGGAAATGGTTTTCGACGCTCAAAAGAAAAAAATCAAAAAACTCTTGCACTTAAAACTATATATTAAACTCTTAACTTTCGTTTGTATATCATTTGTCTATATCGGTGAGTCTTCTTACAGCGACAGGCCACTCTTTTTTTAGGTGTTTATATTATTACTGTAAACGATCCATTTCATACAACGATTTGAACACAAGTCGCATAGACGACAGCGGTGTCCATTAGGCCAACGCCACTGACTCTTTACTCGTATTTTCGGTTATAAATACCAAAAGCCACTTGAGGATTAACTTTAACGGGATCTATGGATTGTCATTAAAATATAAGAGGATTGAAAAAATGAAAGGTATAAACTCCTCTTGGACATCGACATACAAACTAACAAACTCATTGAGATCAAAGTTAGTGAGCAGGATAAGAGTCACCAAGGAAAATACTACCAAATTGTAGATTTCGCCGTCATTGCAATTCACTTATTGACGCGAAAATTGATGGAAAAAATAACCAAATACATGGAGCTTGAATAAGAGAGCTGAAGGGAACATTTTAAAAAGAAAATTATTGTAATATCAATACGTGCATTAGTACTAGGAGCAGGGTTAACACTGGAGAAAAACTTTGGAATTGGCATCAAAGAAGATTTATACCGAAAAACTATTACAACGAAAAATAAAACGGTCAAAATATTAAGAAAATCATCGATTGCAAAAAATAACGCACATAGTTCTGAGACGTCGACCAACCACGAGTAAATACCAGAGGAAACCAATGGTCGCTGTCAGCGAAAAAGCAATGGTAGACGACACTTGCGATACCGTAACACCATTTCCGGTGGGTATCAAAACGATTTGGAGAACACTGGAAATCTGGGGAGGCTTGTCTCTACTCGTATTCCAAGGAAGACCACCGGTTGTTGTCGGTGAGCGATCACTGAAGATGACTTGGGTGATAACTTTTGGCGAGTACAAATAATAAATAATAATAATAATAATAATAATAATAATAATAATAATAATAATAATAATAATAATAATGATAATAATAATAATAATGATAATAATAATAATAAATAATTGAAGAAAAAGCAAAGAGAAGATTAGAACAATACGACGAACGGCAATGATGAACACAGGCGAAATTTGTAGGAAAATCTTCGAATGCGGAAATTAACCCATATAATAAACGAATGCTAACTAGCCACAGGTCAATATATATAGTAGAGATAATATAGAAAGAACATCACACGAACCCAACGTAACTGACACTACCAGAAATCCTTTAACCTGACATGTATTTCCCCCAACACCAGGCATGTGATAACACCAGCATTTGTATTGGACCAGCAAGAATGGTCAAAAAGGATGGAAAAAATGAGATGGGAGAGTAGCATCCTGCGGGAAATCTTGGACGCCCTATTACCAATAAAAGTCGAGATAAGTTTAAAGATTCTTGGCAGCGATAAATCAATGGTAAACGACTCTTGCGATAACGCAAAATCACTTGCAGCAGTTATCGATAGAGGAATATAATGTCGGATATCTGTGGAGGCTGGTTCTCACTCAGATTCTAGGAATCATTTGATACATCACTGATAATGACTCGGATGAGAGTAACTCGTAATTAAATAACAAAAAAAATATGCCGTCGAGTCTTCTATTGATGAGTCAACAACACCTTCGGTCAGAAATTGGCATATGAGCATTCATAGAATGACAATTAAGAAAAACAAAGAA
>OY744516.1:153794200-153821700 GCA_963556195.1 Sepiola atlantica
TATATATATATATATTCATATATATATATATGTATATATATTCATATATATATATATGTATATATATTCATATATATATATATGTATATATATTCATATATATATATATATATATATATATGTATGCAGGAGCTCGAAACAACATCGTATGTAGGTAAATATAATTTAATATTTATTGAAGAATGTTATTATCAAGCCCATTTTTAAGAAATTAAAGTTGAGCGATGTTAGAAGATATTAAAAACTAGACATTCACGTAAACTACAAAGCAAGCCTCTGAGTAAGTTCGTTGAGTTCTCTAGTTTGTCTTGATGTTTAAGTTCTATTTAGCATAAACATAACTTAATTTCTCCGTATCACGTTATAGCTTTGTATCGCCTACAGAATAGAGTGTAAGCGTGCAGAGTCAAACGTGACTCTTTGCACCGGATTCGCGCTTCATGGCCGTCTGAAACTATCACGCCTACACTTATGTGAGCAAAAAGCTCGAAACAACGTCGTCTGTAGGTAAATATAATTTAATATTTATTTATGAATATTATATATATATATATATATATATATATATATATATATATATATAATTTAAGTATCCAACTCTGTTCATACAGTGCTGTATTGTCAGTTTCGAAGCAACGAAAAGCTTACACAGCTTCCCAGAAAATTCAAGACATACCTGAATTGAAGTAAACACATTTAAATGTTAAATGAAGATCTCCAGTCATCAGAGCAACGTTTTTAAATGATAACGTACGACACCGAAGTGAAATTCCAATCAAAGATATATATATATTAAATAACTATTTTTTCACATTATTATATATATATATATATATATATATATATATATATATATATATATATATATATATATGTATATTTGTGTATGTGTGTGTATGTGTGTGAAACCTACAATAATATATAATGGAATAAAAAACATGAACAAACTAAACAGGACTGGCAAATACATGGCTTCTTTTATCGTCTCTGGCAAATTTTGAAATATTGCCAAGTGTACGAACCTCGCTGACTGAAGGGTGGCAATCGAGTAGGGTAGCAACAGAGGATGACTAAGTCAGTTGCCTAGAACCTCGTATACTCACTGTTTCATAAGAGAAAAAAAAACCTTTGTCAGAAATTAATTGCAGGAATCAAGAACACATGCCGGCGTAAACTTACGCATCTGGCTTCAAACACAACATCACATAAGTACCCGTCAAAATCTAGTGACCTACACAGAAATATTTGTGTTTCATACCCGAAAAGATTTTTCAAACTAAATGCATGGATTTTTATAAATTCACACATTTCGTCTAACGAAGCTCTTCTGGAATGAAACAGACGCTTCTGTTTAGCTCAATTACCATAAGCATTTTCTTCACTACTATTAAACTCTACTCATATATTGAGCACTTTTGAAATAAATATGTATACAAATATATATCCGTTACATATAAAAGTGTTATTTGTATATATCAATATTTTACGTTTTATGTATATATTTTATGTTTTACAAATTATTTCCGTGGTCAACACATGATTAGGTCTTAGTAGCATTCAAAATATACTTATGATTTGGAGCTAAAAAGAAGCGTTTGTGTTTCCTTCCAGAAGATATTCGTGGTGCTAAATGCATGTATTTATATTTATATATAATATGAATATTTATAAATGAATGTTTCGTACCTATTCTTAGAATATTCTTAAAAGTCAGATGTATCTGAATTTTTAAAAAGGGCTTTAACTTTTTTTTTACCCTATTTGATAGAACTAAATGAAATTTAATATAGTCCACGCTTAGACACTTAACGCCTAGCATCTGTGTTGCAAAATTCATAATTATCTTTTAATTAATCTAGGAGTGAATCTTGTACATACAGATATACATGATACTAATTAAGTGACATTATGAATTTTGGACCACAGCTGATAAGCATGAAGGATGAAATGTGAGATATCTTTATTTTAATTTAGTTTTCTGAAATTTTAACAATAGATATTATACATCAAGTAATAAATATTCCATACATTTCTTTAGAGTATTTTGAATGGTCTTATGGGTGTGAGCCCAGCATCCCATTTTATCATTCATATTATAGATTTGCATTGAATTTGATCCATAGCCATTAGACACTAATTAGACAAGATTCTACGAATTACCGTGTATTCTTAAGATCTAATTTGAAGCCTTACATTTTAGACATTTTCCAAAATAAAAATATATAATGTATGTTGATCAAAATTAGAATAAAGATTCTAGACCTAAGGTTTAGTATCATTATAGTTTGATATCAATCTTCTTATATGGAGATGAAATTGGTTAAAAACTGTTCATTTCGGTTAATTTATTTTCTGACGTCGCCATGCCAAGATTGTGCCGTTCTCTTTTCAGAGCAAAATAGTTTATTACACTAAACTGGATCTTTTCATTTAAATCTATGTATTTTAATAAAATATTTTATTCAACCTTCAAAATAATGTAGTCAGAATAATTAATGAAATCTAACTAGTTTGAAAAAAAAAACACAATAAATATTGTTATAATATCAAGTGATGTAAATATTCTGTCAAAAATACCAGTTAGTTGAATAGTTTGAATCTGAAAAGAATTTATTTTTTGCTTACACAAAATGGTTTCAAAATCGTTGATACAGATTGCTTCTAAAAAAGAGATCTTAAATAGATGGGGTTCTCTTAATAAATTTAAACCACTACTTGTCAAAAGTCTATGAACATTATTTTATGTTCAATAATATTGCATTAAAGCAGTGCTATATTTGTTGTTCGGTTTGAAATTCATACATTGGAGGCGGTTGTTTTATATATATAATAGTATATGTATATATATATATATAATAGTATATATATATATATATATATATAATAGTATATATATATATATATATATATATAATAGTATATATATATATATATATATATATAATAGTATATATATATATATATAATAGTATATATATATATATAATAGTATATATATAATAGTATATATATATATATATATATAATAGTATATATATAATAGTATATATATATATATATATATATAATAGTATATATATATATATATATATATAATAGTATATATATATATATATATATAATAGAATCTATATATATATATAATAGAATCTATATATATATAATAGTATATATATATATATAATAGTATATATATATATAATAGTATATATATATATAATAGTATATATATATATATATAATAGTATATATATATATATATAATAGTATATATATATAATAGTATATATATATATAATAGTATATATATATATATAATAGTATATATATATATATAATAGTATATATATATATAAATATATATATAAATATACATATATATGTAAATATAAATATAAATATATATAAATATAAATATATATATATATAAATATATATATATATAAATATATATATATATAAATATATATATATATAAATATATATATATATATATAAATATGTATATATATAAATATATATATATACATTAGAAGTACTAAAGGTTCAACAACAATAAGTGAATTTCGTATAGTATAAATAGTCAAGCTGAATTTTTTATAATATGTTGAATTATGTATTTGATGAGAACATATGTTTTAGACTAATACATTTATGTTTAATATGAAGGTAAACCCAGTTGGAACTGAGCAATTAAATGACAGCATCCGTTTCATAATAAATGTGCGCATCGATTATTCACAGAATTGAGACTTTTCTACTATAATCTGCTACGTTTATGTATATCATTTTTTATCTAAGAGTCATAATAATATGATGGTGTTTTGCTTGGACAACATTATTTCATTTTATTGATTGATTGACAATCATGGATACACAAAATGGTAAAATGAACTTCCGGGTTTTGAGCAGAATATACATGGATACTTGTTTATTCCTAGAAAATTCACATTTAATCAATACTACATTGGCTGAGGCAGAAATACATGGAGCATTTCATTTAATCTAGAGTGTACATTGTATATATATATATATATATATATATATATATATATATATATAGTAGGATAAATACTAAACTAAAAGTAAGCTTTTAGTAAATAGAAACTATACTTAAATAGCCTTGGCTTAAGGAAAGAATAATAAACGTACTTTTATTACAGAATATACCTTGCATTGAACATTCGAAGTTTGAAATAAATCTGGACATTCGTACATGTTTATCACTCTTCGATCATCTATCTATCATATATATAGATACATTATATATATATATATATAAAGTGTGTGTATAGCATGTATCAGAGGTTAGTTTTTTTTAAAATACAGTTGTTATTGTAAGTTCTATATGATGTACATAAAGTAGTTTATTGCAAAAACAAATTCTCTGAATCTTGATCTAGTGAAAGGTGCTGGCGAATCTCCGTTCCAACCGGTCGAATTCTGCCGCAGATCTGCTTGATGAGATCGATGAAACCTGAGTACACCCAACATATATTAATGAAAAGTTTCATAGATAATATATAATAATTAGTATACAACGATCGATATCCGAGGTTTCACGGAGCCACGTGATAGTTCGACTGTAATGCTGACAGCGAACACCACGTGTCTACGCTCATTAGTTTAATTGGTACAAGTAGATTTGCGAGCGTAGACGTGTGTTGTCTTTTATCCCAAACGGATTAAATAACACATTGCTACGTGAAACTACTGGTATCGCTGTTGGTTCGAATCATTTTACATTAAATATCTAAAAGAATATATTCTTCTCTTACATTAGTAAGTCAGCACCGTATTTGGTTTTTCTTCTGAAACCCAATATTTATTGATATAACAGCTAGATTGAATTATCCTCCCAGCACAGGTATTTCATAGTGAGACAACTTTTTCATAATTGCAAAAGGAACGTAGTTTATTAAAAAAGTTTTGTGAAAGACTTTCAAACGGACGCTTGCGACCATCTTTCAGAATCTATACAAACGCCAGATATAGATATATCATTATATCATGTAAAAATAAACGTCATCATTTCCCTCTTTTTACTTAGTGTTTTCCTAAAGTAATCTTTTTCGTCTTTTAGTGTTACGAAGGCTTTTATTTTGTTAAACACTTTATGTGGTTCATAAGGTTGGCGTTAGTTGCTCTTTCTTATAGTTTTAAGTTTCATTTGAAGTTCTGTATCATGTGCTCCTTTTTTATATATTGTGTTATACTTTCTGAAATAACATGTCTTGGGATTTGAGTTCGTATGTATTTCTTAATTTGATGAGATAGCATTAAATAGTTTGGTGAAGGTTTTTAGTGTTTACATCTTGTAGTTTACGTTGGGACGCGTCCGTTTTATTATGAAATTTTACGGCTGTGAAGGCTTTGTTTTAGATGTTATTAGGTTCGTTTTGTTGAATTGAGAACATGTTAGATTTAAATCCAATTTTTAAAAATGATTATAGAGAAATACAATAGGTTTTCTATAGCATAATTTTATAACGTTTTACATGTTATATATTATAGTTAACTTCTAATGCTGTGCGCGTGGAGTTAGGATGTTTTTAAGAGTGGCTGGAGTTGATTCTATTCATATCGGCGTTTGAGTATAAATAAAATGAAAATGCTCGACTGATTAGGCAATATCTGTACATTAATACATATAGTTGTATGAATATATTCTTAATTATGAACGCGAGGCGGAAAAATACTTGTCACCGTGCGCTGTTGTTCACTTATGTACACAATCTATGCATGTGTGACATTATTTAATCTAGGAAGGTGAAATTTAGTAGCTACTCGCAGACATATACTACGTATGTGTATAGATATGTGGGGTGTCTCGGTATGGAAGTTACAGATCTACACGCTAATCACATACAAGGAAAAGAACATGTCAGATTTCAAATGATAATAATAAAAATAAGTGTTCATTCTGTATCTCTTGGCATGATAGAGAAAATGTACTGGAAGTGCTCTAAATGTGCTCATCCTTTATTTATGGAAATCGCTCCAGTAAAGGCATAGCGACACTTGATGTAAGGAGCTAAGACAATACGACTTCAAACTCAAAAAGTAGCCAACGATAAGTGTTAGATGGATAGATTTCGACACAGAAAACAGCAATTCTTCCACATTAGTCAGAAAAAAACTGTTTATGGAATTTAAGGACTAAAAGACAAAATAATGGTCGCGAGAGTTACGAGGCTGCCGAAAATAAACCCAATGTCCTGTTTCTACGCTCCTTTTATTTATAGTGAGACACCCTATACTATTGCATGTGAAATGTGAAAGCGCAGGTGTTATGCGCAAAAAGACCGAGGAAGTACCTAGGTATCAATTAGTTATACACTGACAACTATATATTATTCCATGTGATATACTTGCACTTTGAATGAATTGTAGTGCACTGGAGTTTTGTAAACAATAATTTCATTATTATTATCATTATTATTATGCTTATTCGCAAGTTAGAACATAGGTGTCAGGTTTCACATAAACTTCTCCCTATCTTTCAAAACTAGCTAGTAGGTATGTTAAGCGTCTCAGAAAACTGAAGTGAAAAGGTCAGTGCGTACACTTATCACTTATTTGTAAAAATGCCAACAATAATTAATTAGTCTAAAATTCCAAATTGGCGTCTGCAGATTTACCTGATAAATGCCAGATATCACTAAATACAGATCTATTAAAAAAAATATTTCGCGAAATTCTGGAAATAATTTTAAATGAAAATTACAACATGTACTCACTAATTAATGATTTTTATTTATTAAAATCTCATAAAAAAAGGTTTCATGAATGTATGTTTGCACCTCGCTTTCTATCCGTCTATTAATGTGTTAACAGCATGTCAATTGTTTCACACATCCATAAACATGTCATGTCTATTTATATACAATTAGGTTTGTGTATATCTTTATATATATTTATCTGTACCGAATTCACTCCGAAACTAAGCAACCGCTTATTATGAATTTGTAAACAGACTGCTTGGCGTAAGGGTGAATAACGTGAGATTTATTTTGTTTTAGCTTCATGCCATTATATATTAATGTTAATTGCTTTTTGTAAACCTTCAGATATTTCTGATTTTCGAAATTTTAACACTAGCCAATTGACATCAATTTATAAACATACCCCAAAGTTTAGTTTGTTTGAAATATTTTTAATGGTTTTGAGGAGAATATTCTGGGCACAACATCTCGTTTTAAAGTACAAATATTTAAGATTTGCATTAAATTTGATCCATAATAATTAGATACCAATTATCAAGATTTTCTGAATTCAACTTTTTTCTTAAAACATCTGAAGCTTTAAAAATAGACATATTTTACAATAAAGATCATGCAATAGATTGTGAACATAATTAGAATAAGAATTCCAGACATAAGGTTTAATAGCATTATCTATTTATTTTAATATTCGTAAGGGGACAGAAAAGTGGTGAAAAACTGTTATGTTCGAGTAACTCATTTTACCCGTTTTGTAACCAGTACTCTTCTAGTTGATTATATGCGTCGAATGTAATAAAAATTGAGACATGAAAAATATTTTTCTCGATAATTTGTAAATAAATAGAAACCTAACACCATTTTTTAAAGAAACTGCATGTTAGCATAATTGAATAAAATACACAGCTCCTTTGAAAATACATAATTTTAATTGAAGTTAAAATCCATTCCTTAACGAAGACTACAGTACTACCTACGTAAAAAATGGTTATTATTTCTGATAATTTTAAAGTAACATTGAAATCGAGAAATAATTAAATTATTACCTAATCTATCTTGTTTAATGTAATATCAAATTCAATTATATATATATATATATATATATATATATATATATATATATATATATATGAATAAAAATCATGGTTCACTGAGTAAATCGTATGGCTAATTAAGATATATATTAAAAATTAATATAAAATATAAGTTACGAGTAGTCAGAATTGTTAATCCGTCTACTTTAATGTAATATCAAATTTAATTATATATATAAATAGATATATATTTATATCAACGCATATATACATATATCAATACATATATAAGCACATATATATAAAGGTAGATATATAGACATCACAGTTCAAAAGGTGAATCGTATTGCTAATTAGATATTAATTAAAAATGATAAAAATGGTTACCATTATTAAGGATTACTAATTACATTGTTTTAATACATATAAATCATTTTGATTATAATCTTAGAACAAAGCAAGAAAACAAATCTAATTCGTAATTTTAATTAGAATGTCATATTTAGTACATTATATTACAATGAAATACCAGTAAGTATAAAAACAACGTTTCTATTCGGCTATGTACCTATTTTGAAGAATATTTAATTCGTTATGTGTATTTAGAATAACGAATTTCACAGAGAATTCTATGTAAGTATAATTCATAGTTTTGTGATCAATGTACGTTACAAAACAATACTTACATTACAATGATTTTAATTAGTCATACTTTGCAATTATTACATCACGTGACTCATATCTTACTACGTTTCCTTTTTTTAATTTGATCCTCATCTTTTATTGTCTACGATATATATCAATCGTTTCCACCACTCCCTCCGTCGAACCTAAATAAAAGATTGCAATACTCCATTGTACAGAAAAGGGAATAACAAAAGAACAGGCATATCAACGAAAATGTCTGCGATTGAATAAAGCAAATATCGAAGATTTGAATTAGCTAATACGAAAAACTAACTAATTTCTGTAAATATTTCTACTCGAATGGTCCATTTCAAACTCGCATTCACCAGAATGCTATGATTATAATTGACATTTAACTTGAACATGGCAGTCGATAACATTCATCAGATGAACTCGATGTCAAAAGATCTGACGAATTAAGAAACTAGTTTCTGACTAAATAACGATGGTTGTCAAATGAATGTCATTTAATTTTTCATCGTAAAATTGAGTAGCTATCAGCATTCAAACTAAAACCAAAAATCATAAATAACATTTACAACTTCTAGAGAAAGAGTCATCCCATGGTTTATGATGGAGAGATGCATGTGGAACTTTTCGTTACTGCATGAAATAATTAAAGACTATTTTTTTATGGTAAAACGTCTCAGGGAATTGAGCGTAAAATATCTTTTAGGAGTTTTAGAATGAGCGAAATGTGTTCATTGTTATCGAGTCAATATCATGTGCCCTTAATTCTGATTACATCTCATTAAAATCATAGGTAAAACAAATTCAGTATTGAAGAGATGCATGTTGCCCCTAATGAAGTAAGGTCCTTGCGGGTTACTTCAGGTAGTGATATTTCAGATTATGACTATGTACCCTGATGTGGCGGTATACGGCTAGAATGTAAACTGTGTACATGATGTTAGTGATAGGTACATTATTTTTTATATTCTTTGATTTTAGGTCCCGGTCAGATTAAATGTCAACTCATTAAGAATCAGGTAACACGTTACCTTTTGGACCTATATATTGTGTGATGCTTAAAATGACTATCTTTTTCAAGAACAAGAGAGAGAGAAAAAGAAATAATAAATACCAGGCATAAAGGAGGAGTATATAAAATGAAACAAAACTATTTACCTATAACATGTAATTTGAATAGAAATCGATTGGTTCAATTTAATTTTAATAATACAATGGAAACCGTTTATAATACGCTGATACAAATGTATATGCCTATTGTAATAAAAATAAGCAGGTGACAAAGCATTCAATTATTGTCATAATGAAGGGTTGTAATCGGGAATCAATCTCTCCAAAGAAACTGTAAGCAGCCACACATGGATATGTTATTCATCAATTCTAACATGTTTTGGAATAGAGACAGCGTAGATTTAAACATTTTAAAATTGTTTGAAATTATTTGAAATAAATGATCACGTTAGTATCGATTAATTTTAGAACGCGAGTTTTACAAACAAGTAAAATATACTAATAGATTAACTTATTTACGGTGGGGTTCAGTTTGCTATTTATCTAAACATGGACCGTGCCCTCATAACCGGTGTAACATTTTGGAAATAAGTATTGCCCTGTATATGTTACGTTATAGTAACAGCCTTACATTTTACAATTCCAACAGAGATTCTAAATAAGTTATTTAATACATAATAGTCTATTTTACTCATAGCTGGAGGGAAAACGTTGGTTCCCGTGTATAGTAGTGCTTCGTCGAACATAATTGATCCGATAGGATTCGAACCCGGCATTACCAATTTCACAGTTCGTGACTGCGGACATCCAACATGAGTATTGAAAAACTTTAAATGTTTGCATCGGTTACAAAGCCAGTTTCTTTGTTACAAAAAAATAAATGTAACATAAAAATCAATCCCCACCTAAAAGGGTAACATACAAAATGTTGTAGGAGTAGTAGGGAGCGTCGTTTTTATATATGTCTACTCTATAGTCCATAGTTTTTCTTTACTTTTTTTTTTTAAATAATCGAAATTTGATGCAGTCTCTATTCCAAATATTTATAGTCTTTGAGAATAAATGTGACGAAATACAACTGATTGTTATCAGTCGTTTTTTGTGACTTCTTATTAAAATAAACAGTTTCCATTGCGTACGTATATATATATATATATATATATATATATATATATATATATATATATCTATGGGTGTATGTAATAAATTGAATTGAATTTATGATTGCAAAGTACATTAAACACATTTTAAAAGTGATTTTAAAAAGTTTTTAATGAAAACCTATTTTTTCCCTTTTTAGTTTATGTATTTATTACATATATAACTTACAGTTTTGAACCATTTTACTTGATTTTGGTTGTTGCAAATTTCAACACACTTCGGTTGTTTTACTCTTCGGCCTTCTTCACGTGTTTTGTCGTAGTCGATCGATTTATGAGACGTTAGTACTAACGTGTTATTTAATCCAGTTAGGAATAGTTCACTTGTGCGTTCAATGCGTTTTAGATATCAAGTATCGGTTATTGTTTTTTTATAGTCGTATTGATTAAATAGAATTTTAAGTTGGAATTTCCCAACAAACAATGCACCCTTGGGAGGCCTGAGAGTCAAACGACCGAATTTTTGTGAACATAGCAACAACAACAAAGAGAATGAAAACCTTCGAAACATATCAATCATGTAAGTAATTTAAATTAAGTTAAATAAGTTTCTGAAGGTAAACTAAATTTTAAAAAAGCAAAAATTTAGAACGATTTTTAAGGCAATGAAATTATAAGTATTACCATTTAAATTAACAAAATAGTGCAGTAAAGGCGTAAAAAATATACGTGTATGTATACCTTTGAAAAATCTTTTAAGAATTTAAATAAGGCGGCAGGGGAAACACCTTCAAACGTATATCACATGTATTCCAGTATGTCGTCGACGAGGAATAGTATTACATCCAAATCCTTACTGTTGGCAATAAGGAGTTGTACATATATATCTCCAAACGGCGAATATTAATCCATGGTAATCCAAGGTAAATCCAAAGTGTGAAATGATAATCCTGGTTGGTATCGTAGACTTCGGTAATTTTATCGATAATTTTAAAGAATTATGTATACTTTTCTTATACGTTTTTTTAACTCTCTCGATATATATATATATATATAATACGGTGTAAAATCTTTGGTGATGAGAATAAGAAAGAGAGAGAGAGATTCACTTAAAACGCACTAACAAGCATGATGTTTACATATATATATATATATATATATATATATATATGAGTGTGTGTGTGTGTGTGTGTGTTTTCATGCACAGGCAGGTTTGCAATAAACGAACGAGGTATAATGGTTGCGTTTTGTTACCAACTTTTCAAGAGAAGGTAACTTTTCTGTTTTTCGAATTCGTAAGATGAAGAATTTAGGAACGAGCCAGAATGCGAGTAAAAAGTAGATCGGAACAGATATTCAAAAATAGATATCTCCATAGGCGTCCCGTATTTACTGCGGCACGATCTATTTACGAAAGGCCCTTTCATGTATTGAGTTTGGAACCAGCTGTAGACTAACTTTTTGTTTCTAACTTTTGTTGTGTATGTAACAAGTTGCGCGCTTGTGAGTAGCTTGTTTCCTCTGCGGCTCCGTTGCTGCTATTCTAGTTAGCGTTCTCCCCTCCTCTGTCATTCTCAACACTCTTTCCTTTACACTCATCTATCGGTATACTTGTCTTGCTATCTAGAGAACGAAGAGCTGTAATCCAGCAACATTTGGAATCAAAATAAATCGAGCAGAAAAAAAAATAAAGACTTTTACCGGCTTTGTAAAAACGCTGCTCGATATATTTACGCGAGAAGTACATTAATTCATCCATCAGATGTTACTTGCTACATATCTTTCTATTCATTAGGCTATCTGCCTGTCTATCTATCTATTCGCCTGTCTGTCCCTATTTACTTGCCTCCCCACAATGGCAAAGTTAGACACAAGGTCGTTTGTTTTTATATGTGGTGAATATCTAACTTTCCCTAAGTAGGCAAATATTGATGAGACAAAAATAGAAATTGCCCCAGTGAAGAAGGATTCTTCCCCGCACTGACTCAGGACAGAACACATACTACCCTTCGATTCTGGATCGAAGACCAGGTGTATCTCATACGCAAAGTATATATATATATATATATATATATATATATATATATATATATATGTGTGTGTGTGTGTGTGTTTTGGTATCTGTCTACCTGTTAATCTATATAGGCAGATATTTGAGCTTATTTCTATCTATCAATGAGTTATGTATCGCTCATACACACACATTATATATTACATACACTAACCTCTCAAAATCGGGATAGAACCGAATAAAGACAGATCTTGGATAAATAAAATGATCGATATCGTATATATAGTGCTATATCAATCAATCTTGTTTTCTCAAATAACCCCAGTAAAAGACACTTCTGATGATCGGTGGTATTGTAGAACTGATGTAAAATGTTAAAGCTAAGTAGATATAACTATCATACAAATTAGCCTTTTATTACACACGCACACACACATAATATAAACACACTAAGCCTTATTTGTTATGTACTTTTAAACAAACATTCAAAATATACAAACCCATATGTTTTAAATGAAAATGAATTATATAGACGGAGACACATACACTGATTATATATATATATATATATATATATATATATATATATAGTTTGTAGGATGTGTGTTGCGTTTGGGTGATGGACTGTTGTCGTTAAAGATCCTGGTGTATTTGCAGACGTTCAGCAAAGGCAATTAAAAGTTTTTGTTTTTTTTTATATGTGAACGTCACGTTGTTGTATGTCGTCTGCAAGAACATTTCCACACCTGTTAACAATCTCTTCACTGCACACACAACCCACTCTCTGATTATATATATATATATATATATATATATATATATATATATATATATATATATTTAGAGAGAGAGAGTGTGTGAATTGTTTACCTCACTCAAAATCTTACTTGTATTTTGTCTCATGCGCGTATTCACTCTCTTTCTCTTGTCTCCACACCTGCCTCCTCCTTCGCCTCATGATTTTATCGCGTTCCGCTGTGAGTATGTAAGTATACATTTATATACTGACAGTGCGCGTTTCTGTGTCCTTTTTATTTATATCTTCGTACGGTGACTTACTCTGTTTATTTATAGCTGACACTCACAAAAGACGAAATGGTAGCAGTGGCATAGACAAACAATCTTTTGACAATTGACGGATATTATTAAACATATAATGAATTTATATATATATATATATATATATATATATATATATATGGTGAATACAGACAAAAAATATGATGACATTTTCGCGCGTACATATGTTTGCAATTGATTCGCATATAGGAACAATGATTAAAAATAAATAAATTTATACACACACACACACACATATATATATATATATATATATATATATATATATATATATATATATATATAGATGAAAGCGTGAGAAGGGGCCTGTGTGTATGTGACTAATTTTCACACAACTTTTAAAATAAATATTTTTCAATTAGTTGTCTTTATATCTACATGCTTCTAAAAGTGATATATATTTGTATGTGTTTATATAGAAAGTAAGAAGACGCAATGGATAACAATATGTCTGCAATGAAAACAATCATATTTAAATCTCAGCTTCAAGCACTTTAAAAATTTTGTTACAGCGAAATCTGTTTTGATTATATATATAGATATATATTATTGCCAATTCTGTAAAGGAACCTGGTCATCACTGACAAGTTCAATTAATTTTGAATACCCGTGCTAAGATGCTAATAGCATATAGCTAGCAGACACTACAGAAACTCTCACTGTCAGTACTTTTAAACACCGAATCAAACGCAGATACACACGTTTACACATATCCCATGATAAATGGCAGTATACTGAAATGATATGCCCTTAATAGGGTTAAGATGAACATTCATATACACTATATGTAAAAAAGCAAGGAAATTCCTTAATTTTTACACTTTTATTGTCATTAATTAAGGGTATGACTACAGATCAACCAAACCATTTCATTATCACATCACTACAGTATAAATCTCTATGCCTGAGTGGATGAAGTGTGTGAGGTGCGCTGAAGAAAAATTCCTACCAGTAAAATACATAGCCCTGTTGTGTTCGCATATCCTTAATGACAATAAAAGTGTAACAATTTAGGAATTTCCTTGCTTTTGTACATTTAGTGTATATGAATTTTCATCTCAACCCTATTAAGTGCATATCATTTCAGTATACTGCCATTTATCATGGAATGTCACTACTTTTGTAAAGGCTATGTCTCAATACAATGGTAATTGTAAAGTTTTTAAAAAAAATTTCTGGAAAACTAAGGTATATGGTAACTTGAAATTAAAATACCATCAACTAGACCCTAGAACCTCTATCTCTGCCAAAAGTCAGCTGAATCCATCAAATAGTTGATTACATTCAGGGTGGCACATACGTATGTACGTACGCACGTATGGATAACATAATTTCATGATTGAACTTTCTGGATCTCTGGGTTGCATTGACTAATGATGCTAACATTCTACACATTTATAGAACCTATCAAATAAAAATGTTGTCCAAAGTTTTAACCTATTTGGTTTATTGGTTTTTGAGTTATGATTGATCAAAGAAATACGATTTCCAGCATAGGCCATTCTTGAGTCTATTAAGGGATAGAGCACTCTCGCGCCTCCCTTGATTCATTGCTCCAAATTATCACTTTGCCTTTCTTATCAAATGTTAGACTAACTAATGTTTAGCCTTACACATTAATTATAATCTCTGATGTAATTTATTGAATACATAGACTTCTTTAAAATAGCAAAGATTCTACTATATTTTCGTGCACTGGTTAACCTCCAAGTAAGATTACATTTAAAGGGCATTGTTTTCCACATACTCAGCATGCAGAAACATGAAGCAAGTATTAGTCAAAGACGTGCAAGCACGTGTAGCTTCTCTGCTGACTTCTAAGACCGGTATTATTTATTTAGACGTGCAATTACACTACACGTCAGAAACATCCGATTCCTCACAGATCCCGAGAGAATAAGGCCGCAATTTCTTTCCAGCATATCGTATGTTCTCACAATGGACGCGATTCCTTTCCAATTCTACTTCACTATTCTTCGTCGTCTTCCTTCACAAATGCTTATCAAGATCTAACATATCTCGATTAGTAACCGTTCTCACAAATGTCTTCTTTATGCAGTCTGTATTATTCAGTGTTATTATGTGTGGTGGGTGCTTACCTTCTGTTCATTCCTCAAAAATGCGTATGGAAATCCAATTACGAGCCATTCTAAACAAATACATACATCAACAATACGAAGAAATCCAAGATCAGTAGTATTCTTTCTTGTAGAGTAACATATAGAGTGTTTAGGGGCCAAGTGCATATATCTATGCATATACACACTTAACAGCATTATGTATCAATTAAATTAAAAATTAAACTCTCGTAACCACAACAGGTGCTATACAAGACAGTAAATGTTGCATATATTAAGAGCCAGATACAGAACGAACTTTCCCTCTCTGTTATGTCTCTCTCTCTCATATATATATACATATATATATATATATATATATATATATATATATATATAGGCAACATTTCATTATTGATAAAAGTGGTGTTGAAAACAACGGGACTTTGTCTTTTCATAATTGTTCGCGATGTATTCTCAAGTTCTCGATCGTCATCAGTCGTAGACATGGTTGGGTGTCTAAACAAATTTGAATTGTTTTATGGTTTATTTTATATAAGTAAAACTTATTGAAATACATTTGCTTAGTCTTCAACAGCAGCTGTACTATCTCTTTTTCTCTCATATATACATACATTATATATATATATATATATATATATATATATATATATTTATACATATTCTTTTGTAAACAATTCATGTCAGAGTATACAGAGATATTAAATACTATTACTCTTATGATAGTAAAATGCTCAATATATATGATAAAAAAACATCATGAATACATTCATATCTACAAAGTAGCAGGATTTACTATTTTTTTCACTTAACGTAAGAGACTACTGTGGATTTAGCTTACTAAATTAAAGTGTGCATCCTAAGTAAGTGGTTGTGCGGCGGAATGTTTGTTTACATTAAATTGGAATTGGAATTTTTTCTTTCAGTACAGTCAGGAAACAGGGAGGGAGTTCCAAAGGCTGGCAGCTCGGGTAAAGCAGCTATTGGAGTGGAAAGCTATCCGGCATCTCCGGACCCCCACAGTGAATGAATGGCATTTAACTTATCGAGTGTGTCGGATGTATTTACATAGCGGGAGGACCAGAACAGCAAGTTCATCGAAGCACATTCCATTTAAGTACTTGTAAAACAATCACAGGGATGCAACATTGTGGCGATGGGACAGGATCTGGAGCTTGGTGAATAGTGAGAGACCTATTAGATTAGAGACTCTTAATAGATTGAGAGAGACAAGTGGTTGGTGCACCAGCAAAGATTTGACAAGCATACACCATGTATGGGCAGATGGTGGCCTTGTAGAGATATATGAAAACCAGTCGGTGTGAGAATTAATCTAGCACGGTAGAGGAAGACCACTGTCCTTACACCAGCCCTAGCAATGTTTTCTATGTATTCGTTCGAACATATGTCACATGTAAATATTAAGCCGAGGATTTTGAACATTCGACTCTCGGGTAGGGTCTTATTATCCATGGTAATCGGTCGTTGAAAAGGTTTATTGTATTTGTTAGAGGAAAGGAGCTTTGTCTTAGTGACATTAAATGGTGCCATCTATTCAACTACAGACTGGAGGTCATTTTCGAATGATTCAGCTATGTGCGCGTCTATTTTTTTCATCATGCCCGGAGTAAAGCGTGGTGTTATCAGCAAATCTCAGACTGAATTTCATCAATTATTCTTTAATATATTATATGATTATGATAGCCTTAGACAATCATCGATACTATGTTGAGCTCATTCACAATTATATTTGTACAGATTAAATTGTCACATATATTGTATTCTATTCGGAAGTAATTGCAACTTACTGCTAGATTGAGCAATTAAAATGAATTTTCTTATAAACATAGCTCAAACCCCAAACCAAGGACTATTTTAACATGCATTCCGTGAGATTAAAATGCACAGAAAACAAACATTGAGCAATTCAGCTTGAGTATAATAATAATAATAATAATAATAATAATAATAATAATAATAATAATAATAATAATAATAATAATAATAAACTGCTATCACACAAAATATTTGTAAAAGGTCAAGGAGAATAGGAATACAGAGGAGGGAAAGAACTAACCGGACCTCGGGTGGAAGAGTGCGCAGAGTACTGCGACTTTGAACAGGCTTATTGTCACCCACATCTCAGAGAAGACCAATGGTCGTTACCATCGAGAAATCAATGGTAAGCAGTTGTTGCGATACAACAAAGTCATTTGCAATGGTTATCGAAGAGGGCTGAATAGTATTATAAATCTGAAGAAGCTTGTTGTCACTCAGATGCAGGGAACCCTACTTGTTACTATCAGTGAGCGATCACTGACGATGACGTGTGTGAGAATTCTTAGTCATTACAAATAATATATATAGTTTTTTTTATAAACTTTCATTTTTAGTTCATAGTAATACAGATGATTTCACCAAGTAGAATTGCCCTCCTCAATGTGTTGTAGATCCGATCTTATTAGACTGCCGGCCTCTGATAGTGCAACCGGTGTTTTATTTTCTTTAACATGCTTTAAAGATATTTTATTTTACCTCACTCCTTGTTATTAAATTTCATTTGGATGCTTAGAAAAAAGGTATGAACTTTTTAAAACTATACATAACTCGCGTGCATGCGTGATCTCGTACCGAAAGTGGAAATAAAAACATCTCAAACGCCGGTTGCACCATCAGAGGCCGGCAGTCCAATAAGATCGGATCTACAACACACTGAAGAGGCCAATTATACTTGGCGAAATTATCTCTATTACTATAAACTAAAAATGAAAGTTTATAAAGAAAAGAAAAAAATCGTTTTCGATTTTTCTTTTCTATATAAAATTAATATCGCATCTTAAACATGCTTTAAAAGGTATTTTATTTTACCTCACTCCTTGTTATTATATATATATATATATATATATATATATATATATATATACATATATATATATACATATATATATATACATATGTTATGAATATTGAAATATTACTATTTATGGTGTTTACTTGTCAGGCACGTTCTATGCTTTATTTAATCTTCTCAAAAAAAAGTGTTTACAATTGATCCTATTAAACATGTTACTCTTCTTATTTTCATGTTGGCATTTTGATACAAGGTTACTTATATTCTTCAATTCTTTGAACCATGATGCTCCTAATTGTTTATAGAGACAAAAATACACATACACGATATTTAATTTGATGCAACATATGTTAACATTTTAATGAATTATATTATTGCGGTATTTCTCTCTTTTTATATTTTCCGTATATATTTGGATACTGAGTTGAATTTCTTTATATTTCATTTATGAAATTCATGTAATTATATGTGTATCTATGTTTGAAGTAATATTCACTAGAAGCTATCCACCTGAAAAAAAATATTCACATTTAACTCCAATTCCGAGCGCTTCAACCAATGAAGCTACCATGAATTGTGACGGACGAGATGAGAACTTAACTCTGTTTATGTGTCAAGAAGCAAACAGCTATTATCAGCCGTCATAAACGTGTTCAATACCAAATAACTTGCATTTATAGCTTAGATTTGACGGCTTCTATTATTTACTCATTAAATTGCCAAGTTGAGAAGGGGCTACAATTAATTTTTTAAATAATTAATATTTAAATATTATCTGCATACGAATACGTTTAATCCATGCGGGATAATCAGTGTATAAACCAGTCGCATCATTCGAACATATTCAGAATGTTCAACATGATTACCTATTCATGAGACAGTGCGTTATTCATTACATCATCTGTAAATGCGACATTTACTTTTTATTCATCAATTAAAGTCTTTCTTCTATTTTTTTAAAAATATGTATGAATGTGTTTTTTTCTATAATTCATTCCATATTTTTATGCTGATTTTTACTTTAATTTCATAACAATTTATAGTCGTCTTTTTGTCGTGGAATACATCTACATGATACGGAAAATCTGATTTTTCGTCATTCCGCATCATTCTGACGTCATTATTCCTTTCATCGTTGTACGTAGTCGAAAATAAGAACAAATATGTAAATTAAATAGCAAACCCAGTTTTATATAGGATATATTATTCTTAGTCATGTTTAATTTTATGATTATTCCAATATAAATATAATAATCCATGGCTCCAATGTTATTCATATTGATGATATTTCGGATTAGTTCTACGTCAAAGCATATCGATGAGTCGTGAAATCACGAAAATAGCTGTCTGCGAATAGTAAACATAATCTACAGCATAAGCAGGTGAACACAAATTTTCGTTAAATAATTAAAGTTAAGCGACATTAAACCTTGTCAGTAGCAAATGGGTGACAATTTAGAATTACACATAACTGTTTGTGGAAGAATGGCGACACCACCCCCTGCAAAAAATACAGCCTTGAAAGTGTTTTTAACAAGTACTTCAGCATCATCTGCTAATCAACACATGTTCACATAAAGGAACAATCACCCTCTCTACCTGCATGATTGAGAAAAAAACTTTTGCCCCCTCCCTCTGGGCGAAATTTATGTTTTCAATCATGTGACAAAGCTTTCAGGAGAGAGTATGCAATTCATATGTTATTGGTTTGAATTTTTTCATGTTGACTTTATTATGTTATCTTTGTTTGAAAATAAGATTAGCGTATGGCTAAGAAATGCATATTCAGGAAAATACGTTAAATTAAGTATTTCTGTGATAGATCATACAAACTGTGACGCTATATCCGCCTATGTGAATAAAGTAACTGTTCTATTTAACGGCATATCAACGTTTACCGTCACCTAATAACGTTTCATAAACCAAGAGAATTAGTTGTACTATTAAACACATAACCAATCAGAATTTTAAAAAGTAGAGTCTAACAACTGTATTCAGTTGATAAGATATTTACATGTTAGATTCTGTCTTACCATTGGTTTCGTGCCTCAGCACCTTTCGATGGAGTACCAATTTTGCTTACAAATTGTTTTTGTTTATTTTAATATCCGGTCTGTTTGGGTTGATAACTTGACTATTAAACGCATAACCGATCCTGATCGGAACAAAAAACAACTATAGCCTTCGAAATAATTATTAGTTATGTTTCGGAATTTTGAAAATGGTGATTGATAATTTTGATTATTCAGACTATTATTCTCATCTTGGATAGTATTCTGCTAACGTTGTGACAATAACATCCAATATGATAATAGTAGTCCGAATAATTTAATGAAAGGATTCAGTGGAGCATAAAGATTTGAGTGTTCGACTTCTATACTTCTATAAAGTCACCATCCTCCCATGCATGGAGTATTGTTGTCACATCTTTGCTGGTGCATCACCCACTAGTCCCCCCTCTTCGACAAAGTCCCAAAAAAGAATATCTCTTCTAATAGGTCCCTCATTACCCACCGAGCCCTTGTTCTATCGCCGCAATGTTTCACCCTTGTGCTTGTTTTACAATTACTTTAATGGAATGTATTTGGATGAACTTGCTGCTCTGACCCCCCCCTCCTCGACGTAAATACACTCGACAAACCAGACAATCCACTTAATCGCATTCATTCACTATGGAGGGCCCCAGATGCCAGAGAGTCTTTCACTCCAATAATTTCTTTCCTCGTTCTGCCGGCTTTTTTAACTTCCTCTTTGCTTCCTGTTTCCTCCACTGAACCGACATGCAGACATTTAAAACTGATGTGAACAAGCATCTCGCCGCACAGATCCAATTTACGATGACCCCCTACACTTTCACCTAAATTCTCAGTAGCCTCTTACGTCTAAGGTGGGACTTGCCCTTTTTGGGGTGAAAATGCACGTGAAGAACGTCAGGTGATATGTTGGGAATCGAAATGGTAGACTAATCCAAATAACATGTATTATTAATTTTGTTCAAAATATTCAATGTGGTGTTTATCTGTTGGTGAACATGTATCTGTATACAAAGTTAAACAAAGCTTGTTTGAACACTGAATATTTTAGATGGTGGGATGAAGAGGCAGTCCGTTTATACACAGTCAAAGGATGGATATAGTGGGATGTAGACTTAGCAAAAGGAGGAACATACTGCGAGTAGTTGTTGCATTAGTGTAAAGGAGAATAGTAAAATTACGACCCAAATAAATAGTGTAAATAAGAAAGTAAATAAACGTTAGAAAAGATTAAAATGGTAATATAAGGCCCATGTTTCGGAACAATAGTGCACAGGTGTCTTCATTTATTATCAGGCAATACCGGGTTGACCTTCGAGTATATATTCATATTTCTGTGAAAAAAAGTAACCGCTTCGTGTTTATATTCGCTCATTTTTTTCTTACGCTATTCACTCGATAGATATGGTATTCGCATATTCCTGATACTGAGACAAACTACGCAAGCTGATGGGAACATAAAAAAAGGTGAAGAAGATATGTTTATAGTCATCACGCTTTGCGGAACGAATAAAACAAAAACAGGAGAAAACACAACAAAGTAAAAACCACTTTGAAATAAATCAATGAGTCATGTAACAGTAAACCGAAGTGAATGCTTCCTTTCTGTGAATATACGAAACGGGCGAAAGGAAAGAAATATAAAAGATCACAGAACAAAATGAATACAAGATACCTTTTCTTGTCTTCTAAAATATTTAAAGACTTTTAATGTTCCGACACTATTTAGATAGCTTTATATTTTTTCCATTGCTTCGTTTTCGTTGTAAAGAGCGATGTACTTACTAGCATTCAGAAAATGATTAATACTATTTTCATGTAAATATATATTCATATGTTCCTTTTAAAGATACATTAGTTGCGGACCCGATGAGCCACAATCTGGATCGAGTGGTGGAAATACTCTTTGCTTACCTTATTGCCACGATAATAAAAAACACTGTTCCTGTCTGGCGTGTAGAACATTGATGTAAGAAAGTACAGGCACACGCTGGAACGAAAGTATACGTATCGATCACGTATGACTAGAGTACTTTGCCATCCACAAAAGATGGGGGTTAATGGAAACTGCGAGTGGTGTTGAAACATTCGAAAGGGCTTACATCATTGAGCGATATAGATTAATATCGAAAACGGTCTACCATTACAAAACCGGTGAAAAATATTCGAACAACTTGCTGGCTTCCCCGAATAATGCTCATCTTTATTGTTTCTAGCATAGCCGACACGCAAAAATAATTAAAATAAAACACTTATTGCAGTCAATGATTTTCTTTAAACTTTGTTTTCAAAATATTTTTTTAAATATCTAACAAGGATTGATGCTGTTATTAAAAAAAATAAAATTCAAATTTAGGTTCGGACGACAACCACGTAAAATATTTGAAACAAACAACAAAAAAAAACATTTATTTTCGTGACCAAGTGTTTCAAAATGTACGAATTGTTAGCAGCAACAAAGTTATTTTAGAAGGGGTGTTAAAAGTTACAGAGAACTCTACACAATAACATATTATACCATATCTTCACACAACCGTCTACGTTGTTGGAAGCACTGAGAAAGTTAACTAATTTTTTTTTTAAATCCTTAAAAAACGGATGAAGTTGTTTATTACATGCTTCTTCTCTAATAAGAATTCATGAAATTCAGTTTTCAGAAATGTATCAATATTAATAGAAAGTGTTCATCTTCTTTACATTGTACGTATTAACACAAAAAAAGTAAGGCAAAACACTAAACAAAAGGAGCCAACTTATATATGTATATATATATATATATATATATATATATATATACAGGGTGGGCCAAAATAAGGGTCCTATCTTTAAATTTGAATAACTTGAATTTGAATAACTTCCACAAAATAAAAGTTAAACTCACCAAACTTTATGTGTGTGTAGACTGACCCTTCCGAGATTTTTTGAAATAAACAAAACAAATTTTAGCCGAAAAACACTTCTTAAAACTTACAAAAACTAAAGTATTGTTTTTTACACTGTTTTGAGTTTTTTAAGCAAAAATAATGTTTTCTAAATGAGGGTACGTTCCTTAGGGCTAATACGGCTCATGCTTGCTTCGAAAGGGGTCCTTTACTTATTCTAAAAAAAAAAAAATTAAAAAAATCAATAAATAAAAAAGTTATGAATTTTTTAAAATAGGACCCTTATTTTTGCCCACCCTGTATATATATCTCCGACTATTTTCGGATTGACTTCTCTAGTAGGAGAATTCACGGGCTCCACTAAGCGTGAAACATTACTCTCTATAAAAAATAGAGTGTTCAATGTAACGTGTGGCACGAATTAAAACAAACATAATCACTATATTCAGGTCATTGCTTTCAGGGCATAGCTTACAGGTCAAATTTAGGTCTGCGATTCACAGATGCAAGTAATCTGGCTTGTATTTCGAATCTCAGCGTGAACACTAAATAGCCTTGATACGGCGAAACAGCTTTTGATAGATATACCTATATATTACTCATGAAATTTTTTATTTTTAATATAGCGGTATATTAAAATCAATGTATATTTTAAGCTCTATCAGAGAAAGCATCGCTCACTGTAGACACATGCAAACCGAACACCTACATTGATCCTAAAATCTGAATTTTCCACCTATTATTATATATTTTTTTACATTAAAGTGAATTTCTCTACATTGAAGCTTAACCGAATGAAGACAACATATCTTGCACAGATAAATGGTTTAATTTTATTGTAGATAGATCTTTATGGAATAGGGGATAAGCAAATAACATGCTAATAAAAATAAGGACACAAACAAATCATCAAAGCTGGACCAATATATTTCGGTTGATTTGTTTGACCGTATTCATTCGGTAATATGAACTTTAAAAAGAATTCTAAATTTTATGCAGTTAAATTTAGAAGAAACACCGAGGGAAGCAGTAGAATGAGAGGGAAAAGTACAATAGAAGTTTTATCTAGTGGGTTGGGTAGGTGAGGATAGAAGGTGGATATATACAGCTGAGAAAGAGTAGGAGGCGGGTATTGAAGAAGATGCCTGTTGCCTTGCTTATCCACTATTCCATGAACCAATTTCCCATTTTGTCTGATTTTTTATTTGATTTTAACTCGCTAATAGCTTTATAAAATACACGAAACGTGTAGTTACATTTAACATTGAATATACACCGACTTACCTCCCTTAATGTTATATAAACAAGAATAAATATTTAAACGTATATATTGAAACAACCGTACAGCGCATCTTTATCATATGAAAGATTATAATACCGTTTTTATTTTTGTTGTTTTCGGAAAAAAAAAACGGTAAGAAAAAAGGAATGACTAATACCACATGCGTACATCACCGATACGTTAGCAGCTGTACTGGTAGGGACTGATAAAACCTAGCCCAATCTTTTCCTAGGAAATAAAGTAAAGAAATAAAAAAAAATATAAACAAGTGTGGAAAATATTGGTATAACAATAAAAGAAAAAAGAAGCAGGGTGTAATAACGGTAAAATAGCGAAAAGAACGTGAAAAAGAATCAGGCTGTCGAGTTGGGTAAATAGAGTAGGTTTTTATGGCTACTGCATTCGAATTAAGTTAGGCGAACATTTCGGCGCGATGCGCGTGTCTTACTCGGGTGTTTAACGTGCGAAATATAGAAAGGGTAATAATAACAGCCCAAACTGTGTGGTATTGTATGTCTATCTAGATGTTTGCTAGTCTATACATATCTTTTCGCGGGTTCTAAATACGCACACACACATACGTCAGTAACATTGCCACCATAAACGTGTAGTATATGTACTGGCCTTGTTTAGATGATTATACATCTTTCTAGACAAAAGAAAATTTTTATTTTGTCCAGAGTTTCCCCTTCCTGATGGAAGCTAGATTTCCCTACAATAAACACCGCACTTGCTTTTCCCCCGAAAATTAGCAAGTAAATAGGGGCCTATCAACAATGGAAGGTCCCCGATAAATCATAAGTGTACGCTAATCTGCCGATTTATCGATCTCATTTGATTATCCCTCCAACTTATGCGAATAATATTTCTATTTTTATACCTAGGGGGACTTTATTATGTGTATCCAGTAATAGTTTATTATATCCACCTACCTACATAGTATTATGATATTATAAACACGCACGTACGCACGCATATACACACATAACTCAGGAGAATACAATATTCATGAAATATTTAATATGTTGTAGTCATGCTTCGACAAATCCGACATCGACTTTATTTATTCTTGTGTACATATGTTTCAGAAATTTATCATTTCAACCATAGGGAAGTTAATTACAATAACTAGCATCTTATCTTCGGAACAAAAAAATGTAATATTTTACTTTTTATGTATATGAAAAAAAAAGGTTCTTAGTTGTCTCCTTGTGATATAACTAAAGCAATAGTTATTAAACGTGACGTTTCTTATATATATATATATATATATATATATATATATATATATATATATATGTGTGTAGAGTTGGTTCATTTGATGAATATACATGATCTCGTCCTACGCAAGCAACTTTTTCTTAAGTTGTGATTTTTCCACTCCAGCTTCCAAGCACTCAGAGTCTTTGCTTTTATTATTACCTATCCGTTTACTTTGACATATGAATTTTCATCTCTTGAATATGCGAGCATGAATACAGTGGAGTTTACGTTGAACGTTTCATATGGTGGTAAAAATTCGAGATTAAGATTGACCGTTCAGCAACAACTGATAGAAACGAACAAGAGGAAATTGAAAGAACATCCTTTGAGAATTGGTTGATATTAGATTTATATTTAAACAAGATCTGTTTTGTTTGAAACCTTCATAAATCATGAATGAAAAATCTGATCTTGAAACTAAAGCAACGGTAAACAGCAGAAACTGTTTAGTGTTTGTTCATTTGATGAATATACATGACCTCGTCCTACGTAAGCAACTTCTAACATCTCAGCTGGGAAATAAGTTTGTTATTTCCTATTTCTAACCAAATATAAAGAATGAGTTTTTTTTATAAATAGCGAGAGAAAAAATAACGTAAACAACTTCTTAATGCAAGTAAGAGAAAGTAAGGGTTTTTATATGATATTCGATAATAGTTCTGATATTTCACATTACAATCAAATAAGCCAAGTTTTCTGTTGTGTTATGATTGATGGGGATAAAGTGAAGTTTGTAGAATAATTTATCGATTTTATTTAAATATAATACGTCAAAGAAAAACTCAGCAATGATTTTGGAACCATTAAAAAATAACGGAATTTGATATTAACAATTGTAGAGCACAAGCATACGGCAATGCTCCTCTTCAGAAACGTATACAGGAAGTTAATAAAAAAACAACAGATTTGTCGCTGATACAGATCATTCACTATATTTGGCTGGTGTTCATACCGATTCAGTTGTGAATTATTTTCAATGATTTTTATTAGTGAAACAGTTGTCTCCGTTTCATCAGCAACTTGTAGTTGGAATCACCTGACATTAGTTACTGATGAAAGTGTCAAACGTAGAATACAAACTCGACGGGGTGCACGTTCAGATGCTGCAAATGTTTTTAGAGATATTTCTATTTAATCTTTAATACCCTCAAAATGTCAACGGATGAAAACGAAAATTAAGCTACAAAGGGAGATAATGATGTTGTACTTGTTTCATGAGAATTATTGTGTTTTCTCCTCTAGAAATTAATGATACAAAACATACAAACTAAACCAAATGATTTACCATAAAACAATGTGATATGAAATCCAAAGCAATATAAACTTATATAATCGATTGCACCACAAGAATAAATTTTGCCAAAAAAAAAAGCAAAAACAAATGTTTGTTGAAGAAGATCAAGATTTTGATTTTTCTATGACAGATAATTGAAGAGAGAAATGCGTTTTTTGATATATATAGTGATTTAACAATAAGCTTTGCGATTTATGAATGT
>OY744516.1:153824200-153826700 GCA_963556195.1 Sepiola atlantica
TACTATTTTCTTATTTTTATCTTTTATATATTTTATATATATATATCCAACGCTGAGCTGGGGTAGAAAGGGGGGGGGGCGAGGAAAAGAAAAAGAAAAAAGAAGGGGAAAGAGATAAAATTGCTGTCAGAAAAGTTTAATTTACAGCTGTTTATATTTTTATTTTGTATTTTTATCCAACGCTTAGTTAGGGTGGGGGGGGGGTTGGAAGAAAAAGAAAGAGAAAGGGGTTGAGGGGTGTTAGGGGTGGATGTCTATAGCCATTTAGGATTTGTTGCGGGAATGGTTCTGAGTTAAATTCATATTTATTTTTATTCAGCGCTGGGCTGGATAAAGAGGGGGGTCGGGGGGAGATTAAACAAGAGCGAAAGAGAAGATAAAGAAGGGGGGGGTTTCAAATTTGTTGTGTCTGCTTCCTGTCAATGCAGACATATAACACTTACATGACACCCAGCTTACGGGGATATTTTAGTTTAAACTCATTGGTGGATTTATGGCCTTATTGTTAATAAATTATGTTGTTATATTTTGATCAATTGGCATTTAATTTTGATTATTTTGATGGATAGTTAAATGTATTTTAAATAATATTTATCAGTTAATTAATAAAACATAATGGTAATTGTCTTTATTTTTAGTAAGATTCATATATGGATTATTGGCAGTAATATTAGTAGGTTAGTTCTAGGTACTAATGAGTTAAAATATATTGGGAATTATTCTTGGTAAGGATCGTATATAAGTTTATGACATTGATATTGATGGATTATACTATTATATTTAGTTTTAATTATTTTGGAGTATGAATAAATGTATTTCGATTATAAATAATAGTTAGTGATGGATTAATAAAACATACTGGTAATTGCTTTTATTTTTAATGGAATTTATATATCGATTAATTTCAGTGGTATAAATAAATAAATTTTATTATTCGTTGTGATCCTATTATTAATGGTGGGGTTAACATCTGTTATGGTATTAGTGGTAAGGTGTTCTAGTTAAAATTGTTAACGCAAGTTATGGTCTATGAAGGGGGGGGGGGATTAGAAATGGTGGGGGCCAGTAATTTTGATTAAAGTGATCAGTATATAATTATTTAAATATTTAAAAATTGGTTTTGGTAATAATTAGTTTTGTGAGCTGGATGTTGAGCGCACACACGCACTCGTGCACACATATAAATACATATATGCACATGTATACACAAACATTCATATATGTACCCAAATCCATACACATATACATGAACACACAGATACACATGTATGTGTACATATGTATACGTATACATACGCGCATACAGGCGCACACATACACACATAAATAGTTATAAATTTTATATCTTCATACATATGCCTACTCATATGTCCACAAAAATCACCTATATATATATATATATAAAAATTTTACTTTTACATGTTATAGTATTTATTCAAAGATTGGGGTGGTTGTACTGTGTTTGTAGTTGAGGGTTAAAGTTACTTGATTTGGAAGTGTTAATAAGTGTTAATTTTAGCGGGCTTGTTGGGTATTGGGTTTTTTTTGTTTTAATGGTATTATTTAGGGGGGGTTGTACAAATTACTGAGGAGGTGTGATCTGTTATGCCTACAGTTGATCGATGTTTCCTGTTTTTTGTTTAAAAGTTTTCCTCTGTCAGTAAATTTAATTATTTCAAGTTTTTCGCCGAGGCATAAATAGCATGGTGAGTTTAATGAGCTACAGGTGCTAGTTTTTCTGATAATGTTCCAGATTACAATTGGTGATTTATTTTTATTAGTGAGTTCCCAGTGGTAATTTGAGAGTGATGTTCTGTTTTGGTAGCTTGGGTTGTTGAATGAACATTTATGGCCGGTGTATCTTTCTTTGAAAGTATTACCTGCCATACCTATGTAGTATTTTTTTATATCTGGAGTTTCCTTAGTTGAGATTGTTTGCTTGGTAAATTGTTTTTGTTATTAAACAATTTTGTTGCAAGGGGAATTCATTTTTATTTATGCAGTTACAGGACTTTACTTTAGTTGTTTTATTGTTATCTGATTCAGGGTTTAGGTTGCTGTTTAGGATTTTGTTATTGTGTTTTTTAATTATCATTTCTAAATTTTCGCTGCAACTGTAACTTAGTTTAAGTGTATTTTTGTTGAATATTTTATGTAGGATATTGTTTGGGGGGAAATATGTGTTTATGAGGTTTAGAAATTTTTTACCAAGTTTGGTTTTAACTGCTTGATTGAAGGGAGGTGTAAACCATATTATCTTCCTGTTTCTTGCTTTATTGTTTTTATTATTAGTCGTTGCAGGTTTATTAAATTTAATTTGTGTATTCTTGTATCCGCTGTTTTTTAGTGCTTTATTATAGAATTCTTTATGTTTGTTAAAGATTGTTTCATTTGATGAGTTATTGCTTATCCTATGTTGGATAGATTTAGGGATGTGTTTAATGATAGTTTTGGGGTGGTTGGAGAGGGGGTGTACATAGATTGGGTTAAAGTTTTCTTT
>OY744516.1:153831700-153839200 GCA_963556195.1 Sepiola atlantica
TGAGCGAGTTTACTAAAAATGTATTGCGAACCCCGAAAAAGATCAATGAGAAGGTTAAAGACTTACTCCCCATTTCTCCTTAACGACAGTGTCCTGGGTAAACTCTTGCTAATGAAACTCCACAATCTACAATTCGTGCAAGCTATAATGGCAGCTGACAAGCACAAGCAATTCTTGTTAATATGTTTGGGAGAATGAGGGAAGAGTTCAAAGTACCTGTTATTTTCAATTATGAGGCAACATTTCAAGCGAATGCACAATATAATAAGTATAACATTTGAAGTTGGCGCGATAAACATCCCCAGACTCCAGTAGGTCACTTGAGGGACTTCTGAAGTCACCTTCATAGCCTGATTTTCTTGTAAAGAAGTGAACTCATTGCAGATGAAGATCAATGCTTAATTATGTTCAATAGTGAAGCTTACTTTGAGAGCTGAGTTTGAATAGAATCTGACAAATTGGTAGAACGTATTGGTGATAAAAGAGAGTAAGAAGTGGACCTAATGTTTACTTTTAGCAGCCTCGTAACTCACTTCGTTTATGCTGTCCTTTAGTCCTCACATTCTATAATTGATGTTTCTGACAATGGGGAAATAATTGTTATCTTCTGGGTTAGAATGTATCCATCTAACACTTGAAGTAGCATTTATTAAACTTTTCATATCAAGTGGCTTTTTGCGTGTTTTGTAGCGATTTCCATAAACACGACTATGTGCTGTTTAAATGCCATTTTTACTTATCGGTACTGTTCCAGATGACGCGTCTTGTTTCGATGATTGAAACATAAAAGAGGGGAAAAAATGCCAGTTGAATTGTATCGTTGGATTTTTAAAGAGGCGAAAGTAAGAGAAACGGGGAAAACTATATTTAAAACTAAAAACAGCATTATGTTATTAACAACGCAGGTTCTAATAAACACACACGAGTCTTCTATAACCGACCATATGCTATAAAACCAGTCGTGCTCACAGAACTTCAGCATCAACCCATTTACCATATTCTGTTGTGCTTACTCAATTGTTCACCTTAAAATCTTGGAAACTATCCACGTACGTCTTAAACGGCCTTCCCTCAGCAAACAGGAGTGTCTATTGAATCTGAGTGTGATTAGTCTCTAAGACACATCCTCCACTGTGAATTACATGACCCTCTTTTAGGTTTTAAATACATAATTTTCCCCCTTTTTCACATGCTCCTTTTTTTAAATCCCACGATACAGTTCTCGTCAGGTGTGGTCGAAACCGGTTGACTAGCCCTTTTTTTTCTTTCTCGTATCTTTTAATCATGTACAAATATAAATTGTTTCCTCTTCGTAATTGTTTTAATAAAATTATGTACCCCTAAGAAAATCAATATATATATATATTCCATAGTTCCCCCCCCCCCTTCCCTAAAATCTCTTCTTATTCCCCCCCCTTCCCCTGTTACAACGGTTCCCTCCTTGGCTTTGATCCATTCCACAATTCAAATTCCTTCTCAAATTTCAAATCTCATTTCTAAATATATTTTTTAAATAAGTTATCCCCCTTTGACAATAACAGCCCACACGTGAATTTAAATTTGAATTGAATAAAGAGAAAAAAGAGGAGATAAAAAAAAAATTAATTAATGAATCATATAAAATAAAACATAATTAAATTATAATAATTAGTATATTATTAAACAAATGTTTATAATATTTTAACTTTAGTTATATAATTGCTTAATAGATATTTGACATTTTCTGCGTTCCCGCTTTCAATTGTCTCCTGCCGTATTTCGATGTTCTGACACCGGTTTTCCCCGTTTTTTTCGACCCACTCGGTCTTCTATTGTTGTCTTCTGCTAATGAAAGTTTTTCTTTCGAAAATTCAAGATTACCCTTTGCCGAACTGTTACTTACCAGACAGTATTTACTATTTTGGTATTTAATCAGTTTTCGTGAAATTATTAATAAATCGTTTTGAGTTTCACTTTCTCCTTGCGTTTATTTTTTAAAACTTTTCCATCTTACGACAACCACATCGCATTGCTATAGCCTCGGACGACTGATCTGCACTTATATATATATATATATATATATATATATATATATATATATATATATATATATAAGCGAGAGGGCATTGAATGTTTTAAAGAAAAAACAAAAGATAAGTACTTGTATTTATATACTTTAAAGACCTTTAAAAATATGTTATTTAGTCATAAACTTCCTTAGTTGAATGAATAGCCGTATTTTCTCCCGGGTATTTATTTTACCCGTTCTAGGACAAGTACAATCAATTAATGAAACGAAACAGTTTTGCACTTTAAGTCCCCTTACGAAAACAAAAATCAATATATAAAACTAGAAAAAAATTATGTCTTGAAGCCTTTTTCTAGTTTTAATTGAAATCCATTGCATAATTTTGATCCGAGAAAATCTTTCGAATTTTAGGCTTAAGCTTAGGCTTAAGGCGTCTTCAGAAATAGAAATTCAAAGTATTTTGCTTAATTCGTATTTACTAACCGTGGATTGAATTTAGTGCAAATCTGAAATATTTGAATTTTTAAATTGGAGGTGGTGTCCATATAAAACACACATTAAAAAGACTCCAAAGAAAATACAATTTGTAAAATAATTATTAATCTCTAATACCTAGTGTTAAAATTACCTCCGATTCGGAGGTAACTAGATTTTTACAAACGGCTTCCACCTCGTTATTCGGTTTGCATAAAACTAAATGAAACTTCATTTAATTAACATAACCAGCCGTTCCGCCTAGAAGCTGTGTCCCAAAATTCCTAATGATGGAGTGAATCTTATAATACAAATATATAAACATGTTTAACGTTGTCTACTGTCTGTTGCCCGCTTTCTTAGGCACATATAACTTAATTTTCCTTCTTTACGTGGCCGTGGGGTTAGAGCGCTAGCTTGGAGAGTCTAGGAAGATTCTGTAAGTGGGTTCGAATCCTCTGACCGTCTTGAATTAGCACTTCGCTCACTGATGATAGCTTGAAAAATAATTTAATATTTACTTAAATGTTGTTATAAACCCTTTTAAAAAATTAGAGCTGGGTCTAAAAATAGACTTTAAGCTTTACGCAAGGTTCCGACAACATTCGAAAACCCTGTCCGTTGCCCGCTTTCTTAGGAGCAACTATGACTTTCTTTTTCTTTTTTTGCGTGGTAGTAATTCCCTATGGACGTGGGGGTAAAGTTCTAGCTTCTGGACTTTGGGCAGATTCTATAAGTGGGTTGAATTCTACGACACTCTGGAATTATCACTTCTTACACCGACGAGAGAAAAAGGTTGAAACGCTGGCGTCTGTAGGTAAAACTAATTAGATATTTACTTATATATCTTCGGCTTTCGTTGTCACTTGGTACAGAAAATAGATGTTCTTTTATGAGTCACGCGGCAATGGTGTACCAGGTGTATTAGAATGCTAATGCGTTTTATTGGGAGATTTAGGCAAATCACTGGACACAAGGACTGGAATTACAGGTCTGGCAAGTTTTATGAGAGATCTGCCTGACCCATGAATCATGATCCGATACTGACGGTTAGGGGGAGTTTCAACAACACGAGGTGTGCCCAATCTACGATTGTTTGCACGTTGTATTGATATTATTTCTCTTTCTTGGAGTGGGCATACAGTATGCGTTGTGCGATTGTATCGCTCGGTTACGTGGGCATTGCGTTGGGATCAGCTGTTCTCACTGTTCCTAGCTGCAGCTATCCATTTTTCATGTGATTGATATAGTGAGGGTTGGTATGGTATGAAGTCACGAAGTCGAAAGTGGAGCAAGTATTGTGCTGCGGATAGACCAATGCCTTGGATAGGAGTGTTGCGATATATTGCAGAATTGCTCTGACAACACAGTCATTATTCAATGAGCCCTAATTACCTGTATTTCCATGAATTATCATCTTCGATGTTTTTACAGCAAGATCTAATCGACCATTAGATTGAGGATAGGCCACCGAGGACTGTCTGTGCTTCACTCACCACGTGTTGAGAAACTGCTGAAACATGTTGGAATTAAAAGGTAGGCCACCATCGCTACTTAGTTTTTCTGGGGTGGCATATGTGTTGAATAGTTTCTGACAAGTAGATATTTGTTTTGAGGTGATGGGATGACCTGGTTTAAAATGATACAAAATAATCCAGCCAGTGAGTATGTCTGCACAGACAAGGTATGCACTATGCCCGACGTAGAAAAGGTCCATCACTATCTGCTGGAAGGGTCAAATTTTGGCTCGGGTAAATACGAGTGGTTCGAGTGGCTGACTTGGGACAATGCTTGTGCATATGAGGAAACTGATTCTAAGCTTGCATATTGATGCATTCATACCGGGCCAATACACAAGTTCATTGGCACGGGCTCTCATGCCAACCACGGCCTGGTGGGCTGAGTGTAGAAAACGTAGTACTTTTCCTCCGAGATATTTGGGTACTACAATTCTCCCATTCATCAATGCTAACCCCATGTCGGTACTTAGTCGATGACATACATCAAAGAAGTTACGGATTTTCGGTTCAGTAAGGGAACGTTTAGATGAAATCCCTAATTGTATTGTGTTGTAACACGGATCATTTCGGCCTGATGCACGTACGTAATCAACAGACAGGATTGTATCGTTGTCGTTCATGGCTTGCTGGGTTGCTATTTCCACCATAGCATCTATCCTATCCGATAGATAGACGTCAGCAGAGGAAGGGTGTGTGGAAGATAAGGATATAAGGCCACTCATTGTGGAGACTGGGTTGCGAGAGACGGCATTAGAACCCTGATGCAACTTTCCTAGACAGTGTTGGATCGTAAATAAATACCTGAGTGACTTTTCCATAAGCTTAAAGAGGCGTGGGGTATGCATCTTGCTCATATCCCTGTGGCAAAATACTTCTATTAAGGGCTGGTTGTCTGTTACTACTATTCTAGTTGAAATGCCGAGCTAGTGTGGCGTATCTCTTGTTTGCACTGCGAGTTTAAATGCTGATAGTCCACCGTTCTTCTTAGCTTTCCATCTTTTTTGCAGTGATTATAATAGTGCTGCACCAATCGGTCAGGGGTGCCAACGGCCACTGGGGTTAGAATGCCTCGTTTAACATCATCTAAAAGTGCGAGTCGTACTTGCTCTTTGAAGTTATAAGGCACAGGAATTGGGTTGTGTCTGGATTTTGGAACCGCCTCCTCTTGAAATGAATATGGACGGCGTGGGCGGATATAGATGGTAATACACATCGTTTTTTAATGTTTTTTGGCAAAATGCTCTTAGAGCTAATCCTTAAGTCTACTAATGTTTTCTACCGTCGGGGGAAAGGGAAAACTTTTGGGGCGACTATGCAATTGATTCACACACTCTATGTATTGTATTGCGATATTTGCCTGGGTTGAAAATGTTGCTTAAGGGTTTGGGGTATCTTCTGGCAGCATTCCCAGATTAATGAATGCTGTCTTGCTGAAATAAAGTCGCTGGATCTAATCACACATGTAACCTCACATATGTTAAGGGATTGCTTGGTTGTTCTTCCACGAACCTCACATTTCACAGGTAACCATCCCTGAAACACAAGTGTAAAATCTCCAACGGTCCAAACGATTTTTAAACACAGACATTTTTTGAGTTTAAGATTACTCAACGAATAATGTTCTATTAAATTGAAACGTTGAATTTCCCAATGTGACAATAAACTACTCCGTGACAATAAAGTCTAACATATGCAAATATGACAAATGATTAAAAATAGTTGTAATTGTTATTTACATATAGAATATTTCGCCTACACAATTTAAAAGCCAAAAATTATCTCAAACGGAATGATTTTTACAGTTTTATACATATGTTCTATTTTTTGACCAGCACGTGTATATAAATATATATATATATATATGAATATATATATATATAAATATATATATATATATAAATATATATATATATAAATATATATATATATATATATAAATATATATATATATATATATATATATATATATATATATATAAATATATATATATATATATAAATATATATATAAATAAATATATATATAAATATATATAAATATATATATATATATATAAATATATATAAATATATATATATATATATAAATATATATATATATATATATATATATATATAAATATATATATATATATATATAAATATATATATAAATAAATATATATATAAATATATATAAATATATATATATATATATAAATATATATAAATATATATATATATATATAAATATATATAAATATATATATATATATATAAATATATATAAATATATATATATATATATAAATATATATATATATATATATATATATATAAATATATATATATATATATAAATATATATATATATATATATAAATATATATATAAATATATATATATAAATATATATATATATATATATAAATATATATATATAAATATATATATATATATATATAAATATATATATATAAATATATATATATAAATATATATATATATATATATAAATATATATATATATATATATAAATATATATATATATATATAAATATATATATATATATATAAATATATATATATATATGAATATATATATATATATAAATATATATATATATGAATATATATATATATAAATATATATATATATGAATATATATATATAAATATATATATATAAATATATATATATACTAGACCACCCGTGACCCGTTGGGTCAGTTTATTATATTAGCTATGGAATTCATGTATGAGCGTGACACTTGTGGCATAAAGAAAATAGTTTTTTTTACATAACAGAAGCATTTCTATGAAAGTATATTAAAATGAAAAAAGAATATAGATAGATTTCTATGAGTCGTTCTGTTTATTATAATTGTTTTTTTTTAATTACAGTTACTGAATTATAAGTGGTTGGTTAGGGCGATTTGAGAAAGGAAGGGGGAACAGCAGGCTTTCTCGCGTACGTAACGAAAACAGAGGGAGTAGGAGTGGTGAAATCTATGAGAGGGAAAGTGGGAGGTGGTTTCGTTCACCGACTGCTAGTATGGTTGATATTAATAATGAGTGTTGTTTTTTGTTTGTTTGTTTTTGTTTTTTAAAAGGGAGGAGTTTTTTTGAAACTGCGACAGACTTTACGAAGTCCTCCCGTTGAATGTTTTTAGCCGTGAAGAAAACAAATAAACTATTTGATGAAATTAAATGAAATTGTTTAAAAATTTCCAGAATGAAAAATTTCATGCGTTCGTTAATCATAATAGAGAATAATGGAATTGGAATAACAGATTGAAGACGATGCTATTTATGCATGCGCAACCGGATGTTGAAAACCGGAAAGCTGAAAGCTGATTGCAAACATACAAGAACAATAGAGTTTTAGTATTATATAGATATGAATATATATATATATAAATATATATATGTATATATGAATATATATATATAAATATATATATATATATGAATATATATATAAATATATATATATATATGAATATATATATAAATAT
>OY744516.1:153844200-153846700 GCA_963556195.1 Sepiola atlantica
TAACAACAACTGTGTACAGAATGACGTAATATACGCTTGTACTGTTAAACAATTCCCCCGCTCCACCAATGTTGTGAGTAATTACAGTTCCCATACTCCACCCGAACTCCGGATCTCCCCGCAACCCCAATCCGCTTCTACTCTAAACTCCCGCTTATACAGCCATACCTCTAACCAAGCACCCCCAATAATAGATAGTGCTCATGGGCCAACTCACATTTCCCCCATATCCGCTCCACCCCACTTCTCCAAACAACTTTCCTCGCATAACTTGGATCTCCAAACCCAAATCTCTTCTAATACCATTAGCAATCTCAATGCAACTATAGCACCACCCTTCAAGATACACACATATATTGAGGCGTCCTCTTTCCCCATTAAGACCCGGATCTCTAACCATATATATTCCTTTAAAAATAGCAGCGATAACAGCACAGGCACTTCACTTTCCAATCTAATTAGAAACCTCAATCTTAAAAATATTCCCTATTCACTCTACTGGTCAATACTTAAAAAGTCCAAATCATATACCCCTGGAGCATCCCATTGCCAACTTTGTACTCTGGAAACCTTTATGATAGCTACTGCTACTAAATCTAAAAATATTATTAATTCTAAGAATGAACTTATCTCCAGTTGCAGGCATAAACGTAAATTCAGGTATAGAAACCATAATAATCCCCCAGACACCCCTCCCCCATTTGATTAAATACCCTCCCTTCATCTCGGATTTTCCCTCCTTACATCTCGAATCCCCTTTCTGATAGTTCTAATTCCTGTTGTTCTATAATCTCTACTTATATCTCCCTCATCCCTTTAACCTTCTCTTAACTTAATAATATTACCCATAAACTCCGTTAGCTTCACATTTCCCTTAGTTTTAACACCTTTCTTCCATTACCCCCTAAATCTTTCCACTTAACCTCCTTAACTGTATAACTTTATTTGGCTTTCCATTTTCTTTCCCGTTTAACTTCTTTTAATGCATTCGTCCGCTTCCATTCAACACTTCCATTCTTCTTTCTTTTCCATTTCAACGTGATAACTAACCCACTCTATTCATATTATATCCTAGCCCTTTTATTTACTTGTTGATTAGCCTTATCTACTCCATATCCCCTTTGCACACCTCGATATCGAACTCCTTACTGTTTCCACTGTGCACTCTAATTATTCTTCCCCTCCTGTTTTTACTTCTAAATAATTCTTCTCACTCTTTTAATAGCCTCGATTATTCCCCCCTTGTTTTACCTCGCCCTTCGCACATCTCTCTCAAACTACTCAACCCCCAACCCGCCCTCGCTCTACATCTTTTAACCCCCATAGTATTTACTTTTAACTGCGATCTCCACTCTCCCTCTGGCTGTATCCTTTGTCACTTCTTTAACCTTGTATATCTCTTACTTCTTCCGGCCTTCACTAACCTATTTAACAATTTTCTTAATTAACCTCCATATAACTTTTTTGAATAAAATTTCAAAGTCTATATTTTCCCATATCTATTTGAACTAGCATCCCGTAACTGCTTATTTACTTCAACCCATAATTTTTTCCACCTTGGAGATTCCCATTCCGGATATCCTCTCGATGGCTTGTTTTCCTTTTTCTTTTTCCTTATTCTAATTTTCATTCTTGAACTCCAATCTTATCGACTATTCCCTCATTCTATTATTAGTATCTTATTTTTATTATTTTTTTATTTTTTTATTTATTCTTTATTCTTTCGGTCAATCCTTAATTTTCCCTGCGAGCTTAAGACTAATCTTATTATCTATTTTTCATTCTTTATTCTTTTATTTTATTATTTCTACTTTTTATACTATTTTTATCTTTATTTTTTATCTTTACTCTTTTAATTTTTAACTCATTTTTCTAGTCCTACCCTTCATATATATTTTGCCTCATTGTTTATATCTAAGGTCATTTGATTAAACATCTAAACCCCGAACTCTGTTCTTATACATATTCTGATATTTTAACCCCTTATCCTAACATTCGTTAACTTACCCCCACTCCTTTCTTCCCTTTTTCTTGTTGAATCCTAATTCGCGCTAACTTCTAATTTCAACTTTATGTTTCACCCCCCCCCCACTTTCACACTCTTAGTTTTATCCGCATTCCTTCACCGCATCGCTCCCTTTCTCCTCCCCCTCTCTTTCCTCGTACCCGTCCCTTTCTCCTCCCACACACCCCTTACCCGTTTCCTCCCTTGCCTACTGGTCGCATATTATATTCTTGTTTTCACTGTCTTTGCTTTTCTTCATTTATAGCCGGCTTTCTCAACTGGGCAGGCTTTAAATATTCTCGCTGCCCCTTTTTCCCACTTTAAAACACTTTCCTTTGTCATCTCTGCCCGGGAAGTATCTTTAATGGCGAATGTTTTCCATCTTAATCTCCTCGGACGCCTTCCTGCATCATCGAATGTACCTCTTATTGGACTTTTTACCCTTTTTGGATTTTCTATTTTCGCCGTACCTGAAGTTGTGGCTTCTTGGAATTT